>OY796889.1:28162049-28228656 GCA_963680785.1 Diplosoma virens
AGATTTATGCATCGCGCATATCTGATCAATGTGTTTTGGCTATTAATCATAAGTAACAAGATTTGGGCTAAATCATAGAGCAACTATAAATTACACAATGAGAGTGTAAAACATATTTATTGCGCGACAAGGCCCTGTTTCGCCCTTATGGGGCTCATCAGGTGCAAGCAAATACATCTCACAAATCAAAGTATCATTTAAAACAGCAAAATTTAATTATACAAAATAGTAATTACGTTGGGGAACAAAAGCGAAAGCTTTTCTCACTCCACGGCGGTGAACTTCACATTCGTTGTCCAGGTCATCTTCTTCGAGTCATAATAGTGTGGTCTTGGTATCTTGTCACCAAGATATGCGCGATGCATAAATCTTTGTGTATGTTTGTTTTTCATGCCGGTGCAGGGTGCTACTCGGTCTACAGATACGGTGGATTCCGTGCATTCCGAATGTAGTAAATCCGGTTCTCTTACAACTGTATTTTATGCTTTGTGCGCTGTTTATCATTGTATCGTTTTGTGTTGTACGCCCTAACATTTGCTTCTTTTAGAAATTGCCGTAGGCGTTTGATTATGTAAATTCAGTGTATAAAAGCGACAAGTTTTCTCACTTCAATAATAGTGTGCGATCGGCCACCTTGGTGACAAGATACCAAGACCACACTATTATGACTCGAAGAAGACGACCTGGACAACGAATGTGAAGTTCACCGCCGTGGAGTGAGAAAAGCTTTCGCTTTTGTTCCCCAACGTAATTACTATTTTGTATAATTAAATTTTGCTGTTTTAAATGATACTTTGATTTGTGAGATGTATTTGCTTGCACCTGATGAGCCCCATAAGGGCGAAACAGGGCCTTGTCGCGCAATAAATATGTTTTACACTCTCATTGTGTAATTTATAGTTGCTCTATGATTTAATTTAACTTAATAATTTAAACATTTTTAAATTAAAGATTGCAACATTATCAAAACAAATTGAACAATTTCAACAAATGATGAAAAATCAAACAAAACTTTTGAAGCAAAATGAACAATTTTTACTTACAGCAAAAAATTACAGAGACCTTTTGAAGCAAATTCAAAATAAGCAAAAAATTAACGAGGAGTTAGAAGCAGGTTTATTATAATTAAGAATTGTTTTAAAAATAAAATAATTAGTTTAATATTGTAAAGTAAACTTTTTTAAATCAGAGCATAATTAAACTTCTTAATGAGGTATATTATTAATCTTAATGTACTAGGAGAAGTCAGTAAACACAAACTATTTTACAATTGAAATTGCAATTGATTTATAAAAAATATGGATTTCTAATTAACTGTTGTAAAGTTGTAATAAAATGATTGTGTATCCACTGCAATAAAAAACTTGGTTTTTCGATGTTTACTGAAACTGATCAGGAAACGAAATACCTAATTGATTTAATGGAATTCGCTGAAATGATTTTATGTTTTCAAAGTAAAGACTGACAGAATTTATTTGAAAACATGCAAAAAAAATATTCAATAAGGCGTAAATGATTACGTTACTTACTTTAAGAATCAAAATTAACACTTTTTTAAGCATTGTATCACGGATACAAAAGTCTTTCTGATGGTCGGGTGACTTTGTTCAACGTATATCAATATAGTGTAACATCACAAAAACTAATGTGGAATCAAAGTCGCGCATTTTGTCAAAACTTGGGGTCTGATCTGGCAGTGTATGGCATCCAAAATATGGAAGCGAGACGGTAACTTTTTATATTTGAAAGCGATAGAAATGGAATCTTGCGATCTTTAACTTTATTATTTTATTCGAAGAAGTGAGGGCAAAAAAAACACTACTTTATTACAATCAGCATTTCAGGGCAAAAATGTTTCACAAATCAATGCAATGACCTTTTTTTCAGGTTTTTTCTTAGATTTTATTCGAATATATTTAAACGCACTACGTCAGCAATCAGAGTTTTGTTCTCCAATTCAGATGAAAAGAAAAAAATTCATGACAATGATTTGTAAAACACCAAAAATGCCAGTTAGATTAAAGTCATAATCTTTCAGTGAATTTGATGTCCGAATTCTAGTTTTGAAGAAGGTTGACATTAAAAAACTTTTGTCGACATTGTCGTTCTGAGGACTACTAAAATTATACTATGAATTAACAATTTAATATTTTTTTCATGTGCACTCCTGTTAAAAACCCTTCAACAAAGTTAAACGAACAACATATAGTTCAATAATAATCTTTGCCAGTTGTGAAGGCACTTTATTCTTGATAACTTTTAAAATTGTTTGGCAAAAATTGTTAAACAAGATATCTGACGTCATTTAAAAGTACAAGTTTGAATTTATTTTAACTTTTGTTGTTGCTTCTCCTTCAAGAATATATTGGAGAAACCACCTTTTAACCATTCAAAGAAGCCAATCTAGATTTCCACTCTTGGATTATCTCTGCTACTTTTGAAGGCTTTTTCCACAGACTAACGATGTTGTATTGACTTGGTATTTGAATAGTGTTAAAGTAATGATAAGTGTCGTGTGTGTGTGTGTGTGTGTGTGTGTGTGTGACAAGCATAGTGGGCATTGTGACATTTAAGTTTCAGGGTTTACTGTATGAAGTAACTTTGCAAGAGTGGTGATTTGTTGGCTCTGAGCTGTGCTAGTTTTGTACGCATATGACGTCGCAGTCTTGTGTCTCTGATAAAAAATATCTTAGGGTTTTGTGTTAGTAACTTGGTTATTTTTTCTAGAGCTGAGGTATTGTGAAGAGATGATAGTATGAATGTGTTTGAGGTTTTCTTTACATTCTTCAGGTGTTATGTCTAGTTTTGGAATGATGATGTCAAGTGCTAATTGTTATGAAAGATTATGGCATTTACGTTTTTAGGTGGATCTGAGTATGCATTAAAATCATGTAAAGGGTATGTTTGTGTTTGAGTCAGTTGTTTAAATTGAGTAACATGAAGTTTGAGACGGGTGTCTATTAGAAGAATCTTGGTTTTGTCATGTAGATGTTGAGTGTTTGTGTTTTGTGCGCAGCCAATAGCAATTCTCAAAACTGCATTTTGAATGGTTTGCAGTTTCTTGATGTTGGTGTTCAATATGATAGGACTCCATATGGTGTTTACATATTCCAAAATGGGGCAAGTGATAGCTTTGAATACAAAGACAATTAATTCTCTTTGTTTTACCTTTATTTCCCCATGTGGTACAAATGAGTGCTTTAAGAATGTTAAGCGTTTGTTTTGCTTTTATAATTATGACGTCTACATATATATGTCGTGAAAATGTCAGTTTAGGGTCAAGGGTGATTCCAAGAATTTTTTGGGTGTTTTGTTGTTGGTAGTGTTTGATTATCTAATTTAAGCGATAACGTTGTGCTATATTTAGCCAGGTTTGGTGTAAAAAGCGTGGTGGTAGTTTTGTTTGTGTTTATATGAAAG
Organism: Diplosoma virens; assembly: GCA_963680785.1. NCBI lineage: Eukaryota > Metazoa > Chordata > Ascidiacea > Aplousobranchia > Didemnidae > Diplosoma > Diplosoma virens. The sequence continues at coordinate 28,165,470 of OY796889.1, forward strand.
TTATTAGTAATGGCCTCTTCATACATTTTGTGAAGATATGATTGAATGAGTTGTTCGGCCTTACAGTGTTTGGTGTGAGTGTTTGGTGTATCTTGTGATTGTTATGTCATTAGCATATGTTGTAATTTATACGTCTTTTGGGAGGGGTAAAATTTCAGAGAAGTAAATGTTGAATAATATTAAAGACAGAACTCCACTTTGTGGTACTCCGGTGTTGATTCGTTTAAGTTTTGAAAGTGTGCCATTGTATTGAGTGCAAGCTTGTTGTTCTTTTATGTAGTTCAATTCTGAAGTGAATGCTCCTGTTCTGTTGTGTATCTGGTTTTTTTTATGGTACCCAACAGGAATGTTTATGATCAATTTTGTCAAGATGATGTTTCACGGTTTGTGTATCATTAACTTGTTGTTTAAATGATGTCCAATTGGGCTTTTAGTGGTTCGTTATTGTTTTAGTAGAATGAACGTGAGTTGTTTTGGTCTTGTAATGTATACTCAGGGTGGTGAGCAGTGGTGGATATTCCAATTTAGGGGCCCGAGGCAAGAATTTTCAAAAATTGATGTTGTCCGAGAAAAAAAAGAGATCTGATTTTGGCTTGCATATTTTTCTCCCGAAATTAGGGTTTTCTCTAAAAAAAAAAGGTCTTGACTTCGATTTTGTCTCTTGATTCTCCTATTTTTTCCCAAAATCAGGGTGTTCTCTAAAAAAAAAAAGTCTTCACACAGAATCGTTCTCTAAACAAACATCTGCAGCGGATTCAAAACTGTATGTGCTATTTTCGAGATGGACCCTAAAATCGAGGGGGGCCCCCCAAAAAAAGGGGAGCCTGAAGCGACTGCCTCATTCGCCTCACGCAATATCCACCACTGGTGGTGAGTAAAGGCAAGTGATCGAATGTGAGGGAGTGGATGTAGTTAGTGCAGTCGAGCAAGTCTGCTGAAGTGGTAGTAATGTCTGGCAAAGTAGTTGGTTGGGATTGATTAGTTGGTAGACCTGTTGTAGTGTTTGTTTTTAGTTTGCTGTGATTAGTATTACGGCTAGATTCTTTGCGTAATATCTATAGTAGACGTTAACCATGCGTTCCTTGTATGGATACGGTTTTCTATTAAACATAAAAATTATTTATTACAATAAATAAAACAATTAAACAAAAAATGACTTACTAACTAAATGCACTTCAGAGTATATTCCAAACAAGAACGTTACATTAGTTGAAGAGAAAGAAAAAGAGCTAGTTGGTACTATTAACAGAAATCGTCTCGCAGAAACTAACAAAAAGCGCTGATTTTGACGATGACGTAATGCGAGAAAAGAAATTAATCCGTGTTTTAAATTAAATCGAGTTTGAAACTAGGTAGGCCACTTTGGCACTAACAATTAGAATTAAGCAGTTTGTTTTCGATCAGCTCTTCTCTATGCTCTATGGTCGGCAAGTACCATAACGGTGAGTGAGCATTGACATCTGCTGTTGTGCTGGATTTGGAAAATTAGTTAAGGTGTAAATGTGCCGGATATACTGTAATTAAGTCTTCTTCTGTTTGTGATAGCTGGATAATACGTATTAGGGTAAATTTCAATTAAAGTGTAACAGTTAAAATTTGGTGGTGGCCCTTTTTTTTATGGTGCCTCGATGCATCTATTGTCAATGCCTGGCTGCTGCAGAAGAAAGTCATGGAAAGTACGATGCCACTGTTGGATTTTCGCAGGTCCGTCGCACAGCAGCTGCTGAAGCAACATGGAACTGGATCAAGATTTGGAGAAGGAAGACTATCTCATAGTCGACCACAAGCTGCAAGAGCCATCCGATATGATTGTCAGAGCCACTGGCCAGTTCCCCTACCAACGCGATTTTCACGATGCCGACAATGTGGAAGACGGTGTTCGGTCAAGTGCATCAAATGCGATGCACCTCTGCATGTAGAATGCTTCCAGATTTACCATCAAGAGTGACACGAAAAAAAGTCCAGAAAGTTCTCTGAATCAAGTCTTGTTTGTTAAATATTCTCGAAACAGAATAAATATTACTCTATATCTAATTGTTCTTTCATTCAGCCATTGCGATATCCCAACAGCCCAATGGCAACAAATGTTGCCGCTACATTTTTCCACTGTAACTCGCTAAAATATACCGAGTCATGTAAAATAAACTCAAAAATGGTCATAAATACTCAGTACCAACATAATTAATCAGATTTGTTCATAATAAAAAAATTGGGCTGTAATGGGTTAAAGCGCTGCGCACTTTAAGTTTAAATGGGCGTTTATTACAGAAGTAAATACTGTAGTTTAAGATTGCAAGCTCCAATCTTTATCAAGAACATAATTTTATTAAATACATAATCATTTATTGTCTTTTATTTGATTAGCAGTTTTGCGATGGCGTATACTGCTTGACCGAATGTAATCTTAATTTAATCACTATCTGGAGAAATTCACTGTAATTACAAAAATTCCATTATTTGGTGTCGCGTGACTTGGTCTCTATAGTCTGCAATTTGTTTTCAAATCAATTCAATTGATGCATTCAAGTTACAAAAGTGTTTAGAAATCGTTCAGATTTTTGTGCTTATGTGGCCATAGCTGTTCTAGAGAGATAGAATGATTTTAACCTGTGGCGAACAAACTATTAAGTTTAATATCAACCATCAAGCTACTACTTCATTCGTATAGTTTGTCAGTACGAGGTTGTGAGTGATTATTTGCAGTTTTGAGCGCTGTGAATTGTTTTGAAGTTTAGTGGAGTTTGGGGAACATGTTTTACGTCAGAAGATCAAGCTTTTGTGAATTTTGGAAATATATTTTTTATAGTTTGAAACCGTGGTGTTAACAGTAAAAAAAATCAAAAGACAAACAAAACTAACCTTGTCAAAGCTTGTAGTGGAAGAGGCCTATAGTACTTCACATTTAAATGTAATTTTTAAAACGTGTTTGGCCAATGATCAAAACCACTAAGAGTAATCGTGTTTTCAGCTCACAAACCTTCTATGATAAAAATCTTCGTAGGTTACTAATGAAACGTTGCCTGTAAATAATACTAGACGTTCTGTCTATAGAAGTGCAAGTGATGACAACATTAAGCTGTTGTATTAAAGTAAGCAAACTTGCTTAAAAACACGGCCACAATAGGAATAGTATCACGAATTGAAATCTTGACTAAATCCACTGCTTCTAACTTAGCTGACACTTGCTTTGGATTAGTAAATTTAAATACGTTTTTTTGTTGCTTTAGGTCACAACTTTACTTGGGAATCTTAAAAGACTAGTTGAACTAGGTAACACAAATATTTGTGCAAAAGTAAAGCTGTGTTTTTATTTTTTTACCACGGCTCTAGAGATAGTTTGCCGCGAGAATGAAGTTTATAAACTGTTAGTTTTAGGCAACCACGACTGTACTCTCTTGAAAACTTTTCAATAAATAGCAATAAATCAGACTTTCTAACAAATATATTATTTTCTAAATCAACAAATTCGACAATCTCTCGAAAAACTTTGATACTCAGCTTTACAAAACTTTTAACCACTTTACGGCGTCAATCAACGGCAAATAATTACTGAAACAATTTTGTATTGACTAACTTTAAGATAAAGTATCATGATGGCTAATATTAAACTTAGCAGTTCTTCCACACAATGCTATCTCACTATAAAATTTCCTCTAAGCAGTGTGGATTTTGGATAAAAGGAGTGAGGCAGTCGCCTCGGCCCTTCCCTTTTTTTCTCAGTTATCAAGGGGTTTCTTTTTTTTGAAAATGCTGTGTACAGTTTTATTTTGTGGCATATTGCATGGTTTTTTGAGCCTCAAAAATCTCTTCAAATTTTATATTTTTCAGCTTATAAAAAAAAGGTATGTAGATAATATAGCACATAAGGTAAAATCAGCAGAACATTTAAATTTGAAACAATAATGCAAAAAATCTATTCAAAATTAAGTACTGTTATTGTTTTATCTTTATGTATATCGTCCTGACTGGTAGGAAAGCGACGGAGGCGCTAATACATAGGCCCAGAAATTACCCCGACCTGCTTCCGGAGATGCCAAGGTATTGGTGTCTTGTCACTGCCAAGGTATTGCTGTTTAGTTTTTTTTGAAATATGACTGAAATTTAGAAATCAAGCAAGAGAAAGTGCCGTAAAATATTTTTTCCAAGAACACAACAGAATGGTGCGAGTAAGTTTTGAACCGAGACTATGTTGATCAAAATCATGACGCTCTCACTACTCGACCACGCTGCCGACTGTATTACAGGGCAACTGTGTAATGTAAATTATTCTTTATAGTCAAATTGTTATAAAAGTTATCTAAAAGTGATTAAAATTTACCTGCAACAACTCTACAGCTAAAAATAAGCTAGACAAAGGAAAATATTGCTTTAAATTAAAATTTTTTAATTAATAAAAACACTACTTAAAATAAGTAATATTTATTAGTACAATATTAATTATTTTTTGCAATTCCAACAAAATAACAACATGCAAAACTAAAAAATTTGCAAACACTAGTAATAAAAAGAATACATTTTTTTCTTGTATTAGCTAATGCTTCGTGTCCATTAACAAATGCTGACATTTCTATCATTAGAAACCATCAGAACACTAAATCCAGTCTACACATGTTTTATCATAAACGAAATTTAATTTGAAAATTTTTACTTTTTGCACAGTTCTAGATTGATTCAAATTCAATTTGTCCATTTACTTGACTTATAAGACTTTATTGATTGCAACTTTTAATAGTAGTGGGTTTAACAATTTTTAAAATGGAGATTTTTACCAGTTTTTTGTAAGGTGAGCTGGTAAACACAACTGTTAATTAGAGTTAAAATTCTATATATTGTCAATCTGAAAAAAATTGAGATAGAAGTTATTTGGACCAAGTAATTTAATTTAAAATAACAATTTTTATTGGTAGTCTAACATAGAATAAGCTAAATGAATTCTTACACGTGATTTAAATATGATTTTAAGGAGAGTCTATTTTGCACAAACAATTATAACATAAAAAATATTTAAAAAATATTTCACAACCATTTTGAGTTCTTTTACAATTTAGTTTAAAGCTAGTATTACTACATTTTTGGATTTCCAAATTTCTTTTTTTTTTGCCAAAGATCGTTAGAATATTTGATATAGCAACATAACCTGAAACTATTCGATAGATATTTGGTTGCTTTATATTATATGAAGATATCAACCGATGGTGTACTGACATTTCTAAAAGGGGGCCGTACATGATCCGCACAAATTGAAAGGGAGCCGTACAATCAAATATGCGTAGTGGAAAAATTTTTTCAAGCGGTAGAAAAAGTCTTCACTTGGAATCTGCCACTAATTTCTTGTATTATTAATCTCCAAGGGGAGAAGCCATGGAGCAATGCCTATTAAATATGCTACTTCAACAACATTGATGTTTGGGTTAATATTTTAATATTTTTAGACTCATTTGCCTAAAAACGAATATATATTTTTGTTACGTCGTTCGCGTAAATTATTTAAGAAGTAGATGTTGGTTGCGGGTTTCGAGCCAGCGCGCCTTTTATATCGGCGCTGAATAATCAGCGCTACCTTTAAATGCGTTCTCGCGCGGCTGTGGGCATAGAGTGATGCCACGTTGTTTGGTAAGCCTTTCTACTTGAGCTGGCTGTGATTTTCATTTTGAACAGAGCTTTTACATTGATTTGGCTGCTGTATTATTAGTCCCCTTGGATATTGGCTACATTTGGTAGCAGTTTGGTATTCATATTGTTGATTCTTTCCTTTGCTCGTCCGCCCTACATCGTTGGTAAGTTTGTTAGTGTCTTTACGCATTGAAACATATTGAAATTTGTGTTTATTTATTCAGAAAACCGTTTCCGACTAGTGCCACAATTATCGTTTTGTTCTTAATAAAATAAACCGTAAAGTCTGGTGCTGGTCGTGAAGCGCGTTTGTGCGGAGCGGGAAGGACGAGGCAATTTTGCGACTCCGTCACAATTTTTTCAAATTTTGTTAACTTTTAAATGTAAATAAACTTTTTTTTAGAAAACTTAACATATTTAGAAATTCGTAATTTACGGGGTTTCGGATAAACAGAAAACCACTTTGCAAAAATAAAAAACAAGTTTGCAGAAATAAAAAACTACTTTGCAAAAATAAAACTCAGTTTACGAAAATGAATAAAAAAAAGTTTGTAATATTTTTATATGTGAAACAATTTATAATTTTACAGGGTTTTTCAAAAATAAAGAGCTAGTTTTCCAAAATAAAAAGCAAGTTTCACAAATAAAAAGCGAGTTTTTCGAATTAAAGAGCGAGTTTTACTTGTAACATATACGTATGTATATTGCTTCAAATAATATACTGTAACGATGAATTAAAGAATATGAACGCTAACCTGGAGCTGCAGCAGTAGATGGCAACTGACTACAATAATTTTTTTAAATCTTTAAAGAAAAATTAGCTCAAATTTTTGATTATGTGCTGTAGAAATATATAGTATTGATCGCCGTATAACTATCAATTAAAAGTAAATTACATGTAAATTTACTGTATTCTTTCGACATAACTAGATTCATATTTCATATTATTTACAGTAAGAAACCCCAACAACATCGGCATTATTATGTTTATTACGTATTATCTCTATATTCAAAGCGATAGGTTAAGGAGATATAATTCTCTTGACTGGGATGACAACATCGAGGCGTTATACTCAGACTTGTTGTTTTTCGAGATGCTAAGGTATTGGTATGCTAAGGTATTGATGCTAAGCTAAGGTATTCAGATCAAATTTTTTACGATTTGTAGAGCATGGTTGAATAGAGCTACTTGCTCATATTGCCAAGCAATGAAAAATACTGCAGTAAATTATAGGGAAATTTCGAAAATCTTAAAAAAAAGAGAACCTATATTACTGTAAGGGTGTGATTTTTACTCTCTTATTTATTGTTATAGCTTATTGAAATTTTTCTAGCTTCTCTTAAATGTATTATAAAAAATGGTTTAGAAAATTTGTTTTTGTTGTATTTAGCCGCTTTACTTGATCAAATATTTCGAGATTTAAACCTACGTTTTCCTTTCTTTGTTGTTCTTCACTGATTATTTTTATTATTTACTGTAAAGCGATATATGTTACAAGTAAAACTCGCTTTTTATTTTTGAAAACTCGCTTTTTGTGAAAATTTGCTCTTTATTTCGGAAAACTCGCACTTTATTTTTGAAAAACCCTGTAAAATTATAAATTGTTTCACATATAAAAATATTGCAAACTTGTTTTTTATTCCTTTCTGCAAACTGTTTTTTATTTTTGCAAAGTGTCTTTTTATTTTTGCAAAGTCGGCAGCGTGGTCAATGGTTAGAGCACCGGTTGTAAACAATACGGTCTCGGTTCAAAACCCATTCGCGCCATTCTGTTGTGTCCTTGGGAAAAGTTACTTTACGGCACATTCTCCTGCTAGGTGGTCTTGGCAAGCAGTTATAAATTACAGTTATGTCTACAAATTCACAAGCGGACAGCAATATCTGTGTATATCCGGAAGCAGGTCGGGGTAATTGCCTTCCCTATGCATTAGCGCCTACGTCGCTTTCCTGCGAGTCAGGAGGATATATATACGTATATAGAGATAAAATAAAAATAAAATTGTTTTTAATTTCTGCAAAGTTGTTTTTTTTACAAAGTGTTTTATTAAGATCCATATTAATGCACAAGCATTTCCTAATTTTTTTCTACTGTTAACAAAGAGCCAAAATTAAAACTTTTAATATTTTAGGTCAAGAGTTTTGCAATACTTATGATAGAAATTGCTGTAACCTTTTATAATCAGCATGACTTTTGAGATTTAACCTCATTTTGCTCGGCTGGCTTAATGGTTTTGTTAATCATTTATTGTTCTTCTTTTAAATGTACCTCACTATAATAAGTGCCATTGTCGTGATGTAGGCTAATGAGTGCAAGTTTGTTTTTTTTGCTGCCTAAAAATATCCAATTTCTTCTGTGATAGGCCACCTAAGCTTCCTATTACGTCAGTTCAATTTTTGATTTTGTTGAAAGTTATTCCAACAAATTCATTTTTAAGACTATCAAAATTTTGGCTTGAATGTCTTTTGTCAAGTGATGGCAAAATTGCAAAAATACACCTCTGATAAATGTTTTGCATGTTGACAGCAATCCAGCAACTTTAAAAATAAAACCGAGTTCGAGTCTCTTGTTAAAAAGCTCGAACTGATTTCAAGGTCAAGTTTTGAAAAAAATGTGTATTTTTAGTACAAGTGTATAAAAAATTTAAATCCGATTTCACGAAATTAGAATTTACATAAGTATTTGCCCAAGTCGTTATTTAGCTGTACGAACCAAAAAATTTTGGGGGACAATGCAATTTTGTCTAAATTTTATTGACGATTGTCCGAATCATGATTTTGTAGCATTTTAGGGAAACGACAAAATGTCTCTCTTATTTTTGTCTGAAAAACTAGTGCAGACTAAAAAAAGTCTTTACTTAAATCTGTTTTTATTTCTCCATTTTTGTCTCAAATTGCTAGTTAAGACTAAAATAATAAAAACTCTTTACATCAAAATTTAGTTTTATTATGATCTGGATTGTTCTAAATTGGACAACTTTGTCCTTGTTCTTCCAAAATAATTGATTGTTGCTGAAAAAAAATCCGATTTTGCCCAAATAGTTCCTTGTCCCTGCCCGACAAAATTCTGATGTCGCCCAAAGTTTGAGTCATGCGGGGCAATTATTTCCTGCCTCCCCTGCTTGTACACATATGCATATTGTTTGTATGCTTAATATTCAACAATGTAAACCAAGAATAGGCCCAAGTTTTAAAATTTTTTTTGGTTTGTCGTACTAAGCAGTATTTTGAAAATCTTTTAAATTATTTTTTGACATTTCTTTTTTGCCGCAATACGATAAATAAGCACTTACTAAAATATTGTAATAAAATTAAGTTAAACGTCTCACAGTATTTACCTGTCAGCCTATCAAAAACAATCAAACTGTGACACAACAATACTAATATTAACTTTAACCCTATAACCAAGTTTTTGAACTGCATTGAGCAATGTTCAGGCCTATATTACAGTAAGCCATGTATTGCAATCATTGTTAGAATAAATAAGGCAAATATGATTTATCCAAATAAATATACTGTATTAATTGAAAAAATTCTCTTACTTATGCAAATTTTTAACGAGCTAATCAACAAAGAAACATTCTTTTACAGTATTTTCAACGTTTTTCAATCCAGAGTTGTTGGGTTGGTTTAAGAAAAGAAGGGAGAAATTGGTATTGGATAAACAATGGAAGAGCTGTCAACAGTACAATTTTGTGGGATCGAGGTGAACCCAACAATATCCACATTCATGAAGATTGTGGTGAAATTATTGCAAAGCTTCATCCACGCGACTCTAGATACACAAGCCGAACAATGAACGATGTGTCTTGCTCTACAGAGAACCTGGGTTTGTATGAGAAACAATTGCAACTGTGAAGAAACGCCGACTGGCTATAAAAATAAAGCAAACTTTTTAATGAAGCATAAATTTTATATTAATTTTAAAAAGTCAAAGTTTATAATTATTTTGTATTAACACTGAACGTGCCTCTTAAATTTTGGTTATATGAAATTTTAATAAGTCCACGTTGCGTCTACGTTGTCTATGTTGGTGGCTTGAAAATGTTATTTCATTGGCATTTGGCCAAAGAACACTCACCTGACAGATTTTTGTTCCTGCTGTATCACAATAAACAGAAACACGATGCATACGTTCCAGATAAATAAATTTGTTTCAAACTTTTATGGAAGTACAGTACATAAAAAAGTTATTTCTTAAAGCACAATTTGATTTACTAAAAAAATGTTAATTTTAACTAATTGCTTGAAATCTTACACAGCGATCCAAATTTAACCTATCTGTTAATTTTTGGCCAGTCCGCTATGCATTGAAATAATCCTTTAATTTTTATGAGGAAAAACTGACCGTAGGTGGCATTAACAAAAATCTTGGAAAATTCAAGTAAAGACTAACAATAGAGGCTATAGGGTCTTCATATTAGTTTGAAAGTCGTTGCAAGCTCAAAAAGTTTTAAGAAGGATTAAAGTGATTACAACTTGCCTTCGAGCAGCATTTTACACCTATGCCACAAACCAAATAGTTTTTTTTATATCCACTAAACATTTTTGTGTTTTGTTTATTATACAAGTAATTAGATTGTCTAGTTGTAAATTGAACTTTTATTATACGAGCGTAGTATTGATGTTGTATATTTCTTCAGAATGCTAGATTATGTGTTCAAATCTAAAATAAACTGTTTAAAAAAATGTTAAAAATCACCGTGGTTTTTATTGTGTTCAAACAATAAAACTCTGTTTTAAAAAGCTATTATCGTGTACTCTGCCTCTGTCGGACCACTAACACTTGGGGCAACGGTCCAGCGTTATTCCAACCTACTTTCAAAATAGCTAAGATATTGCAGGCCGGTTAAGAATAATTTATTTACTTTAGTTTTTATTTAAAGAAATGATCAAAACTTAAAACTGTTTGCCAAAACGGTTAACCAACATTTGAGCGCAGTGCAATTGAGTGCTGTACAATTGACCGTCTCATTTAACTTATATTGTGGTGATGATGTAATTTCGATGTATAGCAAAATTTAAAAAAGAATACAGGTGTTAATGCATTATACGCTGAACTGTCCACGCGCAACAAACCCTGCCCTAAAGTAATTTTGTTTATTTATCGGCGCTCAATTGTACCGCGTTCAAACGTCGTGGCACGGCTGAAACCGACAAGCAGAGTATTACATTTCATTCGAAATATAATCGTACCTGCATAAATCTGTAGTTTGAATTTTATCATATCATAATTTTTTTCACATCAAGTAGTTATTACATAGTTACCCCCTTAATTTAAGATAATATATTTGCAAATTGTTTTAGAACCGTAGTTGTTCGTTTGTCGTTTTAATTGTAATCGCATTTGCGGCTTTTTCTCTCTTTGTCTTTTGTTTCGTTAATCGCAAAAGCCCATTTAAATGCTTTTAAAAAGTTCTAGTTCAGAGTTTCCCAAAATGGGATCCGCAAACTCCTAAGGGTTCTTGATGACTGCACAAAAGGTCTGCGACAACATGACAAAATTTGTCAAACATATATACTTAAAGTAATCTATACAATGAAATCCGAAACTGGTCCAAGATGGAGACCTTTTTTCAGAGAACACCTTGATTTGAGGACAAAATTTACGAAATTGGAAACTGATTTGAAGACGTTTTTTTTAAGAAAACCCCTTGCTTTGGGTTTGTTTGGCATGTGAAAAAAATAATTGCAAATGAGAGTCCGTAGCCCAAAAAGTTTGGGAAACTTTATTCTAGTAAATTCCAAGTTACGTAATCGTTCGCTGGCGCGTCTCTGATTGGCTATTGTAAAGTGTCACTTTAAATTTACCGCTGCTCGAAAAAATTCCTTGTTATTCCAAAAAATTCGCTTACACTCTGGCGTCAAGTGACGGGATCTTATATCTGCGTGCGTTTTGTTTTCATTTCATTCCATGTCAGACTCCAGTTGGTAATTCGAGTTGTTGGATTGCAGTTAAATTGTTTGTGTTTTTGTGGCTGTGTGACCGCAGTTAATTCTATGAAGAGATAGAATTGTTAAGTTTGTGCAGCGGACAAAATATTGAGCTTTAATTAGCCATCGGGTTGCTAATTCGGTCTTATACCTCGCTAGCACAAAGTCCTTGAAGTGAATAGTTGCAAGTCTGGCGCTGGAATTGTTTTAAAGTTTGGTAAAGTTTGAAAGTCAAATTTTTTTAATCAAGTTTTGTAAATTTTGTAAATATACTTTTAATCATTAGAGACAGTGGTTTCTGTCTGTTTGCGGAGAAAAGTTTTTTAAGGAATCAGTAGTCTTGTGGCAAAATATTTCTTGAGTTGGAATAAATAAAAAACATAGACACAGCTTTACTTCAGCAGTGGTATTCGGGTTACCTATAGTTCACCTGGTCCATTGAGATTCCCAAGTAAAGTTTGTGACAGTTATGTAAAATTGATTAAGATTTATTGATAACAAAAAAAGTTGGTATTAAATTTAAATTGTTTGATAAATAAAAGCACTACTTTTGATTTGTAACACTTAGGCTATACATTAATCATTTTGTGTCATTGGAGCAAAATAATGATATATATAACTAAAAAACTACATAGACATTTAATAAAAAGTTTTTTTTTTATGTCAGTAAATGCTTTCAGCACAGCAAAAATTTTCAAAACACATGATTCAGTCTACATATATTCAATAATTACCATAAACCAAGTGAAGAGTTTTTACGTACTTTTTCCCACAGCTCTACTATTAAACGGCAATTTCTAAGTCTATTTGGCTTATAAAACTGTTAATTGCAGCTTTTTTTGTAAGTTTAGCAATTTTTTAAATGGAGATTTTGATAAAAAGTTTGTCGAGTGACTTGGTAAAAACAACTAAAAATAACAGGTAAAATATTAGTTTAGATACTGCAATTACACGTATTAAAAACATTGAAATAAAAAATAAAAGGGAAAATTAATTTGATTTCAAATGTCAATTTTGAAAAGTAACCTAAACTTGAATAAGCTAAATGGCTTCTCGCAATTGATTTTGATAACCAGAATGGTGTATTTTACAGTTCTACATAAAGTAACTCAAAACTCAGACACAGAGCAAAGTGCTTTACAGTGTGTGTTTTAGGGCCACTACGGAGAGTTTCGGAAGCGCGATCGTGTCGACCACGTTCGCCATCGATTCGGCGCTCTTCCCCACTCAATTGAGTTGCCAATTTACTAAGTGGTAGTAATAATGTTCGTCGACAGCAAGGTCGAGTGGTTAAAAGCGCCGTGATTGTTATCAATGTACTCTCGGTTGAAAACCTACTTGCGTCATTCGGTTGTGTCCATGGGAAACACACTTTACGCCACTTTCTTCTGCTTGGTAATCTTAGCAAGCAGTTTTAAATGTCAGTCATATCTCTTTAACCTAAAAAGAAATAACTAAAAATTTTAACTGGACAGCAATAGCTTAACATCTCTGAAAGGAGCTCGGGGTATTTCGTTGCTCTAAGTATAGCGCCTCTGAAGCTTTACTGCGAGCTACGTAGATTATTGTAGAAATAAAATAATAAAAATAATAGGTAAACAGAATCGGTCGTGGCTAATACGCTATTTAACCTTTTTTTTATCATAGCCTTGTACTTTGTACTAGATTTGATTTCATTTAAAAACTGAAAAATTAGGAGTAGAATTATCTTTTAAAGTTTAGATTTTTTTTACATAAGTGTTATAGCAGATTATTGAATAGATTATGGTAGTGAAGCTTGAGGTCAATGATTTTTGTACGATATTTTAGCTGGCAATCATTGTTTAATATTCTGTCACCTTCAAATCACGCCACAGTAATGAAAAACTCTCTTCAAATCAAGAATAAACAATTAGGTGTTTGCACAATTTGCATTATTTCTGTAGTAATTTACTTGATTGAGTTGTTATAAATTTTTTTACCATAGGACTTAAAATTGATATGGTGATTGCAAAATACAAAATGAATAAGTTACCACTTTTAAATGGTTGAAAAATGTCACAAAATTCTTTTAGATATTCATTGAGCTATTTTAAGCTTTCATCAATGTTTACAGAGCTTTGTCTCAACTGTTTTTGCACAAAGCCTCCAAAGCGAGCTAAGGTCAATACAATAAAAAATAAAAACCACCAGGTGCTTGCAACACCCTATTTTAGATCTTTACTTTTTTAAATCGTGTTTAGTCTTATTTAAATCTTGTGATTGAAATAACATTAGTATTTTTGTCGCCAAGACCAAAACAAAATTTTGCAAAAAAACATAGTTTCGGCTTCTAATGCGGAACACAGGATGGGACTCTTTGGCGAAGCCGTTTTGGTGCGGCTGTTTTGGCGCCAGCCATTGTGGCAGTGTGTCGTTTTCTTATTCGTTAATTTTGAAAATTTTAGAGTTTAGGGTTTAGGGGTTAGGTTAGAGTTAGGGTGATTAATTATACTGTTTTATTCAAAACTTGCTGTTAGTTTTAACCAGACTGGCGCCAAAACGGCTGCGCCAAAATGGCTTTGCTAAATAGTCCCTACCCTGCAAAACATTATGAACATAAATATATTAGTACTTATTTTTTTTGCGTTTGGCCATTATTCGTACGGTCTTTAGAAATTTGCATGCATGCTAACTAAGATATTTTGTTGCTTAATTTCAATCAAGAAAGAAATTGAAATTCATATGAGTAATCAAGTTGATACCCATAAAAGAAATAATTAAAATGCAGCAATTATTCGATTTAAATTTAAAAAATATAATGAAAAAATTTTCATGAAATCAGCCTGAAATTATTTATACTTATATTATGCATACATAGGGCAAGCAATTACTTGGACCTGCTTCTGCAAATCCTGTGCTATTGCTGCCCAGTTGAACTTTTTATTTGGTTTGATTTGTTTTATTTAGATATGACTAAAATTTAGAACTGCTTTCTAAGACAGCCAAGCAGGGAAAAGTGCCATATAATGTCTTTCCTTAGAACACAATAGAATGATACGATTACTATATTAATCGTAATCACGGGGCTCTTTACCACTGGATCACGTTTCCGACTACTTTGACAGTTTTGACTTTACTCCCACAGTTTACTGGTGCATTCGTGTTATTTTTAACATTTTTTGTTTGATTATACTTCAACTTTTTCCCGGTAAAAAAATGGTTTTATCCCAAAAAATTTTGACTTAAATAAACGATTCAAAGTTGAAAATTAAAAATTGCAACCTAAGGATTTGTTTGTTTAAAAACGCAGAAGCTTGCTGTGAGGAAGTTATAGTAGATTTAATGTTCCAGTCAAACTTTATCATAATAATGCAGCGATTTTGTTTCTCAAGGCGCAGGAAGAATAAACCAGGGGTTCACAATTATTTATGGTACAATCAAACAAAAAACTCACAATCTTGCAAATGAAAAATTCATGTTTTTTTTTCTAGAAAAAGTTGAACTTCACTTTAATTCAAAGCCAGAATGTGTTTTTTTCACAAAAAGTAAAATGAAGAATAAAAAAACGATTTTGCCCAATTAAAAAAAATAAATAAATTATTTCAAATTTTACTTTAAAGAATTTTGTCTCGGTATATTGGATTTTAATTTTTTAATTTGATTTAATTTTTTAATTTGTCAGATGCAACGGAAAGTCAGCAGTAGTTTAGGAAAGTTTGTATAGTTAAAAACACTCGGTCAACTTTGGTGCATTTTTTTGGTTCGTTTTTGATTGATTGACACGATCTTCTCTTTTTTTAATCTTTCGTTAATTAATAAATATTCAATAAAGTTCATTGCTTTGCATTTAAAATTTGGCTTAACTTTGTTGCTATAAACAATTTTAGTGCTTGTCTTTTGGTATTTGGACACACGCTTGGATTACAAAATTTTAATATTTTGATTTTTTTTAAAACATTGGTTTGTTTAATGAAAAGTTCGTAACGATTGTTAAGACGTTTGGCGATACGTAACATTGACAATATAAACCACTCTTTGCATTAATTTATTGCTTTTAGATTAGGCTTTTAAATTACAATTTTACCAAGTTTGACTAATCGCGTAAACTTTCCCAAGAGTTTAAAATTTTAGTTAGTGTAGTTTAGAATCCACAGTTTCGATGTTACCATAGTAACTCGTTTTTTATAACAATTCAAAAATCGTGCTATTACTCGAACTTAAAATGCTTTTAAATAAGCGTCCAGATTTTCGATTCATGTAAAATTAATTTGTTTTTTTCTAAACGTTTAAAAAATCGTGTTATTACTAGAACTCGATAAAGTCATCATTTACTTCTTTATGCTACAGCAAAATTATTCTGCTCATCATTAAACTAAAAAATTGAAAAAATATTTTGATTCATAGCATTTTCCTAAAATATCTACAGTAACCGCAGAAAAATATATTTCAGTTTAAATTTTAATTAAAAAAATTGTCTGGCAAATCAATCTTGAGCGTTGGTGTTGTCGTCTTTAAATGATTTTTTTAATGTTTTAGCATAGCGGGAACGCCGACAATAATAAAATAGTAAAATACAAGACAAAACAATTGCAGGCCTACTAGAAGACAAAATCGCTCATAAAGGTTTCCATAACTCGGATTATGAGCTTAGTGATGATTATATCATTTACCGTGAAAAATATCAAATTAGCAAACACAATTTTCTGCTGCAAATTCTGCGGTTATAGATAATAATAGTAATATAAATAAATGCTCTATCGCTGAATGAAAAAAAGAATGTTAAACATGAAAGTGGGCAAGTAAACATTAAAAAACCTATAAACCCCAATGCAACCTGTTTGTCGCTGAAATTTAACCTCATTCTAAAAATCAAACCAGCCTATAAATTATTAACTCCAACACCAAATCATCTGCAAAAATGAGTCAGTAATAAAAAGTCAGCTGCAGCATTAGTATTGATCGGCTCAGTAATGTTGAGTGGCTGCAGCTTTAGTGTTGATTCGTTGTTATAGGTGGCAGTTGCTTTCTTGCAGCCTGGCACCTGAGTAAGTCTGTTATTTGCTTTTTAAACACGACAGATTGAAACGAAACCTGCCGAAACGAAAGAGCATCTATCTATTCCGATGTTCAGCGAAGGTCTGCTAATCGGGAAACGTCCTTTTTTGTATGGGGCAATGCCTGGAAAAAACTATCCTTTTTAGGGCACATTGCCAACATATTCCGATGGCCCACTATTCCTCAGCTAAACATCGGAGGCCTTAATACAAACAAGATAAACATTCTTCATTAGGCTACCTTGCTCTATAGTCTGAGCCACTCGTCATCCTATTACAGGAGACCCACTGCACTGATGCAGAGAAGTTGGTACTTCCAAGCTACCAATTAGCTGGGTCTTCTTTAAGCGGGAAGCATGGATTTGTTACTTTTGTCCACGAGTGACTAAGGTACATGCTTTTGGACCAATCTCCACCAAAAATGGAGATCAAGTGGTTGTGCGTGGACGTTGATGGTTATAAAATAGTCAACGTCTACAAACCTTTACCAGCGCGACTGCTATCCCTGGATCTCCCAATGTTTCCTCACCCCTGTCTTTATGCTGGCGATTTTAAGTATCGTCATTCTGACTGTGGTTACGATAATAACAGTCCGAAAGACCATGCCTTTCCCAAATTTTTATGATGGCCACAAAGAGATACTAAACTTGAGCCAGAAGCATTTTGCATGAAAGTGGACCTATTCGGTGCCACTTCATCACCAAGCTGTGCGAATTTCAGTTTGTTACAAACTGCAGAAGATAATTCTGAATTTTCCGACCAAAGCATTGTAGAAACTGTTCAAAGAAATTTCTACTTGGATGACTATTTGAAATCTGTTTCGAGCAAAAAAGAAGCTCTGCATTTGTATTAACAACTGACTGACTTACTGATGAAGGAAGGCTTTCATTTAACGAAATTAATAAGTAACTCAAGCGAAGTCTT
Source organism: Diplosoma virens (assembly GCA_963680785.1). Taxonomy (NCBI): domain Eukaryota; kingdom Metazoa; phylum Chordata; class Ascidiacea; order Aplousobranchia; family Didemnidae; genus Diplosoma; species Diplosoma virens. The sequence continues at coordinate 28,182,954 of OY796889.1, forward strand.
AAATGAAATTTTAGTAAAAAAATTCATTCATTCATTCATTCAGTGTTTTTATTCTCGATCATTATTAAACAGTTTAACACAAAAATTATAAACATTAAAAAGATCAAGAAAAGGAAGCAGCACAACGTCAGACGTTAAAACATGCATATGATAAACAAAGTAAAAGTACAAGATAGTATAAAGCATGGCTGCAACACCTTAATCATATAAAGACATAAGTGAAAAAAGAAAAAAACAAAATAAATAAATAAATACGTAACAATAATATTATGAAACAAACTGAACAATTAAATAACCAGTACATGACTAGGCTGCGTAATGATGATGGGTGGCACAGCTAGCCAAGATGGGAATTTAGCTCAACTGAGCAAGGTGAGTAAAGAAAAACCACCCAAAAAAAAACCTCACCAGGTCCGGAAACCTTTTCTAAATGCAACTAGTGACTATAATAGAATAGTAAATATTGCAGAAAGTACAGTATATACAAAAAAAAATTACGGAATTATACAGCTAATAATAAACAAATATTAACGATAAGAGATAACATAACATAAAAAAAAAAAAAAAAAAAAAACTATTATGCTAGTCAAAGTTGATGGAAAAACATATATTAATAATATAACAATTATAAACAAAAAAACAAAAAAAAAAAACAAAAAAAAAAAAAAACATTTACAACAGAATTCATGCACTACAAAAAATATTAGATAAAATTTTTGCAGACCAGCATAATAGCAACATAAAAAAATTAAACAAAGTCCATAACATTTAGTAATTGTTTTGAAACTTATTTTACAATTCTAAAAATAAAAAATTAATAGCTAAAACGAACAGTATACCATTGCCAAAAAGAAATTTTAATGAAAGAGCGAAGATAAGGGTGAAAAAGAATTAATTTGTTTAGAGTTTGAAATTATGCAGACAATCAAAATATAAGAAGAGTTTTTTAAAGCTTTGTGTGCAGACTGGATATCTTGATCGATTAAGCTTTTCTTCCAGAGATTGAATTCAAACATTTTTACACCATTTCCATTTCCTTCTTTCCAGAAACCTGTAATCAAAAATACATAGGGCAGTATCGCGTTTAGGAATCTAAACATTACAATTAAGTATTATTCCCATTACTTAAAAGATATTTATAAACCTCAAGAGTAAAAGATCGAACACTTTGTTTTTTATTTTTTAAGTCAAAGGGAATGCAATTCCAATAAGCGGGACCACGGTGTGAAATAGCTTGCTGACATACTGTGCTAAAACATTTCTTTGGAATAAAGATAGACTTGTTTCTGGTATTGTATTTAGATTCGTTTTTAGTAAAAACATCTTTAAATGCAGATGGGTTTTTACCATTTTTTTGCTTAAACATAAACACAATTAGTTCTTTGGCCAAAAGTTGATCTATTGTTAACAATTTATTTTCTTTCATGACATCACAAACAGTTGAGCTACTGTTAAAACTAAAAAATAATTTAACATATTTATAGCACAATCCTTGTAATCTTTTAACCAAAGTTTTATTGCCAAAACACCAATTTAAAATACAGTAAGAAAGCTGACTATTTATAAGAGAGTGATAAAGTAGAAGAAGAGATCTTTTATTTAACAGTGACTTTACTTTAATAACAGTTCCAAGAACACTACGTAGTTTAGATATTAGGTGATTTATATGTCTTGACCATGATAAGTGCTCTTGTATATAAACACCAAGAAATTTAATACATTTAACTTGTTCAATTTCATTTTGTCGCAATGTGAGAGTTTGCTTTTTTGTTATTAATTTGGATTGAACAGTCTTAAATAAAATGTATTTAGTTTTAGAAACATTAACTGATAATCTATTTGCAATCAACCACTGGTCAACTAGTTGAAGTTCTTTATTACCAGCATCAAATAGCTCCTTGATGTCTTTATTTTGTAAAAAAATGCTTGTATCATCAGCAAACATCAAAGAATCACTATCATTCAGACAATTTTTGAAATCATTGACATATATCAAGAAGAGAAGTGGTCCTAGATTAGAGCCCTGAGGTACATCACTTGTAACTTCAAGAGTAGTTGTAGAAAGAATTCCTGTATATTTTACTTGTTGTGTACGTCCTGTTAAGTAACTAGTAAACCACTTTAATGTATTGCCTCTAATCCCATAATGATTAAGTTTGGAGAGTAATATTGTATGATCAATTGTATCAAATGCTTTAGATAAATCCAAAAAAATTCCTAGGGTTGCCTTTTTACAGGCAAATGACTGAGATATTTTTTCCACTAAAATTGAAATTGCATGTGTAGTAGAATAATTTTTTCTAAAACCAAATTGATATTTGTAAAAAAAATTTTGCTTTTCTAAAAATGAGTACAATCTATTATACATAACTTTTTCAAGTAATTTCGAAATATTTGATAATAAACTAACTGGTCGATAATTATTAATATTGTTGGAATCACCTTTTTTGAACACCGGACACACAGTTGCAAGTTTAAAGCAATCAATGAATTCACCTTTACTCATAGAAAGATTGAAGACATGGCTAAGTGCTAGAAGTATATTATGAGGAGAGGATTTAAGAACTTTGGTTGGAATATTGTCTGGCCCTGCACTTAATTTGTTTTTTGAATTTTTCAGAATGCAAGCAAGTTCTTGAGGACATGTTGGCCAAGTAAACATTGATTGGCATGTAGAAGATTTTAAATATTCTGAGAAATGTTTCTTCTTGGGAGGTAAAGATTTCACTAATTCATTGGGAACATCAGCAAAATGTTTATTGAAATAGTTTGCTATTTTTAAAGGATCATGAACAATTTTTCCATCAATGTTGAGGCTTCTGCAATTAGATTTATGTTTTTTTCCTATAATAGAATTAATCAATTTCCAAGTGCTTTTAATGTCTTTTTTACAATTGTTAAATTTTAAATTATAATATTCCTGTTTTTTTGTTTTAACAGTGGAAAAATACAAATTTCTGGCTTGTGTAAATGCCTGTCTTGTTTGTGGGTTTTTATTATTAATGTATCTTTTATATAGTTTTTCTTTTTTGTTTAATAGTATGTGAAGATCAGAATCAAACCACTGATTATTTGTTTTTTTGCAAGAAATTTTAGTTAAAGGAAAGAAATTTTCAAATTTATTCATATAAAGCTTTTGTAACTTTTGGTAGCTGGAATTTGGGTCAGAATCACATAATATAGGAGAAATATTGCTTTCTGAAAGAGCTTTAGAGAATAGATATACATTTTTATCCGTAAAATGGCGACATTGTTGGACATTTTGATGAGAAATTTTGCTGATGGAAGTGCACATCATGACAGGAAGATGATCAGATATACAGTGGGTTAAAACACCACAGTTTATCTTCATGCTTACCAATGTATTGCTCCATATATGATCCAAAAGAGTTGCATTATTTTTTGAAATTCTTGTAGGTTTATTGATAAGAGGGGCAAATCCATTACTAAACATTTGATCTACAAAATCTGTAATCTGAGGTTTTTCACAATCAAGTATATTGTAATTAAAGTCACCTAATAAAAAACAATCTCTCTTTTTTATACATTTTAAAGTATTATTTAGAATATCTAAAAAAGAAGAATGTGAAATAATATCATTGCATGGAGCCCTGTAAATGCATCCAAATGTAATAGTTTTATTTTTAAATTTAACATCAATGAATAGAGATTCAAAAATTTTTTCCTCCATTCTATTTAAATCTAGTCGTGTAGAATAAACTAAATTTTCTTTTACATAGAATCCAACACCACCTCCCTGAGTTTGAATTCTTGGATTAGAAATGAATGAGTAACCAGGAAGATTTATAATTGACTCTGAATAATTTGGCTTTAACCAAGTTTCAGTTACAGCTATGAGGCTAGGTGCTAAAGTTAAAGAAGATAATAGTCCTCCTAATTTTGAAAAATTTTTAATATTGCTTAATGATCTAATATATAAACATAATACTGAAAAATTACTGTTTTCATTGAAATTGTCAAACAGTAGAGATTTAGCATCTTTACTGGATAAGTATTGGTCATTTACATTGTGAAAAAAGTTAATTTCATTATCATTACAAGAATCTTCATTAGCTATTGGATGTTCATTATATGTAGATAAATTTTTGAATAAGTTATTTAGATGATTAGCAGAATAAGAAAGGTTGGAAATATTAAAATCAAATAATTCAGTAAATTCCTTATTTGAACAAGAACTAAAAGGAAATGTAAATGAACAAAAAGTGCACTTCCATAGCATATTTTTGGTGATGCAAAATTTATCTTTAATGCAATTAAGATGAATAGTCTGCAAACATGTAGAGCATGATAATATTTTTTGGTTCTTTTTAACTAATTTAAGGCAAACAAAGCATTTTTTAACTTTTATGTTGGTCATAACAGATGAAAAATTAAAGCAGAAAATTATAAAAATCAGAAGAAAGCAAATCAAAATTCCAGAGAAAGTGCTTTTTTTTTTTTTTTTTTTGGCAGAGAATGGCATTTTAGGCTACTATATCATTTTGCTTACTTAAAATTTAAAAAAATAAGTAAAAATAAGTAAATAAACAAAAAGTTACTTGATAATTTATTGATAAATTTATTTAATGAAAAATAGTTTAATAAAAAATAAAAAAATTCACTTAGTAATTAATTTATTTATATCTCCAAAGTCCTTAAGTACTTGCCTTTTTTCTTTGTAAAAACAATATACTATACCATTATTGGTCCAAAAATTGTTGAACCCAAAAGCTTTCTTTGCTTCCATTACAAGTAGTAATCTTCTTTTGGTCAGGGATTCCGTTATCGAGAGCTTTTTCTGAGATTTCTTCAGCTTCTTCTTGTTGTAAAACACCAAATTTCGCACGGATCTTCTCACAAATTTGATGATGATAGGAGGGGGACGACCTTTCCTAGATGGTAAAACATGGCATATGTCAATATCATTAGATCTTATTTGATATTCCAAATCAAGCTCAGAATTGAGCTTGTTGGTCACATATGACTCAAAAACAGGATACTTCCCTCCAACTGGTTGGTCTGGGCATCCATGTAGTATTAGGCAGTTCCGACGTCCATATTGCTCCAGATCATCCAAGGAATTTTGGGTTTCTCGAAGTGATTTCGCCAGCCCTTCAACAATGGTATCGACTCGAGCAATGGCATTCTCAAGGTCTTAAAGTTGCTGGCTCTGACCTGAAAAACAAGAGCAAGCAGCACCATTGGCAGAATCATTCAAAAATTTTTCAGCATACCTTTTTTGAGTAGATTTGATTACCTGTAACTCCTTCATTACTTCATCTAAAGATAACTTACCACCCAAAGATAACTTACCATCAGCCATTGCAAATTGATGAAAGATATTCAGTAAATTATCAACAAAAACAATAAATTATTCAATATTAAAATAGTACTTTACAATAATAATTAAACACAAGCCTTTTTGCCAAGCAAAAATAATCAAGCGCACATCTGAAACTTATTCAAATAGAATGTAAAGATCCTCATTCGTGCTAAACTTGAATAAAGACGTGAACTTGCGTGTGCTAGGTGTTAAATGGGACTTTGTATCAGACAATTTTCAATTCAAAACTTGCATTAAATCAAAACCGTTGACAAGAAGGGGAATCTTATATATTGTTAGTTCACTGTTCGATCCCCTAGGAGCCCCTGTCGAGTGCTAAATTAATTCTGCAAATATTTGTCGACAACAGTTAGGCTGGGATGACAAAATACCCAATGAAGACGCTGTGAAATTGGAACACTGGATTCAGAGTTTAAGTTGTCTGACTAAATTAAATATTCTACCCATTCTGTTGTGTCCTTGGGAAAAATCAAGCTGTTATTAAAATCAATTAACTTTACAATTAAGTTGATCAAGTACCTAGCTAATATAGTATTCAATTCTTAACCTGTTGTCAAAAATTTACACTACTGACAAGGTTAGCTTTAACTGATTTAAAATCGCAGTATTCTGAATAACAAAATAAATTAACATACCAAGTTAACACAACACAAACGGTAACTGGCAGTTGAACAAAGATGTTAAACAAAAACAGAAACTAACTGAAGACACTGCGGGTTTTAAATGAGAGCGGTGAATGACGTACAAGATTACTATAATCTTTAAGTGGTTTGCCAGGGGTTCAAAACTTATGAAATCCTTTAAATAGAGAAACAAAAAAGCATATCTCAATTTAGATTTTGCAAGAAGACCAGCTTCTTGTAATAAGTCAATGCGATCACCAGTGGCTCCTCAAGATGGGTTTGATGCTATTGATTGCAGTACTAATGAAGATTATTCCGACAAATGTATTTCTGCCAACTCTACAGATTTTGAGTACCCCAGAACATCTTTCTTCATTTTTGCAGAAACAACTAAATGTCCTAATTAGAGGTTTATGTTTTTCTAAGAAAAAAACGGAGCTCTTTGCATTAAGGTTAAAAAAACGAAATATGGTTGAAAAAGATGTCAAAGTAAGTTACTCCAGGAAATACAATAGAGACTTTTTTCCGCGTTCAAAGTTGAGAGACCTCTTTGTTACTGCCATGATATTAAAAAACTGTTTCGAACTCTGAGTATATTTGTGGACGAATGGAGGATTTTTATTAATTGATCAAAAAGAAGCTTGAAAGGGGTTCTTTTACATGTTGAAAATAAAAGATCCTCATCTCTATTGCACACTCTGCCCTGTAAAAAGAATCTTACAAAAATATTAAAATATTGTTAAATGCGATCCACTATTTTGATCACCTGTGGAGCTTTTGTGGAAACCTTAATGTCATTGAAATGCTGCTGGAATTGCAAGGGAGTTTACTAAACACTATTATTTTTTATGTTTGTAGACAGTCCTGCACTGCACAAGTGCACAGCACTGTAAAACAAAAGAATGGCTGACAAAGAATTCATATGTACGTGAAATAAAAAATATTCAACAGGTTCCTTTAGTAAATCCCAATAAAAATTTTATGCCACCGTTACATATTATGAAGAACTTTGCAAAAAGTATGGCCAATCAAAAGTTTGAATGACTTTGAATTTTCTCTGCAAAAAATTTTCTTAAATAAGCCAAGTTAAGTTAAAAGAAGGAATCTTTGGTGGCCCACAAATTTGGAAATTTTTTGAAAACTCATAATTTAAAAAAGCTTTAAATACATTGAAACTACAAGCTTGGCGTGCATTTAAATGAATTTGCTTCAATTTTATGGGAAATTGTAAGTCACCTTTATATCAAGAAAGTATTGCAGAGTTGCTTGTGGCATACACAGAGATGGGGTGTCGCATGTTTTTGAAAGTGAATTTTTTTTATTCACACTTTGAGTTTTTTCTTGAAAATCTTGGAGCAGTTAGTGATGAGTAGGGTAAAAGATTTTACCAAAATATCCAAGCAATAGAAGAAGGAAGGTATCAACGGGTTTGCAATGAGGATATGATGAGTGATTTTTGCTGGGTGTTGTACCGTGATGATCCAACCGATGCATGCAAACGGAAATCGTATGCCAAACATTTTAAAATTTTATCTTAAAACTGGTATTGATTGCAGTACTAAGTGGTGCCAGGTCGAAAACAATCATTTTGCAATGCTATTTTTAAACAGCCTTTTTTAAAACACTGAGTATTTGATAGTAAACATTTTTTAGTGCTTTAGAGAAAAAATTTTTAATCAGCTTTTTTAATCCACAGTTCTATTTTACATGACGAGAATTTCCAAATACAAATTACCAATTACAAATAGAATTTTATGAGCAACAAAAACTCTGGCTTACACAAAGCCTCTAAAAGTTCCAAATGCAATAAATAAAACATAACTTCCATTGGTCTACACTAGCCTATAAACAGTTGAGAGAGAAAAAAATCTATCGTTGAATGCTCTTTTTAGAGACCTGACATGAATACCGGTAAGTTCCCACCGTACACGTTCCGGCCCGTGATTAACCATAGACCTACAAAATCAATTTCAAAAAAAGAAATCTGTGTACCATATTTGGAAGTTTTAAATCTTGGGTACTGCAAAATTACATTTGTTTAACTTTATTGGCTAACTTTCTTTACAAAGCGATTTGTTTTGATTTTTCTTGATTCTATACTTTGTTTTGATTCTATACTTTAACCTTAAAATCGGATGAAATCTTTATATTTTGACTAATAAAAACCTAAAAAAACTTTTTTTAGGCTTTTTAAGAACATATAATTGCTAAATTGATGTCTTGTTTAAATGCCTTTTCTTAAATTAAGAAAAGTAAAAATTGCACACTATGTGATTGCAAATCTTTCACTTTTTATTCAAGCTAGAAAAATTCTTTTGTTGTGTAACTTAAAATGTAGAGAAAATTTGATGAAGGATTGGCTCTAAAAAAAAAAGAGAGAACTTTTTTTTCACATTGAATTGATCAGCACTAAAGATGCAAATACTTTGAGCGCAACATCAAAAATTATCTTGAAGCTGCTATAATTTCGGCGATTATTCAAAGCCTTAGCAGTGAAATATTGATAACTATAAGTCTAGTTATGGACGGTCTGAGTTGTTGATTTTTCAAACCTTACATCCAATGTTTCGAACAGTTTTTCACCGTTCTCAGGCGCTATGTTGTTCAGATGGGTAACGCCAATTGTTGAGTCATTTTGGCGCTTTAACCCGTATTATCCCAAGGCCTTTAAAAATCAAAAAAATATCCCGAAATTTTGTGTGGCGGCTGATTTTCACACTATTTGACGATTCTGTAAGTCTCATCTCGTTCGCAATACCAAAAGGCCCTTTTTTAGGGGGGTCTACTTTTGTAGTCAGTGGGATAATCCAATATCAAATTTTGCTCAAATTGATATTTTTCGGAGTTGGAATCTAGCACAGGTTTTGCGTTATTACTGCTCAAAACGAAATGTTTATGCATAAAATGTTGTGCATTTAGAGTCTGGACGGATATAGAGTGGCTAATTCCTCAATATTCAGGCAATTAGCTAAGCTTAGGCTATTGTTACCACTTTCTCCTGATGGTTTACCAGTAGATGATAAGTCCCATTTACTTCTCATCAATAAACCCTTCCTAAGTTTGTTATAGTTGAAAATAAGAAACAAATGATAGAAGCAGGAAAAGATGTTTATTTCTCATGAAACAATTGAAAACACGTGTTTACGCGTACATGCAAGCTTTGACTACATTTTCCACAAGAATTACGACAATTTTTTTTACAAATCGCACATCTTCTCACAGAAGCGGGAGAAGGATAATGCCCTATGCCATCTAGACGTATTTCATCCGCCACTTTGAAAGCACGGGCTGGGCGACTTCTGACATCCAGAATCTGTGAAGCAGACCTTCTGATCATAATGCTGACGACTCGTCGACGGAAGTCCTTTTGGGAAAAGACTTCACCAGAAATGATCCTATATATACGCCAACTATATACAAATGCGATGTTTATCGCATTTATGATCAGTGGCCAATACCATTTTTTGCCACGAATTACTGGCCTGAGATCGGACAAAGCACGGTCTAGCAGATCAACACCACCCATTCCGCGATTGTATGCAGCAATCACAGCTGGTTCAGTGATGTTTCCTCTTCCCTTCCCTCTGATCCACCTCTTGGCATTTCCCACTGGCTCCACCCCATATGCATTACTTCCGATGGTGACTACTGAGTTATCATTCCACCGCACAATTTCCAGGTTGCTCGCGCTCCTGAAATCGTACGACCCCCTTTCCCTTTTCTTCATATCACTAACATCTGCCAATGGGCATTTTCCAATCCGATTGTTTCTCATGGTACCGGTGGCTCTGAAACCTTTCACATCCAAGTCAACAAGCAGCTTATAACTTGAAAAAAAGTTGTCAAAGAAAACACTATGGTTGACCGGATTGTCGCATGTTTTCAACGCAGTTTTGACAACGCGCTCCCCAAGAGGGACATCTTCTGCATTTGGCGACTTTCCTTCATATATTTCAACGTGGTAAGGCAAATCAGTTGAACTTGCCAGTACCCAAAGCTTATACCCGAAACGAATAGGCTTTCCCCTGATGAACTGTTTGCATGAGTGACGTCCATAATATGGCACCATGGACTCGTCTATGCTTAGATCCTCATGAACTACACCAAATCGTCTCAGCTTCTCATTCAAAATAACATATAATGGCTTCACTTTCGCCATTCGACAGTCACTCAAGCATTGATTGTTTGCTGCATGCAGTACCAATTTTATTTCAAAAAAGCGATTCCTACTCATAGTTGTGCAAAAAGCATCACATCGTAAATCCGGGTCTGTGCTCCAGTAGTCTCTTTCTGATAGGCGTATATTGTAGGCTGACAGAAAAATCAGTCCAATAAATTGCATCATTTCTTCCATAGAAACGCTAAATTTCGGCTTGTTCTTGTTGCAGGTGGCATATCGGTTTGTTTCATTTACCAAAAATTCTGCCATTTCTGAAAACACACTTTCAAAAGTGTTCCAAATTGTTGCTTGAACAAGCTCAGGATGTTTGTTGATTAACTGTGCTTGCGCCATTTTATCCTGGTCCATAGATGAAGTAGGTTTTGGCTGAATGTGTTTCTTCTCCCATTTAACATTATCGTTTTTCTTGGCTGATTTCTTTGCTTTTTTGGATGTTGGTTCACAGCTACCTTGCTCTTCCGAGTCGGAATCAGACATGACCTCATTGCTAGTGATTTGAAACACTTCCACTTCTCCTGCAACCTCATTTGGCAGACCTGTTGCATCCAGAATCTCTTCATTTTCACATTCCATATCGCTATCTTCACCTCCAGTATGAGGCCCTATCATGACTATATCAGCGGTTTCAGGGTCATCGTTTTCGATTTGACTGATTGCATCATTCAGTAAACAATGTTGGGTATTCTTTTTACGATAAAATGTTTTAGTGCTTATCATCCTGCTAGTATTCCTGCAAAAACTGTAGCCTAAAATATTTTTATAAACAGTGCATCATCAGTCTCAGGCTTTACAGAATAACTCAACAGTACAAAAAACTTAGGCAAAAAGAAAACCTCTAATTGACGTAATAATGCAGAAAACAATAGTACATGATTACTCTATAGCATAACAAAGATAAGGCAAAAGTTGTAAGAATGTTGAACTTTTATAGGCCTACGTCTAGCTGATAACTCGCTTAGTCAAATTCCTGTCTGGATAGATTTTATGACCTCGTATTATCCCACTGACTACATTTGTAGACTCAGCTATTCCAGCGGCAGTAGCTTTTCTCCGAACTGCAGTATTGAGAAACTTTATAATGATTTCACATCTATAGCTCAAGTACCTTTGCAAGAACTTTCTTTTTTCACGCTTCGTTACGCATCATTGAATTTTTCGCGCGAAAACAAAAACGAGGCTTGTGAACACAAAATTGCGGTTTTTTAGATACAAGAAAACCTATCAAAAATATTCAGAATTTAATGAATTTATGTTGAACTTGAAAGTTTCAACATAACTCTATGTGAAGAAGCGAAAAACTATTAAATTATATCTGTTTTGAGGGTAGAAAGCGCTCTTTGAAAATAGGTTTACTTTTGTAGACAGTGGTATAATTTGGGTTAATTAAGTTTAAAAGAACTTTCCTTATCGTTTCTTCAAATTGCTGTAACATTTCTCATGCTTTATTAAGCTGACACTATTTTTTGATGAGTAGAAATACAAATTTAAAAAATTATAATTGTTTATATAATATAAGGTTTGACATCAGTTTTTCAAAGTGCGAGATAAAAGTGTTCGAGGAGGGCATTTTAAATTAAGTCACAAAATAAAATCAAAAAAATTTAAATGATTTAAAACCCTATAGACCATATTTATAAAAACAAAATTAAATCAAAAATTGTAAAATAATAATTGAGACTAAAACTGTTCTATTTTACCTATTTTCCTATATATATATGCTGGCCTGCAACCGAAAAGAAGCTAAGAAAAGCGTCTCAAGCATTTTCAAATTGCTGTTTTGAACAATCGAGTGCTAAGTTCTCATTTCATGATAATAAAGATTGTTTTTATTTCGTTGATTATAACTGCAATAAACTCCATCTTATATTCACTGCCACATAAGCCTATTGCAGGGACATTTTCAGTGATTTCTATTAAATGCCTGTTTGCACCATACACTTATTTGATTAGGTTTGCCTGTTGCGTTACTATTTTTGCAAGAACAAGAATGCTATTTTTCTCTCATTGTACAGGCCTATAACATTCCAATTGACAAAATAAAATAAAATTTTATATCTCTGTGATTATAAATGACATGGCTAAACTGAAAATTTTAACAATAATTTTCTTTAAAAGAAGCAAATATTAAATTTTTATTGTTCTTCCCGAAGTGCGTACTTCGTCTCTCCAATGCATGATGTGTAATTGTGGCGCTATGTAGATAAACAAGTTTATTGTTTAAACCAGTGGTCCTCCAAGTGGTCGATTGCAATATTTAAGAGGTCAAAAGGAGGTTGACAAATAAACTTAAGAGTTTACTCGAGCAATAAAGCAACACTGCCGAAAATCTTAAACATAGCTGTCAAAATGAAGATCTTTTTTTTAGTATTTAATTACTTCCTCTCACATTTACTATAATTTAAAGACATAGATTGTTGCGAGTAAGTAAAAATAAAAAACAGTTATTGACGTTAAGTGTTTAAGAATGCATGCGCTATAAAATATTTTTTACTTATTTCAAACTCGACGCGAAGAAAAGTTTGTGCAAGCTAAATTTTTTTAATTACTGAAGCACGCTTTAGCCACTTGCCAAGTAGACTTACTCTCGCTGAAACTTTTTTAATCTGGAAAAAAGTTAAATTTTTTAATAATTTAACTGTGGTTTAGTAGGCCTAAGCGCTCTAATATTTATTTCACTGCTAGAAATTAGACAGATTTTGGAGTTTAACTTTTCATTTAAGCTCACAAACATTTTGCAAATTCAAGTTTTTTATTTTTATTGTTTCCAGTTTAGGAAAGGGTTATGTAATTTTATTAATTTTATTTACCTTATTACCGTAATTCTCATTTCCAGTTAATATGTCTGTTGCAAGAGATCCAAAATATTTATTAGGTCTAGTTATTTTTGAAATTAGTTAAATATTTTATAGGATTGTATTTTTTTTAGTTATAGTTCAAAAATTTCTATTTTGATTTTTATGTTTACCGCTTCAGTTCAAGACGCTATTTTTGTCACTGTTGTATTTTTCAACGGAGTTGTTTAAAATTCCCTTATTCGGTAAACCGGTAAATCGGTAAACAAGTGACTTTCTTGTAAACGAATACACGAGCCAATCTCTTTTATTCTAATCTCATTTAATCTGAAAACAAGACTTTTAAAAACGCAACATTCAAACAGGACAATAAAGTTTAAAATGCAGTAATTATAAAAATGCAAACAAGAAGGATCACGCGGTAGCTCGCACTTAAACGAAATGTGAAACACGTCCGAGTTCAATACGCGTTAAGTCAAAATACACAGCAGTCACACATACCAAAAGATTGTTCAACAGAATCGCTATTCAACGCAGTACAGATCCTGCCCAGCAGTGAAGGCTGGCAAGAAAAAAATAACGAGAAACTGCAATCAGGGACGCTGGAAAAAAATTGGGCAGGAGGGGCAAACTTTAAAAAAGGGCACTGTTTTGGTTAAAAAGATAATTTAACAAACGCAAATTTTAGCGTTGGAGAAAATTTTTACTGAAAAAATTAGTGATGACCAAAAAATAAATAAATACAAAGATCTTGACTTTTCGGCAGCAATATATTATATATAGTTGGCCCGCAAGTATTTTGATTTAGCGTACTCAAAAAGGCTGGAATGTACCTGTTGCAAATGAAAACGTGATTGGTCCGCAGGGTGGTCGGAACTCTGTACTTGTGTTCAACATGGTATCGGTTCAAAATCTACTCACTCCATTCTGTTGTGTCCTTGAGGAAGACACTTTACGGGACTTTCCCTTGTTTGGCGGTCTTGGCAAGCAGTTCTAAATTTCAGTCATATCTCTTATAAAGCTAAAATCTAAAATAAAACTTTAAACCTGACAGCAATATCTTTGTAGCTCCGGAAACATGTCGGGGTAATTGTTTTCCCTATGTATCAGCACCTCCGTTGCTTTTCGTATGTATTAGCACCACCGAGTCCAGAGGATAAATATAGAAATAAAATAGATAAATAAAGACCTTTTCCGTTTTACCGAGTTTCACTTTGAACTAAAAAAATTTACATCTTCATGTTCAAGCGAAGACATTTTTGGTCTTTACGAAATTTTGTGCAAAAATTTTTTCCCATTTGTTAAAGTTTATGTTCGTTAAGTCTTTGGTGCTTTTAAAACAAAAAAATATTGTTTCTAAATTTTGTCCTCCCTGCTACTTTTATAGTCTAAGTGGAAAAATTTTTTTGCAAAAATAGTAACGCAATTAAAAAAAGCTTATGTCTATAAGCGCGATTTATTTCGAATTAGGTGCATATATTTGTTAAAATTTTTAGTTTCATAAATACATCAAAAAACCTACTAGATAGGTTATATTTTTTCATGGCTCAACTTTTTCCTTCAATTGTATTTTAAAATGGGAAAGCTTTAAATATCATACAATCTGAAGCTTATTGTGTCTGCCCAAGCAAAAATTTTTAATGGATCATTTTGTCTTCAAAAATCCCACTGAGACAAAAAAGTTTTTACATCAATTCGAAAATCATTTTTGTCATAAAATTAATCTAAAGGGTAATTCTTTAATCTTGTGTGGGATTTTGAAGAACTGACACTAAACCAAAAATAAGTTGACATTTTTCAAAAAAATCTACTCTTTTGTCCGTCGATTTAAAGCAAAAACTATTCTTTATTAATTTTAAATTTAGGGCCAAAAGCGACCTTGTCTTCCGAAAAGTATTCCGAAGATCTAAATATAATCTGAGTGTTATATTGTAGTTTTTTTGAATATTTTGAGTAAATATAATTTAATAATAAATTAATTATGAATGTTCAAAAATTTTGTGGCATAAAGAATTGGGCAGCTATTGCTGGGGGTGAAAATAGGGAGAGTGAAGTTGAATTTCTAGGATAAAGTGACTCTGATGACGAGTATGTTTATTGTGAATTCAGTTGCAACAACCCTTAAAGTGAAGAAAGTATCCAGAGTACAGAAAAAAAAAGCCAGATGCAAACTGCCTGGGTACACAAGCAAAACCTACATTTTTTGCATAAAATGCGAAACGTTTCTTTGCCTGAACAAAAATAAAAACTGCTTCAAAACATTTTACAAAAACTAAAACTATTCAAATTGTAATGCAAAATTAATTGTGTGCTTGTTTCTGACTTTTTTGGTTCTATTATTGCATGATATATAACGTTTAATTTTTTGTACTATAGACGAGTGGGACAGATCTGGCATGTTTAAACTTATTAAAAATATCTAAAAATTGTTTTTAATATTTTGTCAAATATTGTATAATGGAAAGTTACTGTCACCAAAAAACAGTTGAAATAATTTTTTTATTGTGCACAAAATTAAATCCGTCCATATAGGGTTAACTTCTGAAACGAGAGCAAATAAAGAGTATACCTAAAAAGACGAGCGATCAAATTTTCCGCTAACAGTTTTATCATAAGACTAGCTCTGATCCTCAGTATTAAAACAGCCTAATGGACAGTCTGGATCTGCTAGACCAATGGTTTTAATTAGGGAGTCTTAATTAAGGGTTCCCGTGTGGGTTGTTTGAAATTTTTCTGGGGGTCAAGAGAGCTTTTGATGAACAATATAAAGAATATAACATTTAAAAAAACAATATCATAATTATTATTTTAAAGTTTACTTAAAGTTACTAATCGATATTTGATTTATGGCCATAATAACAAAATTTCTTGACAAAAATTGTAACCTTGTTTTGAAGAAAATTATAAACATTAAAATTAAATTTAAATGGTTTTATTGCGCTATTATAAAAAATAGATTCAGCAAAAAATTTTTTGAGTGATGTGGGAAAACAAATGTTGAAAGAGGCAACAAAATTATTGAGTACGTACAAGCAAGAAGAAAAAATAAAAAACTTATACTGTTTACACAAATTAGTTCCTTGGCCACGAATTGCTACAGCTAACAAAACACAAGGAGTTCTTAGCTATGATGAGCTAAAATAATTTTTCAAACTTATAAACATACGTTGAAGTGCTTGTGCAAAGCTAAAATACGCAGCTAATAAGGGAAAAGAATGATAAATATACAAAAATTGCATTATACGAGGGGCGTTCAGAAAGTTATGCAACTGATTTAATTTATTGCAGTATTCATTTAACTAATATCTGATTTTTTTTCAGATTATAGATTGGTAACGAAGGTTTACAGATTTTGTAAAAAAATAAGGGTTTGAATTACTGCAATATGCAATTCAAATTTTAAGCAATCCCTCTATGTCTTCTTTGTTAGAAGGTAAAACTGGCATGATTGCCCCAAAGCAATCTCGGCAGAAGCAAAGAGTTGTTATTGAATTTTTACTGTCGGAGGGAGAAACAGCTCATAACATAAGCAGAAGGCTAAATCAAGTGTATGATGACGGTGCGATAGACTACAGCACAGTGACGAGGTGGGTAAAGCAAATCAATAATGGACAGGAAGGACCTGCAATCTTTGCGATAGGCCAAGAAGTGGTAGGCCATCTTTTGCTCACAGTTCTGCTAATATTGATCAGGAAGATGCATTGATTGAGGAAAACAGACACATCAGTATTAATGAGCTTGCTGAGTCATTATGAGTAAGTGCAGGGTGTGCTGTAAAGATCATGGATACCCTGGGCATTCAAAAGTGTGTGCAAAATGGGTCACAAGGCAGCTCACAGAAACTCATAAAAAATTTCGCCTAGAAGCTTGTTTTGAACTTTCGGAGTATTGCCATAGTGACAAAACCTTTTTGCAGCGAATAGTGACCGGATATGAGACTTGGGTTTACCACTTCAAACCAGAGTCAATGAGAGCATTAATGGAGTGGCACCTTCCCACCTCACCACGCTCAAAAAAGTTCAAATCTCAGCAGTCTGCAGCAAAATTAATGGTGACTGTGTTCTGGGATAGCTTGGTGTGATACTGATAGACTTCATGTCTAAAGGCGCAACAATCAATTCAGATGTTTACATTGATCCTTTAAAAAAGTTGAAAGCAAGAATACAAAGAGTTTGACCTGCTTTGAAGCTATCTAAGGTTTTATTGCAACATGACAACGCTAGGCCTCACTTCAGCCTCAAAATTCTTGAGGTCATCAGCTCCTTTGGCTGGACAACAATTTCGCATCCCTCATATTCGCCAGACCTGGCACCGTGTAAATTCCATTTATTTGGGCTCCTCAAAGAACGTTTGAGGGGGCGACATTTCTCCAGTGATGAAGAGGTCAAAACTGCTGTTAGGAAGTGGTTAAAAACGCAGCCTGTAGAATTCTTCAATGAAGGAATATGTGCACTCGTTAAAAGGTGGGAAAAGGCGGTTCGGTAAGCGGGAGATTACATCGAGAAGTAACTATGAAATGCTTATGCTATATACTTTCTTGTGATGCACAATTTTTGTATCTTTAAAACACAATGTCATGAAAAGAAACCTGATTGCATTACATTCTGAACACCCTTCGTATAATACTGTACATATATGTGATGAACTTCTTGTTAAATCATTATCCTCCTTGTGCATGTTAGCTTTGTAGCAAATCCTTAGTTTTTTCTTCATTTTCATTAGCATCATCAGTAAATTTTCTTGCCCTCCTGACTTACAGGACTTGATTGAAGGCGTTAAGTTAAATGCCTACGTCAAGAGATTATTCCAAGCTATTTTCTAAATATGCAGGATATTTTTGTTTGTTTAAATCTTTTTTATTTGTTTTTTATCGAGCTTCTAAGTAACACCGCCAAGCGTAGAATGCAGAAATGTGTAAAGCGTGTTTTTCAAAGTACAAAAAACAATAAGACTAAGAATTGAACCCATAGACCGCGTCGATCACGTTTGCCATTAATAGTAACGTACTTACCTACACGATTATAATCCATGTAAGAGTTCTGTGTTTTTCCTGTTTTTGTTTTTTCTTTTTACAAAACAAATTCATATTGTTATAAAACAACCTTGCTTCTTGTAATGCAACTTCTACATATATTTCATTTCTATTTTTATAAGTTAATACGAGTATAAAACAAACCCATATTGCTATAAAACAACCTACATTTCTATATATATTTCATCACTAATTTTGCAAGCTCTGTTGCTTCTTTCTTATTCTAATCCACCGCCTTATTTCTAATTCACAGTTATGTTTCATTATTAAATATTTACCGATTAGGTAGTTTTTCTACACTTTTAGTGTATCTCCAAACTTGGAGATTGAAGGTCAGTCACACTAAGGCAATGACGGCAGCCTTTTTACTTAAGTAACAAAGAGGCCAAACGTGAGCTAAAAGTCTACAACAATGATAAAATTTTACCGTTCTATCCTATCCCTACTTGTCTTGGGTTAAAACTGGACAGATAGCTCACGCTTTGTTACAATCTAGTGGCTTTGCTCAAAAAACTATCCTCGCGCGTCAAACTGCTGAGGCGACTACTGCGTTCGAGATGGGGTGCTGGTACCAAAACACTACGCACAGGTGCCTTATCCCTGGTCTACTTAACAACTGAGTACTGGCGCACCAGACTGGTGTCGCAGCATTCACACTCGCCTCATCGACAGTGTCTTAAATAATGCCTTACGCATAGTCACTGGATGCCTGCGTTCCACTTCAATGGACCACTTACCCATACTCTAAGGCATCCAGCCAACTGAGCTTCGCCGAATGGGAGCGACACTCTCTTTGGATTACCGTAGATCATATCTTATATGATCTTTTGAGTGGGTCCTCAGATGCTCGCCAAAAGAGATTAGGATCTAAACTGTGCCAGTTGCGCGGAATCTTTTAAACTTTGCCCGACTTGGCACTCGCGCTTCTGAGTGGACAAACCATAAATGGAACGTGGAGTACTGTGAGAATGCTTCCAAGCTTCGTGTTTTTATATCCAAGACTGGTGCCAGGTCTGTTGGGATGGGCTTGCCCCGAAAAGCTTGGGTTAAGCTCAATCTCCTGCGGACTGGTGTTGGGCGATTCCATTCGTCCATGCACAAATGAGTCTCACTCCTTCACCGAATTGCAAGTGCGGCGCCTCTTAACAAACCGCAGACCACGTTCTAATAGCGTTCTCCATACATCGGGCACCACATGGAACACGAGGTTGGACGGTTTTGGACAATGAAACACGATTCTGGCTTAACCACATCGCTACCAGCATCTGTTCCTTTCATTACAGCAGCCTGTGGTAGTAAAAGGATAAGTTCTTGGCCAAGTTAGTTTTAAATTTAGTTGAGATTTAGTTTTAATAACTTATTTGAGATTTAGTTTTAAATTAGATTTTATCATCTTTATTACTACTAAAATTTTAAGTTGCTCTCGGCAAAAATCAGTAAAATTGACCACATCGCTTTTTTTATAATTTAAAATTTTTCTAAAAATGCTCTAATTTTGAACAATGAAAATGTACGTTTAATAATTTTTTTGCTAAAATATTACTTGAAACCATTAATAGTATTTATAAAAAAATTATCTTGAAAAATTATATATTACTTTTTATAAAATTTTATCAAATTAACTTCACTAAACTACCTCTTATTAAATTACTCTGGGGAACACAATTTTTGTTGCATTGATACCGACACTTGTTTTTACCTAATTTCGTGGTGCTGAATTCAAATGCGCAGTTAGTTTTTTTCTTAAAGCTACAGATTTTTTGCAATTGGGTGTTTTTATTTTTAGCAAATTTTGCACTCCTAACGTAAAATGACAGGGGTTATTTCATAATAGCCATTTGCACCTAGGGCCGCATAAGCAACTTTGATTATACCAGGCATCAATATTCAAGTCTTATACATTTAACCAATATGCAAATAAGAGTATGTGAAAATCAATGTGTACTGTCGATATAGACAAAATACAAGATCAAATTTGGCCCTGTTCAGGCAAGAATTTGCGGTTGTAGCTTCTGCGCTTGTAGACGTTCTCGGGGTAATCTCGCTTGATTATCCAGCAGTGGTCTGCCATCATGTTTCTGTCTCATCTGCCTTGGTAGCGATGTTCCATAGTCATGAGGTCTTGATGGAACCGCACCCCTTGTTCATCACTAACAGCCCCGGGGTTACTGAGGAATTCATCAAGGTGACTATGAAGGAAATGCAGTTTGATACTTGTTTTACACCCAAGATTGCGATAAGCTAACAGAACTTTAGTAACCAGAACGTAATAACTATCTGCCTTCTTGTTGCCAAGAAAGTTTCGCGTAACTTCTATAAAAGATAGCCATGCCGCCCTCTCCTTGTCACTCATCTTGTTGACAAATTCCTCATCACGTACAAGGGTACGAATCTGAGAAGAAACCAGCCTTGATTTTGTCAAACAACAATTTAGGAAAAGCAGAAACTATATGCTGAAAACACTCACCATCACTATCCAGTGCCGTCACAAACTGCTTCATCAAGCCGAGTTTATTATAGAGTTGGGAAAGCTATCTTCTCTCGGTATATTATGTGGTCGTGCACAATGTTTGGCATGCCTGCTTTCAAAGTTTCACGGATAGGCCACTCCTTCTGGGTCCAGTGTTTCTTTCGATCTCGGCTGTACCATATGCAAAGATGACAGGAATACTTTGTAAAACCTCTCTGTTGGCCAAGGAGAAAGCTGACCATTTTAAAGTCTACGCAAAGGATTTTTTTTAAGTCTACGCAAAGTCTACGCAAAGGACGACGACGACGAGATGACCATTTCTTGTCTGTCACCAAGGGGAATTTGAAAATATGCGCTGTAGGCACGCTTCACAAACGAAGTGATATTATGCCTTTGACGAAGCAGTGTATAGCACCCACATACATAACAGAAAAAATCAGGCTTATTTTTACATTTACGTCTACGAAAACAAGCCATGTTTGCACTTGATATAACAAAATGCTTTGTAAGTCAAATAAGTCAAGAAAAATCTATAAATAGAACAATAACATAAAATTAATTTAATATAGAAATGTAAAAGATACGGTAGACTTAAGACCATAGTTGGCTGAGCCTTGATGAAGAGCCTAGACTAGTTTATAACGTGTGCAGTGATGTGCACACTCTCGACTGATAACGCGAAGGTTTTCTAAAATCGCACGCTTTTTGGCTGCTTAGTAACCTGCACACAATCAGTACTCCTTCCATGTATTTTTACCTGTATAGCTGCTGGGCCTTATAAACAGACCGTATTGATGCTCTGATTTAATTTTTTCAATTGCATTTCCAGCACTTCTTGCTGTCACCAACTGGCACACGCTTCCCTACAGGGAGATGTCTGACGTTTGTTCGCACCAATTGCATGCTTTACTAATTGTACTGAAGGTGCCGCAGCTAGAAAATGTGCTAATTTGTAATGGGGACAAAAGTTAATTGAGCGTTTGCGACTGTCAGCTGGTGCGCTGCACTACTCGTGATTTCGAGACCAAGGTTAGATTAATTACGTATGCAATATAGATATGCATCGATCTGTTTTTTATGGGAACCCGGATTTTTAAATTGCGCAAAAACTACAGTAGAGCGTGTAGATAAAAAACGACTTCAGATTTGGAATCAGCGTCAAAAATCTATCAAGAATCATTTGAAAAATCTCATGCAACACAACATGAAAAAAAATTGCTCCCCTGTGTTATTTATTTTAAATTTTAAGTACTGGTATACTGAAATTTGATATGTAATTTTTATTAATAAAAATTTGACAAGTAGGTTAGACAAATTTTTTACTGAAACTAAAATTAAATCTCTTTTATTTAACGAAATATCTAAAGCTGAAATATTATTTATAAATAAATTTATATAAGTTCTTAAAATGAGTGCAATAAATATATTGTCTCTAAAACCAAAAGTATAAAATTTTTAACACTTTAGTATCTTTGCCACATTTTTCAAAAAAAATTGTTTTGGTGATAGTTTTATGTCATTTTTAATATTTTAAATTTAATTTTTTGCAAAAATGTTCACTTTGTCCAAATTATAATTATGGTTTTTACAAGAAAAGCAAAATGCAACTTTTAATCTTATTTGTAAGCCAAAGTACAATGAATGATACAAAACCAAAAAAGAAACTTGTCTTACAAATAAGTTTGGCATCTTTCCGAGAAGCTCATCGCACCCTTATAATATAGTTATGTGCTATTTCAACTTATATTCAACAATATCAAGCTATATTCAACAATTTCAATTAAATTCTCAATTATGTGCTATTTGTTTTGTGTTTGATTAGGTGCCTACAACTATAGGCATTTTAGATCCGCGTCACCACATAAATTTTGTATACTTGCGATACGAATACGCGTGATCCCTTTTCTTTAACGCATGACTGGCCTTACGAAATAAGCTTTTGGATAACGCTGAGCTTGTCGCTTAATCTTCATTTCTGTTTTGATTCGAACGCGTTATCAGCTTCTAAATTCTGTACGTTTTGTGAATTTTCCTTGACGTATATTTTTATGTTAGCTTACAGCAATTTTGTATAATGATGAAGTTTTTTTGCCTTGTCTTCAGTCAGCAAGACTCAGACCTATGGAATGGCTACTAGAGTGGTGAAGAATTTGTATGAAACGGGATAACATTTTCGTAGTGTACGTTAGTTTGGCAAAAAGACATTATTACTTGTACATTTTGCGCCTCTTATTGATTATTCTTAATTGTAATTAAATATACCTGATGAGGTCTAACAAGACCGAAACAGGCCTGTAGTATATTATTGCAGTTTTGTATTTAAATTATAATTTTTCAATTAAATTCTCAATTATGTGCTATTTGTTTTGTGTTTGATTAGGTGCCTACAACTATAGGCATTTTAGATCCGCGTCACCACATAAATTTTGTATACTTATAATATAATAAACAATTTTTAAATTTTCTAAAAAAAATTGCAAAAATTGCAAAGACCTCGATTTGTTTGTTGTATTTATGAAGCAAAAACAACATATTTTACAGAAGAAACAAACCTTATAAAATTATTCTTTTAATGTTTAAACCTCAACTATTTGTGTAAAAATAAAAACTTACCCTTGGTTGTTTTCTGCAAAACGTTGCAATAGATTTTATCACCTTGATCTTGGTCATTTACACCATACTCCATAGTAGATTGCAACAATTATAAAGCACAAATTTTTGAAAATATTTATAAAACAATTCTTTTCATATATAAAAATTGAAAATGATTGCTTGGCTGATAAACAAAGTTTTGTAAAAATTCTTTCTAGGCTATCTCTATGTACAATAAAACGAGCAACAGCTTTTTTAAAATGTATATTCTTATAGTTCCTATTCAACAGTAAAAATTGTCGTTCGTGTATGAGAAAATTTTTACTTCTATTCACTACCTTCTTTTACATTTTTGAAAAAATCAACTTAGGTTTATAAAACAATTTTATGTTTTTTCTAGAGATTCTTGAAATCTCAGAAAGTGGCTTACGTCATTTTAAGGAAATTCTTGGTTGCTCTATAGTTTAGATTAATTTACAATAAATTCTAGAAGTACAGTAGTCCGGATATTTTTCATAATTTTGCTTCTTGTTTGATTCTTTGGTACTAACTCTCATATATTGTGCTTGAATCATTGAAAGGTTTTGGTAGCTTTTTATTGAAAGTTTTGCTATGACTTGATGACCAAAGAATAAAAAAATAAATTAAATAAACAAGCAAAAACAACAAAAATTTGAATTAATTTGTTTATTTGATTGCGTGGGTTATGTAATTTTCACTGTTGAACTAATCTGTCGACGATTCACCACTTGACTTGCAAGTGAAAGGACGCAAGTTCGATGCTTCGACTACCCGAGTGATTTATGTCGTGTTCTTGAAAAACCCACTTCAACATATTCAACCGTTCACTCGCAAGATTAATGCAACTGTTCAATCAACGTTCCATGCACAGATTTTCATTTTAAAGTTGTTTATAGAACAATTAGAATTACAATTTTATTTTGAATTTGCCGCAATTTTTTGGTCTCTATACTTGCTGTGTGGCAATACAGAACGTCATAAACGACTTTCTCAGGCGAGGAGTTAAAGCAAAAGCATAGGTCTTTTGCTGGATAAATAAAGGATTTAAATAGGTATGCTAAAGCAGTGGTTCTTAAGTTCTTAACAGTGCGGTACTATTAAAAATATATATCAATATAGAGACGCAGCAAAGATAGCAAAACCAGATCATATAGGACAAAAATCACAACTACTGTAGATTATTATGATTCTTATTTTTTAGCGTAACAATTAGTTTAACTTATTAGACTTTGGAAACCACTCCGCTAAAGCAAAATTTAGTTGGGTTGAGAAGTTTAATAAAAAATAGTGTAGCCATATGGAATGATTTGAGTTGAGTATAGGTCAGAGGTGGGAAACTTTTTTTGTTATTGGAGACCAATATCGACTAGACAGTAACAAAGGGGGCCGCATAAGTTAAAATACTAAAAATAAACGTTATCACTCTGAATCTGATTGTAATTTCTTGATTTTTGTCCCCAAAATAGAAGATCTTTACAAACAAAAGGTTTTTACTTCGAATCCGTTAAAACTGACTCGAATTTCTTGATTGTTGTCTCTAAAATGTAGTGATCTTTAAAAGCAAAAAGTTTTTTCTTTTCAGCAGAAGTCATTGACATAGGGTTACCCTATTTTTGTAGGGACAAACCAGGACCCTTGGTAATAGAAAAAGATTTTTCCCTAAAAACTAGTATTTTTTAAAAGAAAAAATGTTTTATTTTGTATCAGTCTCGAATTTTTGGGTTTTCATCAGAACTTTGAATCAGTCTCGGATTACTTGATTTTTGTTCCAAAATACATTACTTGATTTTCTCTAAAAAAAGTCTTCATTTCAAGTCTGTCTGAGATTTTTTGGTTTTTGTGCCCAGACACAAATGTTCTCCAAAACAAGTTCTTTACTTTGAATATGTCGCGAATTTCATCATTTTCGTTCCTAAAACGTAGTCTTCTCTAAAAAAAACCAAGTCTTCACTTCAAGTTTGTTATGGACTTCCGGAAAATGGTTCGCACAAAGCGTTAAAAATCGGAACAGTCCTTCCAAAATCAAAACGTATGGTAAGCCTACATTGATACATAATTTTGTTATCATGAAGACTACACAAAAAAACTCGTGGAGCCGCAGGTTCCTTACCTCTGGTATAGGTTATATTTGCCCTTGGTTTTCACTAGCATGATGGCATGTCTAAATAATCGAGGTTGAATGAAAAAAAAAGGTTGAGCAAGCAATACAAGAATTGATTTTTGATTTCATAAAAAAGCAAACTTTTTTTAAGGACGTTGGTTTGAGATTAAGAAGAAAGGTTATTAGCCTTTATTTTAGAGCGTAAAGCTTAAATGGTTTTCTGTACGCTAACTGCTTTGCTCTTATTTTTTAGGTTCTCTTAGGCTAAAAGTGTGCTTTTGCAATTTTAAAATTTTTATATTTTTTACACGAGAGAGGAAACTAAAAAAAAGACAAACTGTGAGATAATCCAGGGTTGTAGGCCGGCAGTATCACAAGTTTGTTTAATTAAATGTAAATATAACAGTTGAGCGCAATGATATTATGGCTGATTTGTATGTTGAAGTCTTACAAAACCTCCACTTTTGCTGAAAAGTTGTTTTGGGTGGGCTGTTTATAAGTTTTAGGCTCATTTAAGGTTACTATCAACCTTGCTTAAGCGCACCACATCATTGGACAAAGTAAAAGTGGTCCAATTAAACGAGAAAAACAATTTTTTTCCAGTATCGTTAGTTTTTGTCAGACACTTATAACTAATTTCTTAAAATCGAACAAACGCTCTTAATAAATTTAAAATTGCAATAAAGAACAAAACAAAAACAGTTCTTGTACAAAAAATTTGGTTGTTAATGATACCTTTAAAAAAGATCCGTTTATTGAATTTTGCACGTTTTCGTCTAGCTCTCATTAAGAGGTTACGCATTCATAAACTGAAGACTTTCCTCAAAATGTCCCAATAAACAGAACGGGAAATATCTAAATAATCGGGAAAATTCCCGTCCTCCTTGCGTCCTCCTAAATCAGACATGCCCATCCTCTTGTTGGGGGCTTAAATATCAGCAAGTTTATTGCGGGGCGCAATCGGTGCAATAATTAAATTGAAGACTAAAAATATTCTTCCTTCGCTCTCCAAACACATTCAGTTTTGTGCAATAGAAGTTTTTGGCTTATTTAGGAAGAAACAAATACATTCAAAGTCAAGACCTTCTTTTGTTGGTCTTTCACTTTAATATTCTATGTTTCTTTTTAATCAATCCTTTTAATTACCGTTATTAAAACCTAAAATTTATTTGAAAACCAAAATAATAGTCTTTATCTTGATCCTACAAGTTTTTTTTTAAATAAGAAAAAAACCTCTATAGGGCAGAAAATAGTTGCATTTCAAGTTTTTGTTTAAGCTTTATTCGATTCTTATTTCATTTTTTTACTCCGAGTTTTGTTGAGAGGTAGTGCAATAATTCAAGTTTATTGCACTTATTTTTAAAAATTCCTTTGCTGGCCCCATCAAAAGATTTTGTGGGCTGCGTGTAGGAAAATCTTGTTCTAAATAAAAAAGATGCAATTGATTTAAGTAAGAAATCAGCCCAATCTACGGTGCAAACTATTAGCTTTGTCTCTGGCGTCATAAAGCTTTTTGGTTTGCCTTAATTCTGTATCTGCATTTGGAATCTAGATGAAAGCAATCTAGAGTAATTCAACACTGTCGATAACTGAACGAGGTCTAAACTTGCAATGAGTGGTAGATTTTTTGAGAATGCATAGACTGGGAAAATTAATTTAAAAATCGTTTTTAATAAAATAATTCCAGTTAAATATCAACCAATTCAGTAGGCTTTCATGCATTAAAACTTCTTTATAAACTATACGTAAAGAAAAATGGATCAAGCGCAAAAATTTTTTGCTATTAAAAAATAATGAGAATTCTTATTTTATCTAAAAGTAACGTAAATCTCAGTTAAAAGTTTGCCCAAAAAATAAAAGTTCTAAGAATAACGTTGTTTTGAGTCGTTTGCTATTTTTTAATGTTAATCTTTTGGTTAACATCTTGTTATTTTAACTTGTCTCAATAACACTGGTCAACAAAAAATAACTTTTTTCTAGAACAAGAGCACTTATTTTTGGGTAACAGCGAGGCGCTGCATCTAAATATGGCATTAGTTTTTTTCTAGAACTTCAGGTTTTAGAGATAAGAAGGAATGCCGACATTTTTTACCTTATAAATGGCAGCATCTTTGCCACTATTACGACAGTTGTTTAGGTTTTGACATAATAAACAGATTAGAACGCTGTTATGGTTAATAAAAGATTAAATAAGAAAGTTTAACGTACCGGTGTGGGTGTTTACCGATAGACCGAAAATTAGACAACTGGTCAACTCTTTTTTGTCTATAGTGGATAATGGATCGCATTCTACAAAATTTCGATATTGTCGTAAGATTCCTTTTTTATGGGAAAAGTGTGCAGTAAGGATGGAGAGTCTTTTATTTCCAACATGTAAAAAAACCGCTTTCAAACTTCTCTATGAGGAATCAATAAAAAGCTTTCATTCATCCACAATGTGAAACATACTCAGAGTTTAAAATAGCTCTTTAATATCTTGGTAGTAACAAAGAGGTCACTCAAAATTGAACCCCGAAGAAAATTCTGTATTGCTTTTCCTTTAGTAACTTACTTTGACATTTTTTTCAGCCATATTTTGTTTTTTTTTGACCTTAATGCAAAAAGCTCCGCCTCTTCCTTAGAAATACATAAATCTCTAATTAGGTCATTTAAATATTTCTGTGAAAATAAGATGGGATCTTTTCTGGTATCATACTCAGAATCTGTGGAGTTAATAAAAATGATTTTATTGAAGTTGTCTTCATTAACACCTCATTCAATAGCATTTTTCCCATCTTGAAGAGGCACTGGTGGTGGCATTGACTCATTATGAGAAACTGGTGTTTTTGCTAAATCTAAATTGGGATGTGGTATTTTGTCTTTCTGTTTAATGGAAAGGCCCTTTGTTTTGGTGAGACAAAAATAGCAATCCTGACAGTGGCTTACGCCAAATTATAGGGACGGCAAATGGCATAGAAAAAGACTGTTTATTTAGCCAGTTGTACAGACTAAAGAGCATTTTTTAAATATTTTCTAAGGTGCCCAGGTCTTATCTTGGTCACCTAATGGGGAACCAAAATATATCATATACATTTTCTTGATATCAGGAGTGACACTTCATTGTTAATTTTTGCTCATAAACTTTCTGCAATCAAAGCAAAACCAATTTGAATGGTTTAAGAACATTCTAATCATTATGACTATATTTAGAAATTTTTAAAATACTATTAACGTAGGCCCAGTGATGGCTTTAATAGGGTGCAAACGGATCGGCCGCACCGGCCCCCATTAAATCCATCAATAAATGGCCCCCCTACGCAAAATATTGCTTTATTTTTTTGAGCAGTACCAGCACAGTGGAAGGTATAAAATAAAAACTTTTTTAAAGATCACTTTGTTTTGATAGACGAAAAAGTGGCTTCCCTAAAAAAATTACCTTTATGTAGATCGCTTTGCCTTGAAACGCTAAATCGTAACTCCCTTTACTTTTCCTTGCACCGAGTCCCCCTTTTTGTAAGGCCGTTACTGTGTAGGCCTACCTTTTTTACACCTGTAGAATTTAATTGATATAACATTTTGCCATACATTGTGAATATTATTCCGTTCTTTGTGCCGGCCTATGCTTAACATTTTCCATAATCTCTATTTGAATAATAACTTGCAAAACTATCTACCTTCATCCTTTTAATGCCTCTCAGCGCTTTAATTTACGTTGTTTTACCACTTAAGAATGTTATTCTATGGCGTCATAATGCAATATTCTATTGTATTTTGACTGTAAATTGGTTAGTAACAAAAATCAGTCTCATAATGATAAAAGCAAAAATATCTCAAAACCATGATGTACTGGAGAAAAAGTAAATACATTTTTGGAATCAGTCCCGAAAATACTCCTGGAAACGGCCACCAGAATCTATGTTTAAAATTTGCTGTTGACCAGTATAATGTTAAATATACGTTGTGTTCTTAACTATTTACAGAGCAAAAAATGGTTTTCAATATTCCTTTGGTGTGCAATTATACCGATTTGATGCATGATATTGTCTGATTTACTAATTCACAGATTCAATGTTGAAGAAGCATGGTAAGATGACCAATAGTCAAACCTATATGTAAACAAAGTTTGTCTAACGTACTTTTTCATTTATCTAGTATTGTGTTAAAATCAAATTTTCATAAACTTATAGGCCTACCAAAATTACAATAGCATGATAAGTAAGCCTTTATTTCAAGAACTACGTAATTGCGTATTTATAACAAAAGTTTTGCGTCAATTATCTTCATGTAAAATGCAACCGAGAAACCATAAATAAATTATATACATCTATATCATAACCATAAATAAATTACTCGTATGTGCATAAGTTACCTCTGCAAGCAAAATTTAAATCACGCGATCTAACTTTCAGTAAACTAAATAATTTTGGCCCCTGCATTAGTGTACGAGCAGGAAGTTAAAAACACTACTTGCAAGAGTAAAATCACCGAGTGCAAACTGTACAATACAGTCAGCTTAGCAAACAAAAAATTTTTGAGGAAATCGAGTATTTCTCTACCAGTATCCTAAACGAGCGTTGTGGCAAAAAAGTTTTTTTTAACAATCGAATCTTAAAAAACAATTTTGTCGGTTTTACAAATTGAGAATTGATAGTCTCCACGAAAAATTAAATTTGCTCGAATTAAAAATTTTTTTAAACAATTAGACCAGTTCCTAATTTTTACCCTTTTATCGCCGTATTAAGAACTTGCTGCTTTTTATTTTAATACCAGTTCGAAAGCAGGCAATGATCAATATACAAAATTCCAATGCTTGATTTCGGTTATCTTTAAAAAAATCTTACAGAACGAACTGATTTAGTTTTTAATTTATATTTAGATTAATCACAATTTTACCGTTAGAAGTTGCCACAATCAGTTTGAGTACTTGTTGTGTGACAATCAAAAACGTCATAAACGACTTTTTCAAACAAGAAGTAAAACAACACATTTGCACTAGATGCATAGGCGTCAATTTTTATATCAATATAAACTTGAATAACTAAATGTTAAATTGTTTTGAGTTACAAAAATTTGACTATGTAGGATAATTACACCTCTTATTAGTAAACTTCCTGCGTAGGGCCACCATTGAAAGGTTATGAAAAAATTCTTGGATAGGTATGTCAGTGGTTAGTCCAAAAAGTATGTAATAAACTCATATACAAACAATCTATAAGAAAGTTTTGAGATCAAAAAACAATAAAAAACTTTCGCTTTCACTTTTTTGGCTCGCAATATCATTACTCTAAATTCAGTTTATTCAACATTTATTGTTAGAGTTGCCTTTACAACCGAGACCCATTCCAGTAAATTGATTTAATTTTTTTAAAAACTGTACAAAATATTTTTAAAAACCCGTTTTAAAAATAATTTGATTTTACAACTGTTCGCCATTACTCTTTCAGAAAGCGTGTCTGCACATGCCCATGAAAACATGAGATAACAAATCATGTTTACAGTCTTAACGCTTGTGAAAAGTAAACAGAAAAGATACTCCGAACCTGAACCGGAGCTAAACCGGAATTAAACCTTTAAAAAAAATTGCTGAACCCGAACCGGAACAGAACCCGAAAAAAATTTTTTCTAAACCTAAACCGGAACTAAACCAGTAACAATAAAATTTGCCAAACCTGAATTGGAACGTTATATTAAACGGTTCGACGCCCTGGTTTAAACAGATTTTCCCTTTGTCGCTCTTGGGTTTCCGGCCGCTAGTTTTGTTTTATTGCAAAGGATTTCTGTGTGAATCAAATTTAATACACCGACACGCAACTTTAAAGACAAATTAATTTGCTTTTTATCTTGGTACGGAGTTAACAGCTTAATTTTTTCTCGAGAAGGTCACAGTGCTCGTTCAGTTGGTAGAACGTCTGAATTACTACACAAGCTAACCAACCGTTCAGAATCTGACTGAAAACTTCGAATGCTCTATCGGTGCAAGTCGAAATTTTTGCAATATTAATGCCTGCTGAGCAAAATCATTACATTTTTAATGTTTAGAATCTGTTGTTTTTGCTATTGCTACAGCTGTCACGTTATATTCTTTCTTGTCTATTGTCTTGTGCGGAGATCCCAGACGTTGATATTGTTTAGCTCCTTCGCCCTTTGTTTTCTAGCACTTCCGCTTTTTTCTTATAACCTTATCAGCATTATTTGTTCATGTTGCCTACTGAAGGACACTTCGCTTGTTTTTTTTAGCCATATGATAAGTCAAATAAAATGGAAACTTATTGGTTTTACAAAAGGATTAAACACAATTGTTGTTTATAATTACTGCAGAGGGCAGGGTTGTGTTTGCATAATCGAAAAAGGCAATTTTTGTACAGTGCTGTGCTTCTGCATAACAGAACGAAGTGAAAGAACCGTACACGTTTCTGCCCAGTGATACATATAAAGCATGGATGATACCTCGTCGAGTTCAACCAGTACAAACATTTTTCTTTTAGATTATGAATCAGTGCTTTATACTGATCACAAATATATACAAAATCGTTAAAAATTAAACTTTTTTTGTTGAATATTAGTAGGTTAATTTTCTTTTCTTGATATATCGTTAAATAATCGGCAATCCAATCAGATTTTGCACACAAAAATTAGCTAAAAACCCACAATTGTTTGATAACTTTAGGCCTCTATTTGATTGCGTTCCAGCGTAAATAAGTCAATGATAAAATACCATTGCAAGCAGAGCACCAAGCAATTCATATGCCAAAAACAATTTGAATTAAATTATAAATTCTTTTTATTCACTTCATAACTAGATATTTATGCCTTACTGAAATTTATTGAGGAAATAAAACTGCATTGCTGCATAACACTTTCGGTCTTGTCGCATACGTAGTTTTGAAAGTCTCGCTAAAAGTTGTCAAATTCGTGAAATATTTTGAGTTTTGAGTTCGCCCAAAAACATGTTTGCAAATTCTTAAAAAAACAAAAATTCTTTTATACGAGTATTACACCGCAAAGCTGTGAGTAACAAAAACCGAAAGTAGCATCACGTGGCTAGCTTGCAAAATGATGAAACACACCACGTTTTCATTGTACAACATTAAATTCAAATTAAGCTCACAATAAAAATAGAAAATAGAAATTCAATTTCCTTCAGTTAAGAAAAGCTGCGGCAAAACGATTGAATGAACCCGTAGATTAATATTTATTAAAGTATTTGAAAAGAAAAAAGTTTGCGATTTGAAACGCAAGAAATAAAAAGCTTAACAAAAAAACTTTAGGCTGAATTGAAAAAATAAAAAAGCAACAAAAGCCCAATATATTCAGTTGTCAAAGCAAAACAAATTTCATGATAATAATACGTTTATCTCAATCGAAAAACTAAGTCAGTAAGATAGTAATAGCAGTATTATACGACGCCTTAAACACAAGTGCGGAAAGCTAAAAGGTAGCCTTTGGTCTAGTTGTAGAATACCTGAATTATTTGATTTTGCAATCCTTACTCATGATACAGTGTTGCAAACAGTTTTTCACTGCTCTAGTTTTACCTGTTTACTTGTTTGCTAAAGTAAGCTTTTGAAAAAGTTACATTTTGTATTGACTAATATCGTATATTCATGTTCAAAGTTATCTTTGAATTGTAATTTCTACATGTACATTTTGGTACTGATACACTGAAGTGCGGAATTTAATTTTAATTAAATTAGAACTTGGCTTGAAGTTTTAATTAAAAGTTTTTACAAAGTTCAATTTTCTCGGCTAAACTTCTGAAATACTTTGGTAAGATTTTAAGCTAAATGTTTGATGCCGTTTTGGATATTTTTTCGTCGCCGCGAGGCAATCTCAATTTTCGGCTCGAACAAATATACTTCGTAATTGGTCCAGTAACAATGTTTCAGATTAGAACAAAGGATAAGTGCCTCATGGTTAGCAGGATTAAAATGTTTATAAATTTAAATCAGACAGCGCTGTAAGCAGCTAGATTTGGTTTATTTATAGTAAGCACCTTCTGTTTTTTTAATGTGTGTTTTATTTCTATTTTTATATTTTGTCAATTCCGTTTGAATAAGTAAATCCAATTTTTAATCCATCCAATTTCACTCAGGTTTAAATATTCCCAGTGAATAAAGATGGCCGGATGCAGCCCAATATTTCCGAAATTCTTCTTACACCTTCTCTCCACCTATACCGATCTGCTGCATCTTCTTTCCTCAAACCAATCCTTTTCATGTTTCCTTCAACTTGTTCCCTCCATTTCATTCTTAGTAGACGCTGTTTACGTTTTCATCCACTTTACGTAGCATTGCCTTCATTCAAATATCTTCCTCACGTCGTCTCAAAACATCAGCATACTACCTCACATCATTTGCCCTTGCCAGCTTATCTGCTGCTTCCTTTAATCCCAGCATCCCAAGATCTCTTTCTTCCTCAGTGCGCATTGCATTACTCTTCTTGGAACTCTGTCAAAAGCCTTCTCTAAATCCACAATATACACAAACAATTTTTTATTCTTCTTCCTGTATTTCTCTTGCACTTTTCTCACTATGAAAGGAGCTTCTGTTGTTCCTTTTTCTGGCATAATGCCAAATTGCATATTATCCACCTCCAACAATGCTCTTATCATTTTCTTCAATACCCTTTCAACAATTTTCATTCCATGTTCCAATAACTTCACTCCTCGATATACACCGCAGTTTGTCCCATCTCCTTTTCCCTTGTAGATTGGGATCATCAAACTAGTCTAACAATCTTCCGGCATTTCTTTTCCATCAAGTATTCTCCGACAAAGTTTCATCGTCACATCAATTCCAACTTTTTCACTTGCATTTATCATTTCCATACTCACCTTTGAAAGTCCAAATGCTTTTCCTAATCTCATTTTCTTCATTGCACTTGTTATTTCCTCAAAGGAAACCTCTTCCACTGGAGCTTCTAGTATATCAATCTCAGTCTTTTGATCCAGTACATTCTCTTTGTTCATTGTTTTTTTCCGTATGTTTTTTCCACGCTCTTTTTTGATTCTTCTCGTTGAACGTAAATTTGCCATTTTTTTCTCTCAAACATCGTCCACAGTTTAAGTCTTATTCTTCCTTTTTTTAAAAACGTTAAAAGCTTTAACACATTGCTTGGTTTATGACATAAATCATTCATTTGTTGCTCAGCTTCTTTCTTCATTGCTCTACTGACAATTTTTCTTATTTGATTTCTCTCTCTTTTACAATTATTTTTATTCTCTTCTGATCGGATCTTGCACATCTCTCTAAATGCAATCCTTTTTCTCTTTATTGCTTTTTGCTCTTCCTTATTCCATCACCATGTGCTTCCTCGCTGCCCCCTTTGTTTTCTTTTTACACAAAGTTCTTCACAAGCCTTCAAAACCCCATCCTTAAGTGAACCTCACAAATTCTTGCTTCCTTATTAACTAATTCTTTCACCTTGTCCTTATATCTTTTCCTTGTTTTTTTTTATTTCTATACCCTCCATTGCATGTCCGTTTCATTTTCATGCGCCTAAATAGGTTTTCCTTCTTCACATCAACAACCACTAACCTGTGTTGCAGTTCCCAAGGAATCACCTTGACATTTTTCAAGAACTTTATGCTTTCTTTTTCTACCAAAGCAAAATCAATCTCAGTTTCATTATCACCTAAACTGTAAATAACCTTTCTTTTCTCCTTCTTCTTAAACCTTCTATTTGACACACATAAATCCTTCTGATCGCAGAATTCCAACAACATTCTACCTTCCAAACCTTGCTCTCCAATTCCATTTCTCTCATTTACGCCTTCAAATCTATCCACATATTTTCAACAAGACCATTAAAGTCTTCAATCCCTAAAATCAATTCTTTTTTGCCTTTCATATACCATTCATGAACCAGTTCATCATACAATTTACCCTTCTGTATATCTAGCTTTCCACTTCGGGGTGCATAAAAACATATCACCCGTATCATTTCCTCCCCAAATAAAGGCGCATTGTTTTCATTCTGTCACTCCTTCTTCTTATCTCAACAACACTTTCACACAAGACACACCTTCTTTTTCCTCAATTCCTCTGTCACCTCTTTCTCTCTACCACAAAGACTACCAAGGTTCCAGGCTTCAAATGTTATTTCATTCTGAATGTTTTTAAATTTGTACCCAAAAATTCTTCGCACACCTTGCTTATTTAAGGGCTTCGGGGGAATGGAGCCATTTTCTTAAATTGTGTTTTCATGTGAATTCGTAGCAAGTTTTTATTGGTAGCATGCCCTTGCTGACAACAACCACAGTTTTCTTTGTGGGCATAGCCTTTGCCTTAAAAGCCTTTCCATCGGATGTAGTTTAAAGTCATACCCAGGATATGTAGTTAAATTCCAACCCATCACATATGATTAAAGTCTTACCCAGAACAAATATTTGTAATTTGATACACCCTCTTAAATGATTTTAATTGAAAATTTTGAATTTGTTTTGGAGCTCTAGTCATCAACCCAAACAAACTGCTGCTGTATCGTGTAAATTCTAAAAGCTCCGAATTAGTTGATAAAGTTTATTGCAACATCAAAAGTCATATTTTTTTCTCTTAAAAGTATGGCTCTTTATACAATTTGTAAAATTAAACAATAAATTTTGGTTTAACTCTCAAAAAGTTAAACAAAATGTAAAATTTACAAACAACTAAAATCTTATAAGCTTGTATAAGCTTTATTTAAATTAAGTAATGGTTTTTAAACAAAAGTTTTTCTTTGGTTTTTAACTGTTAAAGCAAAAATTATGACCATACCCTTTGGAGCAAAGTATCTGGAACATGATGGAACCTCTAGAAAAAAACTTAAGACATAGTAGTTGAAATAAACATTTTTATTTAAACGCTGACGTTTCGACTCAGTTTTTGTCATAGCAAAATAAAATATTTTGATAATAAGTGAGATCTTGTCAATAAAAATGTTTATTGTAACTATAACCGTTCGCGCCGAAGAGCAGGGGGCAATTGTCCCCAAGATAAAACAATTTGGTAAAAATCCAAATTTTTGGGCAGCGACAAGGAATTATTTGGGTAGAATGACGTATCCAAACTTAGAACAATGTTGAGCATTGCGCGAATACATTAAGTTATAATGACCTTTTTATTTATTATTTTTTTGATAATCTTTACCTTTAATTTGGAAAGAAAGTGGTAAATTTGGACACAGAATAGAAGTGGAGAACTTTTTTCTGTTTTGGATTTTTCATACAAAAATGTGTAAAATTTTGTCATTTCGGCAAAGTACTACAAGATCCATGATTCGGGCGACGGTCAATAAAATTAGGGTAAAATTGTTTTGTCCTTCCAAAAATTTTTTGACTGGTACTGCTATGACTGTAACTGCCTGGACACTATTTTTTTTATTAAAACGGCCAATGTATTTGATATTCAAATCAAAAAAATTGAGTTGATGAAGTCGAACAAATAAATGCTTCAAGAATAAAAGCAAAAAACTTGCTTCAGTTTTAAATTACCTTTTGCAAATTTTTTTTACAACTTATAGTTAAAGTAACCGCTTATACAACTTATAGTTAAAGTTAAGGGTAAAATATACAAGAGTGTTGTTAGACCAGCCATGCTTTATGGAATGGAAACGGTGGCAGTGACTGAACGACAAATGGGAAAAATGGAAGTTGCAGAGTTGAAAATGGTGAGATGGGCACTGGGAGTGACAAGAAAGGACAAGATAAGAAACGAATATGTGAGAGGGACTGCAAAAATTGCAAAGCTGGGAGAAAAACTTCGGAATGTGAGGCTACGTTGGTATGGACACGTAAAAAGGAGAGAAGAAGACTATGTGGGAAAAAGGATGATGGAGATGGCAGTGCCAGGCAGAAGGAAAAGAGGAAGGCCAAGGAGAAGGTGGATGGATTTGGTGAGAGAAGACATGGAAAGGGTTGGAGCTAGGGAAGGAGACGAAGTAGACCGAGTGAAATGGAGATTACTGTCGCGCTGTGGCGACCCCGAGTAGGGAGAAGCCGAAAGAAGAAGAAAGAAGAAGTTAAAGTAACCGCTTCTTTTCTGTTTGGTCATATTGAACTGGTTGGTGGTTTCTGCGTTTAGCATAGATACCAAAGCAAGGACGTTGTGGTAAAGTGTTTTGCCCAAGGACACAACGGGAATCACTCGAACAGACCAAGCAAAAAAACCGCCTAATTTCGCCTGCAAGTTAAAGTATTATCATATCCAGCTGGTCCGGCGACAATTCGGTTAAGATCTTATAACAATGTAATGAACATGATCAAATTAATTCACATTTTTTGTTGCGTTTTGGTTGTTTATTTAATATATCTATACATTCTTTGGTCTTTACCAATTTTAAGTTAAAATCTATCAAAATATTTTAATAATTGAAGCAAAAATAATAAAGTTAGTACCAAAAAATCAGACAAGAGGTAAAACTCGAAAAACCATTACGACTACTTCTTGAGTCTATTGCAAACTAATTTAAACTTAAGATTGATCAAGAAATTTCTTAAAATGACGTAAAACACCAGCCGAAAATTTAAAAATCTTTGTATAAAAAAAAACAAATAAACAAACTTAAAAGTGCTTTGAAGAAATAACTTGATTTTTTTCCATTAAATTCGAAGGGAAATCGTACAAAAATTGGGACTTCAAACTTTTCTTTACACGAACATTATTATTTATGTTTGTCGGATAGGTTTCCGATCACGATTTTTGAACAAGCTGTTTTTATAAAGCGCTGTACAATTTTAGCCAAAAAAGCATTTTTAAATTTTGATATTTCAAAAGAATTATTTCAGATACATTTTGCAAAAGTCAATGCTTTAATTATAAAGCTCATAACTGCTGCTCTTACGATGGAGGTTGGTTTATATGAGAAAAATAAAGATGATAAAATTTATTGCAACCTTGTGCAGACCACAGCTGAAGGTATGTTTTTATTTTTGCACAAATAGCCTAAGTGAAGTTTAAAAGTTAAAAGAATATTTTTATGGTTTTTAGTGAAATTTGTTGTTTTGGCTTCATAAATGCTACAAACGAATTGGGGCCCTTCACTTTTTGTAAGATTTTTTTAAAGTAAGCTTTAATAGGCCCACAAATTATTATAAATTAAAGATGTACTTGCCTTGTTGAAAAGATGCCAAACTTTTTTTGGAGAAACTGCCTAAGTTTTTGTCAGTTTTGTGAAATTGATGTGTTTAGGCCTACAAAAAAAATAAATACTGGATTTTCTTTTTCGTAAAAATTATGTTTTCAATAGAACATAAGCAAACATATCAAAAAATAATTAATTTCAAGATCAAAAATCAGATAAATTATTACCTTGATCAGTGGTTTGCAAACTTTTCTGCACGTCGATCTCAATTTAAGTAAAAAATTTTTTATCAACTCCAAACCCAGTACACAGCCTTAGCTGCCACATTTATTTGAACTAAAGCCGCGTCTACTATTTTTTTATTTCACTATTTTGTGTGGTTTCTGATCAAGGGCAGCTTTTTTTTCTTACCAAGTATGTAACAGCTACCGTAAGCCATTGAGCGAATTCCAAAATAGTAAAATTAGATAAGAGTAAGCCATAAAAACGATATTATTGATGATGATGAAATAAGTGTGGATTTCTGGTACGAAAAATAATATTTGTAAACAGTCTTTGCTTTTAATTTTTTGCAATGAGATAATTGTTTAACAAAATATCACAAAAATTTGTGTTTGAAAACGATTTCTTCGAGGTTGTATGGCAGCATAATTTTTGATCAGCATGCTTCTATTTTTTTTTTACTATTTTTTGGAATTTCTAATTGATAAGAGTTTTTAATCAAAAGAATACTGTGTTGTAATATATCATTAAAGTAAAGACTTTTTTTGTCGTCAATTTTGTTGTGCAATTAAGTATTTTCAATCAGATTTGAAGAAAAGCATGTGAGGAACAAACAAAAGGGTCTCTACATTATAATCACATGTTTTTTAATTCAGTACTTTTGCAAAGAAGGTACCATTGCTTTATTGCTTCAGTAGATTCCACCAGTTCTTTATAAATCTTCAGAAAATTTATTGAACCCCATTTAACTTCTTGCTAGTTATTGACACCTTAGATTTAACCAATTGATCCCTGGTTATATCGACCACTTTTCCACCTTGAGAACCAATGACCACTTTGAGAACCAATGACCTGGATATTTTGAAAGCTTTTGATTCAGAAACTTAAATCAGTTTTACATTTTTGCTAAGAAACGCGGCAAAAGATACAAAAGTGATAAAATTTTATAGGTTTCATTTTTGGAGACAATTTATTAATGCTCACATCATAAAAATATAGCCAAATTTATTTATGAACAATGTTTCAGCATGAGATATTACGTTTAAGGTGAAAGTTTTAATCTTTTGGTTAAATGAAAGTGTCTCTGTCAAATTTCTAAAATATTGTAAATAGAAATCATGTTTCTAATTCTTAGCATTCCAGTCCCCGGTGCGCAAAACTTGGTTTCGATTCTTAAAGCGGCAAAATCTGCCATAGCTCATCAAGCATACAAGTTAATTTTAGGTCAATCTTACAAGAAATAACTAATTTCAATCTAAATCTAAGGTAAAAATCATGTGGTGTATTTGCTGGGCGTTACCAGTGGCATGCCACCTCTTGTCAACACCATGCACGAAAGTAGCTGTGTTGTCCAGATGCAATTCATTGCAAGTCATTGCAAGTCATTGGAAACTTACTACACACTTCAATCCATCGAATGAGTAAAGTGAAAAATTTAAGTTTGACTTTGGCAATCAGATGATAAACTCGTGATTAAAAAGGAAAAATGTTTATAATTAAATGCAGTTTGCAGTTGAATGCAGCAAGACTAAAATTGTAGCACTGCTTTGAAATTCCTAAAATAATCAATATAAAATAGCAGCAAAGAAAATTTATTGAAATATCAAAATTTTGCTGTATGCCAAAAAAGAAAGACATATTAGCACAAAATAGCATGATTGATGAAAAAATTATTCAATCGAAATGAGTTTGTTGCAAGCACTTTCATTTTTCCAAACACATTATGGGCTTTTCTATCAAACTGCTAGTGTAAGCTCTATGCCAAATTTTAGCGAGGAATTTCTTTTTATATACTCAGCTTTGGAACATTCTGGACAAGTGGGGAAATATTTAATCTCAGTCCGTTTATGTTCTATTCAGAATAAAAGAATTGTCTAGGCGACAACGATGACAACAATAAAGTTTTATAGTTGTCATTGTTTGAGTTTTTGCTAAGTATTATCAGAATTTGATTCATGATTTGTATTATATTTATAAATAAGTCTATCAGCTCTTAATTTTATTCTTTTTTTTTTAAAAAAGCGATAGGGTGATTGTAAAATACCATATCGCTTTACAAATACAAACCAGAAATCGGGGCAATTTTTAATGTTTTCTGATGCCGGTCCCGAGCGTGCGTTGGTTGCGGCAGGAAGTAAAACCTTGTGCAAAACCATACAAAGCATTCGGTGTAAAACCTTGTGCAAAACCATACAAAACGCGTAATGATAATGAATTGATAACGGATCGGTTGAGGCCCGGGTTACCAACGACCGCCTCAGGTGTCGCACGGCAGGGCACCTATGGAAACTATGTTACTACTGGGCTCAGGGAAAACAAGAGGAGGAAGGTGAGTGAAGAGGCAGAGAGAACTGCGTAAGGGAAGACGCACAATCATAAGAGTGGGTACTTTAAATATAGAAACAATGACTGAAAGGGGGAGAGAGCTGACAGACATGATGAAGCAAAGGAATGTAGATGTAATGTACCCAAAAGAAACAAAGTGGAAAGGGAGTAAACCGAGGAACATTAGAGGTGGCTGCAAACTATTCTAGAATGAAGCTAATCGAAAAAAAATGGGATAGGGTTAGTGGTGAGGAAGGATCTGGTTGAAAGTACCTTGGAAGTGAAGAGGGTGTCAGACAGACTAATTTCCATGACACTGGAGGTAAAAGGGTCGATACTGAACATAGTAAGCGCGCATACTCCACAAGTTGGCAACAGTATGGAAGAAAAAAATACAGATTTGGCAATACCTGGATGGATTGATAAAAATGGTATCACAACAGGAGAGAATAGTTCTAGGTGCGGACTTAAATGGACATGTGAACGAAGGAAATATAGGGGATGAGGAAGTAATGGGGAGGTACGGCGCTGGAACGACAAATAAGGACGGTCGGATGGTTGTGAATTTTGCAAAAAGAATGAATTTGACGGTTGTCAACACTTATTTCAAGAAGAAAGACAAACACAAGGAAACGTATAAAAGTGGTGGAATAAGTACCCAAACAGATTATGTGATGTGCAGAAGGACCGACCTGAAGGAAATGTGCAATTGTAAGGTAATGGTGAATGAGTGCGTTGCAAACCAGCACCTTCTAAAAACCTTAAACTGAGTTACAATAGCTACCTATCTGAGGAACAAGCTTATCTCGTCGCTCTTCCGCTTTGCTGAGCAAGCACAAATTTCACTCTTAACTACATTAAATTTGACCTTGTGGGTTTTATCAGTGCAGTGAAGTTGTGCTGAGATAGAACAAGGCACACCAATTTGACCTTGGGGCTAATCTTTTACTTGTGGTTTTACGCCATATTAAAATCAAAGCCCATTGATGTCAAGAGTGCTCAAATCATATAAAATGATGAACTGTGCATAGTGCAGCAGCATCACTGTTTCCTCAGTCAGAGTGCTCAACCTACAAGAGCAGGGAGCGTAAATATAAATATATATATATATATATACTTTAAAACCTGTGTCATTTTAATAATTACCATAGTTTAACCGTGACAACGCGTTTTGGGCTGGCGTAGCAAAAAACGTTTTGGGCTGGCGTAGCAAAAAACGTTGATTAATTGTTTTTCTTGTGTTGCGTTTTCTATTGCATGTAGAACATTTACCGCGTATTGCAGTTGCAAACGGTTGTTTTCTCTTTGATCTTCACTACCTTATTTTCTGTTTAGAATATTACTTTAGTTCAAACTGTTATTTTGTTTTGCAATGTAGCACAAGTCTAAGTTTGGTTTGGTAAAGTTTGTTTTTATGCTCATTACTAAATTAACAATTTTTGTTTTAATATTAACTGTATCTTATAAATTTCAGATAAAACCCGAAAGTTAAATATAAGCTTCGGAATTCTACTATTTACAGCGTTGTGCTGCTTAGCTCTTTTTGGTTGTTCAGCTTATTTTTTTGTTCAAGTAAGTTTTTATTCTAGTACAGTGCCGGCAAAAAAACTTTACATTGTCTAAATATCGATGTAAAAAAAAAAAAAAAAAATATTACGCAACTTATTTTATTTACTACGTTAAAATCTGCAGTCATTCGATATTTTGTCATCTCAACCTTGCAATCAATGACCATTTGAAGTCTTTTGGGCATGGAACCCACATAGAGAAGCAAAATAAGAGGAGTCCAGAGTTACCCAAAGCTTTTTTAGTTCCTTTTTCAAGTCATCAATGTTGCTTGGTCGTGTCTCTTGAAGTTTTGTTTTTTAGATAATTTCAGGAATTTTCGATTGGGTTAAGGTCTGGCGAGTTGCCAGGCCATTCCAAAACTATGATATTGTGCTGTGTCAGAAATTTTGAGACGGATTTCGACTTATGTGCTGGGGCCCCATCATGCATGAAATGGTCACACTGATGAATCCTCCAGAATCTAAGCATATGATCTTTGAAAACGTGGATATAATTACTTCCTTTCATAGTCACATTTTTAAAAAAGAAGTACAAACTTTTGCGGCCCATATTTTCACTAAAAGCACCCCACACCATTACACTAGCAGGGTGCTTTACAGTTTTAACTGTAAATTTCAGTTCAAACCGAGATGCGGTACTTGAGCGACGCACCATCTTTGGGACTCCCCTTACCAGCCTGAAACTGCTCTCGTCACAGAACATCACTTTTCTCCATTCTGTAGCCATCCAATATTCATATTTCTTGCAAAAACCGAGCCTTTTTTTTTCATTGCCGTAGTGAGCATGGGCTTTTTGGCTGCAACATGGTAGACCAAAATCGACATGGTAGACATGGTAGACCAAAATCTTTTTGAAGTCTATGTCGAATTGTCCTGGTCGAAACGTTCTGGAGGAACTCAAAGTACATGTTTTTTAACTCAACGGCAAATATACAGTAGATGGATAAGACAACACTTTGCATTTCAAAAGTTTATCTGTTCTTGGAGAAGTGCGCCAGAGCCAGACTTTCGTTTTGGTACCATCCCAGGTGACAATGATGCTGCAGACCTCTTCAACTAATAAATTGCTTCCCTTGAGACCCTATATCTCTTGCTACAGCGATTACTGACTCACCCTTCTCTAACACAGTTAAAGTACGGCATTTTTCTTCCATTTGCAACTTCTTTCGCCCCATTTTAGTTTCAGACATAAATTTTGTAGGGCTTCAAAATTTGAAGAAAATGAAAAATTTCTATTAAATTTTGCCAGCCTGATCTTCACCTAGCTGAAGAAGACCACGTAGCCTGCAGAATAAAGAATGCTCACTAAAGGATAGCCAGACAGTCGCTTATGACGAACTATAAGCTTTTTGTGATGCGAGGTTTTTGTTGGAAACAGCAAGCGAAATGCACGCTCATATTTTTTCATGTAAAGTTTTTTTTGCCAAAATGATGTAAAGATTTTTT
Source organism: Diplosoma virens (assembly GCA_963680785.1). Lineage (NCBI taxonomy): Eukaryota > Metazoa > Chordata > Ascidiacea > Aplousobranchia > Didemnidae > Diplosoma > Diplosoma virens. The sequence goes on from OY796889.1 coordinate 28,226,708, forward strand.
TTTGCCGGCACTGTAGAAATGAATAATAAGTCTTTTTGATGAATAACTTCGACAAGATCATGGCATTTTAATGGTTGTAAAAAGAATTTTAATAAATGTAAAACATTGATTTAAAATCTAATATAAAATAATTTAACATTTTCATTTTGTTTCTTTTGGTATTAAATTTAATTTGTGTACTATCTAGTAGCAGTGTCTTTAAAGCTTTGAAAAGTTTTGTAATATTCTCGAACCACTTATTCCGCAATAACAAAATTTCCAAATTGTGCCGTGCAAAATTTAAAAGAAATTTTAGATTTTTCCTTACCTGACTGATGCAGTAATTTCATTTCTAATCTGGGTTCAATTCCTAATTCGAGGCAAATTGACACAGAGTTGCAAATTGCTGCAACAGTACTTAAGTGAAATGTGCTGTCCTGATTATAGAGCAAAGGTTCCAAACTCGTTAAAACACCTGAGCCCTTAGATTAAATTTGCGAAACTCTGAGGACCCCAAACCCAGCTTTTTGCATAAGCCCAAGTCTTATTTAAAAGTCTACAATTTTTTTTCGATAGTGTAGTGATGACTAAAGAAAGTCATTAAAGAAAGTTTCGGTATACCTACTTGTTTAGCGTAAAGTAAGACTTTTTCTTTGATCTGCACGTTATTTCGGAAAAAAGATTATACCTTCAAATCAAATTTAAAGCTTGTATGAGAAAGTTGGTTTTGGAGTCCGCAAACTTTCAGAAAAATAACGCAAAAAAATATCTTTCGTTTAACAAAGTAACTCAACTCAAACTTTATTTGATAATGTTTTTTTGATCTTTTTTTCAGTTTTGGAAAAATTTTTATGCGTTAACGTTAAGTATTTAAGATTTTTTTTGAATAATATGCTTTTGGGCAGTGGCATGCGGTCAGAGCATGCAAGTCATGCAATGCATGACCAACGAACTTTCCTAAATTTTATTTGAATAAGTGACCACCTGATGATTCAATAGGATGAAACAGTCTGTTGTGGTTTTAACTTATAAAGTGTAGTGTTAAATAAATATAATATATATATATAATTAACTTACAGACCACAAAATTTTTTAATTTAACATTAATTTTATTTGCCCCAACAGACTGTTTCGCCTGCCTGGGCTCGTCAGGGGGCGGTTAAAAATCTGAAAAACAAAATAAATAAATAAATAAAAATACAGTTTAAACGAAGCGCTTGAATTCCGGCGAAAAAGCGTAAAACAACAACAAGAGAAAAACAAGAGAAAAACTACGGTTGTAAGGTTAATCGATAAATGAATTTTATTGCCAAAGAAAAAGTGTTTCTTACGTAGCTTGCTCTATTGTTTGAAAATAATGGGTAAATATGAAAAGTTTGCATTAAAATGCGTTAAAATTAGATTAAATAGTCTGCACATTGGAAATACGATAAAAAGATGCTAAAGAAATGCGTTTAAAATGACAGTATTAGGATATGAATTAAAAATTAAAACAGTAAATTTTTTTACAGGGTATAATTTAAGAATATTTTTAGTTCGATATGTATGTAGTGTAGAGATGGATTGATTTATTTGCTGATCAAGTAAGTGGACAAAGGTGCGATGTAAAAATAAGGTAAACCGAGTTTGTAAATATATTTATTAACTGCCAGCGTAATTAAAACTTCATAATTTAAATTTACTTCGATGTCGACATTTTGAGACCAACTCCGAGCGTTTATTCAGTAATTTATTTGGGTCAGTCTGAAATATTTGTAATTTTTCTGATAAGCATAAGTTGCATGTTTTTGAACCACATTGGTATGGAGTTGCGTGTTGTACGGTTTTTCCATCTTATTTCTGGCGATAGTCCTGATTGTTTTAATTTCCAAACGGCTTTAGATAATTCGGTAAAGTTAATTTTTCTACTGTCTTTAAAAAATTGGTTATGGTTATTGTATCGGAGTTTAAATGATGTTTCGCAGCTGCCG
>OY796889.1:28228856-28293065 GCA_963680785.1 Diplosoma virens
CTGCATAATTCGTGGTGTGCTTGCGGCTGCCTTGGCAGTTACGCACGTGGTAAAATTTCTATGTTTTCAGTTGTTGTTATCACAGTTGGTAGATGCAGCGTTTTTCAGTTGAATAAAGCTAATGTTTATTTGCTTGCATTAGTCTACAACAATTTATTCAACTGAAAAAAAATAAAGTAAAATAATGGACAGCAAGTTTATTAAACCAAGCGTTTTCAATGCCGATCCTAATTCGAAGCAAGCTAGTAAAGAGTGGAGGCATTGGTATTGCACATTTTCAAATTTCGTAGATTCTTTTCCTGCTGAGCCTGCAATATCTAATGAAGATAAATTCAAATGTTTAATTGCTCATATCAGCAAAGATGTATACGATTATGTGAGTGAATGTCGCACCTATCAAGAAGCGATACAAACCTTGGAAAGACTTTACGTTAAACCTTGCAACATCATTTTTGCAAGTCATTTGCTGATGACATGCAAGCAGCAGCAAGCGCAGTCGTTGGACGACTATTTGCAGAAATTGAAGCAATTAGCAAAAGATTGTAATTACCGATCAGTAAGCGCTGATGTCTGTCGAAGTGAAGCAATTCGTGATGCTTTCATATCTGGTCTACTATCTACATCGATTAGATCTAGACTGTTAGAGAATACAAGAGAAGAATCGATGACATTAAAAGCCATATTCAATCAAGCCCGATGTTTTGACACGGCTCAGAAAAGTTCGGAGAGTTATACTGCGACTGATAGTAAAGCTATTGAAGTTAGCCCAGTTTCTGCAATCGAAAGTTGTGAAATGAGACTTGGCAAAGCTTGAGCCGTTCTGTTGCGAAACGCCATCTGATGCTTGTGTAATTCGACAGCAGATGAAGAAATGCGAACGCTGCGGTGCAAACCAACTCCACAAAAAGTTTCAATGTCCCGCCCAAAGAAGTGCTTTAAATGCGGTAGCTATGGACATTTTGCGAGACAATGTCGTTCCCCGTTTAAAAAGTCTAACTGTTCAATTGTTTCTAATGATAAAGATAATGATGTAGCAGTTATAAACGATATCGCTGGCGTCCCTGATATTGTAAATGTGCGTATATTGGTAAACAATGTTGCCGCGAATGCTCTAATTGACACCGGTTCAACGTTGAGTTATGTTAATCAAAAATTTGCTATTACAAATAGATTTCAGCTTAGTAATGAGAACAACGAGATTGGTTTAGCGGTAACCGGAAACTGTTTTCAAAGTAAAGAAGTTTGTTCGTCTACGATTCGTTTGCAAAATCGAACTTACCGCTATGTAAAACTGCATGTTCTTAAAGATTTACTCACCGATGTTATTGTTGGGCAAGATGTTTTAAAGTTACATGATCACGTTCGATTTAATTTTGGTGGTCCAAGACCTTCGTTGTGTATTAATGCGCTGAAATGTATTAAGACGAATGTTGTACCACGATTGTTCGAACATTTAGCAAGTGACTGTAAACCTATAATCACGAAATCGCGTAAGCATTCTTTGGCAAACGAAAAGTTTATTGCTGAAACAATAAAAAACGACTTGAAAGAAGGAATTATAGAACCAAGCTCTTCCCCTTGGCGCGCACAAGTTCTTGTCGTGACTGGAGACAATCATAAAAAAAGAATGTGCATTGATTATAGTGAGACCATTAATAAATATACGTTATTAGATGGCTATCCACTGCCTAACATGCAAAATTTGGTAAATAAAGTAGCGCAATATTCCCACTTCAGCACTTTAGATTTGAAAAGTGCCTACCACCAGGTGGAAATTCCAATAGAAGACCGACCGTATACAGCTTTTGAGGCTAATGGAAAGCTTTATCAAAGTAAAAGAATTTCGTTTGGTCTGACTAATGCGGTTCCATGGTTCCAACGGATAATTGATGACATTATCGAACGCAATAATTGTAAAGGAGCATTCGCGTACCTCGACAACATCACAATTTGCGGCAAGACAAAAGAAGAACACGATGCAAATCTTCAGCAATTTCTTGAAGCAGCAGCGAAACATAATCTAACATTTAATAAGAACAAATGTACTTATTCGTCCGATTGTATTTCGTTATTGGGGTACCAAATCCATGATCGTACACTGCGCCCAGACCCTGAGCGTGTTAAAACTTTGTTGGATATACCCGTACCAAAATCAAAAAAAGAGTTAAGCAGGGCAATCGGCCTCTTCGCATATTATGCGAAATGGTTGCCTCGCTTCTCTTGTAAAGTAAAACCCTTAGTAGAATCGCGAATGTTTCCTTTGAATGAAAATGCTGTACACTGTTTTTATCAGCTAAAAAGTGAATTAGCTGATGCGACACTAACAAGTGTAGATGAAAATGCGCCGTTTACATTGGAAACCGATGCTTCCGATGTTGCTGTATCTGCAGTTCTACAGCAAAATGGTCGACCCGTCGCCTTTTGGTCAAGAACACTCAATTCAAACGAGAAACGTTATGCAAGCGTGGAAAAAGAAGCTGCAGCTATTGTTGAAGCGGTCCGGCGATGGTCGCACTATTTATTGCCTCGCAAATTCACTATAATAACAGATCAAAATTCTGTAGCTTTTATGTTTGGTAATTCTCGGCGTAACAAAATTAAAAATGATAAAATTATGCGATGGAGAATGGAATTGAGTCAATATTGTTATGATATCGTTTATCGTCAAGGGAAATTTAATGTTGTTTCTGACGCATTGTCGCGAGTATATTGTGCTGCTACAACTGTAAATGCGCTTTATAGAATTCATGCGGGTTTATGTCACCCGGGGATAACTAGAATGTATCACTACATCCGACAAAGAAATTTGCCATATTCGCTTGACGACGTAAAAAGAATGACTAGTGCCTGTGGAATTTGTTGTGAAATTAAGCCAAAGTTTTTTAAACCGCCTATTGTAAATTTAATTAAGAGTTCGCAACCTTTCGAAAGATTAAGTATGGATTTTAAAGGTCCTCTGCCTTCAAAAACCAAAAATTATTACATTTTTACTGTTGTCGATGAGTTTTCACGATTTCCCTTTGTTTTCGCCTGTAAAGATACCAGTTCTCGCACAGTTATATCGTGTTTAAGATCACTGTTTAGCTTGTTTGGTTTTCCTGCTATTGTGCACAGTGATAATGCAAAGTGTTTTGTATCGAAAGAGATAAAAGAATTTTTAAACGAACGGGGAATCGCGAGTACATTTTCCTCCGTGTATAATCCTCGTGGTAATTCTCAGTGCGAACGTTTTAATGGAATAATTTGGAACACCATAAAACTGGCGCGCCGCACAAACGGCTTAGAAATTGCTAATTGGGAGATGGTTATCCCAGAAGTTCTTCACTCATTGCGATCATTACTTTGCACAGCTACAAATGAAGTTCCCCATGACCGTTTTCTAAAATTTCCCCGTCGTTCAATGTTTGGTACCAACGCTCCAATCTGGATGAATGAACCAGGACCTGTGTATGTGCGTAAGCATGTACGAGATAAGTATGATCCTGTTGTAGAAGAAATGGATTTGCTCAACGCTAATCCGAATTACGCCGTCGTACGATCACCCGAAGGACGCGAGGTAACTGTTTCTGCTAGAGACATTGCACCTACTGCAGCCGGTCCAGGAGAAGCAAATGAGTCCCAGAGTCTTTCGCAAAGTAACGAAATTCCGTTTTCTACGTTAGAAAGACCGGACAGCGGTTCGCATGATCTTCCAGGAACAAATGATTCGGATAATCAACCTGAGCTACAAACTCCATTAAATTGGCGCTCTAGTCGTCAAAGGCGACCCCCCGATAGATTAGAGTACAATTAGTTGACTGTTTTGTTTGGTGTTTATTTTCTTAGCCCTACTTATTTTCGTGTATGCATTTCTTTGTAACGTAATCTTTACTTTCTTGCGAGCGGGGGTGAATGTCGTGTAATCGAACCCGCATTATGCGCGCGCGTACTGTCCTGATCACACGTCAATTGCCTGCATAATTCGTGGTGTGCTTGCGGCTGCCTTGGCAGTTACGCACGTGGTAAAATTTCTATGTTTTCAGTTGTTGTTATCACAGTTGGTAGATGCAGCGTTTTTCAGTTGAATAAAGCTAATGTTTATTTGCTTGCATTAGTCTACAACAGACAGTTGTAAAAATTTTTTTTTTTAATTTAAAATGATTTTTATTTAAACTGACGCTTTGACGGTTAGAAACGGCAGATTAAATAAAAATACCTTGCTATTTTTAGTTTAGTATTATCATTGGTAAAACATTTGAAGTTTTTAGCGAGCAAAACCATTACATTTCTAAACATTTTATGTTATATTTTTTAATCACGATAAATTATCTTTTTTCATCTTTTTGTCTTAACGTATCTTCTTGCCATGGGATATATTAAAAATTTCTTAGTATTCATTAAGTTGAGAGCCACAGAATTGTCATTAAAAGGAAATAAGTCCATTTTTCATGGTAAAAATATGCCTTCTTCCTAAAACAGTAGTAGAGCTTATGCGAAAAAATAATTTTATGCGGACTGCAAGATTTTCTTTATTATGGTGTTGTTTTAAACTACGAGGTATAATTAAATAACAGAATATTTTTTTACGGCTGTCTATCCAAGTATGTCTTCTTATAGATTAAGCTACTATTTTTGAAGTGCTATAATTTTCCACAAGTAGCGGAATATTTTTTGAGAAAGAGTGCACATACATATGTTAGCGCAAGTTCGAGTTAATTTGACTAATGATGTAAAACATTTTACATGTAGGTACAGATAAATGTTCAAAAAATCGAAATTCATAAATCAATTAAATGTTTTCAGTTTTAAAAAATATGAAATAACCTGTAGTTACTTATACTCTTATAAATGCTTTAAATAGGCTTTTTTTTGGCGGTATCTCAAAAAAATTTTCTTTTTCTTTATTACCATCATTAATTACGAAAAATAACTATACTCAATAAAAAGAAATGTAAGCGACGTCAAATTGGGAACCGAGTTAAATGACAGCCACAGCAGACAGTTGCAAGCTTTGCTGAAGGATCATGATAAAACAATTTGATGGATGAGGAGCCAGGTTGTTCAAAAACTTATTCTTTGCCGTATGCACTTAGGCAGGAGCCAAAGGATGAAATAAAAGAGCTATTGGACATGGAAATTATTAGAAAGTCGTCATTGCCTTAGGCGTCACTAGTGGTCATTGTAAAGAAAAAGGACGGTTCAAAGCGTATTTGTGTCGACTACAAAAAGTTGAACAAACTAGCAATTTCGGATCCGGAGCCAATGAATACTTCGGGGAATCTTTTCCGGCAGTTGGGAAAGTCGAGGGTTTTCTCAAAGATTGATCTTAGTAAAGGATACTGGCAGATACCTGTGGCGGAAGAAGATGATTCCAAGACTGCGTTTGTGACACCGGACCGAGCATACGAATTTCTCCTAATGCCCTTTGGCATGAAAAAATCCGATGCGGCACATGTTCGTGGAATGAGAGAAGTGTTTTCGAGCATGTCTGGCCTTGAAAGTTACATCAACGATTTGGTTATGTTTTCAAGCAATTGGAAGACGCACCTGAAAACTTTGGAAGAGTTCTTGGGGAGATTAAGTAAAGCTAACCTCACCGCTCGGCCCTCAAAGTGTATTTTCGGGGTATTGACAGTTGAATTTCTGGGTCATAATGTTGGATATGATTGGATCACGCCAAATAACGATAATCTGAACAAAATTGCACGTGGGAAGCGGCCAGTTACGAAGAAAAAGTTTAAATGTTTTGCTGCTTGATTGGTTATTACCGAGACTATATCCCTTCCTTTGCTGTAATTGCGGAACCAATGACGGTCTTGACAAGGAAGGAAAGCCGAACTTTGTTAAGCGGGTGAAGCTCAGAAAAAAGCTTTTATTACCTTGCGAGTAGCTCTCCTGAAGCCTTTTATACCAAAACCGCCCGATCATTTAACATAATTTATCCTACGCACGGACCCGTCCAACAACAGAATTGGGATCGTGTTAATGCAAGAACATGAAGAAAAACTCAACTCCACCGCATACGCAAGCAAAACGTTTACTAATACAGGTACGAAGTATTCCATACTCGAGAAGAGGTGCTTGGCGATAATCTGGTTAAAAGGTCATTATAACTTAACGTATTCGCGCAATGCTCAAGATCGTTCTAAGTTTGGATACGTCATTCTACTCAAATAATTCCTTGTCGCTGCCCAAAAATTTGGATTTTTACCAAATTGTTTTATCTTGGGGACAATTGCCCCCTGCTCCCCGGCGCGAACGGTTATAGTTACAATAAACATTTTTATTGACAAGATCTCACTTATTTTCAAAATATTTTATTTTGCTATGACAAAAACTGAAGTAGGAACTCGAAACGTCAGCGTTTAAATAAAAATGTTTATTTCAACTACTATGTCTTGAAGTTTTTTTCTAGAGGTTCCATCATGTTCCAGATATTTTGCTCCAAAGGACATGGTCATTATTTTTGCTTTAACAGTTAAAAACCAAAAAAAAACTTTTGTTTAAAAACCATTACTTAATTTTAATAAAGCTTATACAAGCTTATATGATTTTAGCTGCTTGTAAAGTTTTTACATTTTGTTTAACTTTTTGAGAGTTAAACCAAAATTTATTGTTTAATTTTACAAATTGTATAAAGAGCCATACTTTTAAGAGAAAAAAATATGACTTTTGATGTTGCAATAAACTTTATCAACTAATTTGGAGCTTTTACAATTCACAAGATACAGCAGCAGTTTGTTTGGGTTGATGACTAGAGCTCCAAAACAAATTCAAAATTTTCAATTAAAATCATTTAATAGGGTGTATCAAATTACAAATTATTTGTTCTGGGTAAGACTTTAATCATATTTGCTGGGTTGGAATTTAAACTACATATCCTGGGTATGACTTTAAAATACATCCGATGGAAAGGCTTCAGTTTGGGGGTTCTGACGTTTTAGTAAAAGTGGAGTTACCCTTTAATTTCCATTACTCTCAGGCTCACTCTGACCCGGAGAGGGTGCACCTACTATGGATCAAATAGATCAATCTGTTCCCTTTCAGGTATAGTCTTTTTAGGTAAAGGCAATGCCCACAAAGAAAACTGTGGTTGTTGTCAGCAAGGGCATGCTACCAATAAAAACTTTCTCCGAATTCACATGAAAACACAATTTAAGAAAATGGCTCCATTCCCCCGAAGCCCTTAAATAGGCAAGGTGTGCAAAGAATTTTTGGGTACAAATTTAAAAACATTCAGGTTGAAAAAAGATTTGAAGCCTGGAACTTTGGTAGTCTTTGTGGTAGAGAGAAAGAGGTGACCGAGAAATTGAGGAAAAAGGAGGTGGATATTTGTGATCTACAAGAGGTACGATGGAGGGGCCAAGGAGCTGTAGGTTGTAGGAAGATGTAGGAAGAAGATACAAATTATGCCGGTCGGGAAATGAAGCTGGGGAAGGGTGATGTGGGAATACAGGTCAAGGAGGACCTGTGTGAAAGTGTTGTTGAGATACGAAGAAGGAGTGACAGAATGAAAACAATGCGCCTTATATTTGGGGAGGAAATGATACGGGTGATATGTGTTTATGCATCCCAAAGTGGAAAGCCAGATATACAGAAGGGTAAATTGTATGATCAACTGGTTCATGAATGGTATATGAAAAGCAAAAAAGAATTGATTTTAGGGATTGGAGACTTTAATGGTCTGGTTGAAAATATGTGGATAGATTTGAAGGCGTAAATGAATGGAATTGGAGAGCAAGGTTTGGAAGGTAGAATGTTGTTGGAATTCTGCGATCAGAAGGATTTATGTGTATCAAATACAAGGTTTAAGAAGAAGGAGAAAAGAAAGGTTATTTACAGTTCAGGTGATAATGAAACTGAGATTGATTTTGCTTTGGTGGAAAAAGAAAGCATAAAGTTCTTAAAAAATCTCAAGATGATCCTTGGGAACTGCAACACAGGTTAGTGGTTGTTGATGTGAAGAAGGAAAACCTGTTTAGGCGCATGAAAATGAAATGAACATGCAAAGGAGGGTATAGAAATAAAAAAACAAGCAAAAGATATAAGGACAAGGTGAAAGAATTAGTTAATAAGGAAGCAAGAATTTGTAAGTTTCATTTAAGGATGAGGTTTTGAAGGCTTGTGAAGAACTTTATGTAAAGAGAGAACAAAGGGGGCAGCGAGGAAGTACATTGTGATGGAATAAGGAAGAGCAAAAAGCAATAAAGAGAAAAAGGAAAGCATTTAGGGAGATGTGCAAGATCCGATCAGAAGAGAATAAAAATAATTGTAAAAGAGAGAGAAATCAAATAAGAAAAATTAATAAGAAAAACAAGAGCAATGAAGAAAGAAGCTGAGCAAAAAATGAATGATTTATGTCATAAACCAAGCAATGTGTTAAAGCTTTTAACGTTTTTAAAAAAAGGAAGAATAAGACTTAAACGGTGGACGATGTTTGAGAGAAAAAAATTACAAATTTGCGTTCAACGAGAAGAATCGAAAAAGAGCGTGGAAAAAACATAAGGAAAAAAACGATGAACAAAGAGAATGTACTGGATCAAAAGACTGAGATTGATATACTAGAAGATCCAGTGGAAGAGGTTTCCTTTGAGGAAATAACAAGTGCAATGAAGAAAATGAGATTAGGAAAAGCATTTGGACTTTCAGAAATGAGCATGGAAATGATAAATGCAAGTGAAAAAGTTGGAATTGATGTGACGACGAAACTTTGTCAGAGAGTACATGATGGAAAATAAATGCCGGAATATTGTAAGACTAGTTTGCTGACACCAATCTACAAGGGAAAAGGAGATGGGACAAACTGCGGTGTATATCGAGGAGTGAAGTTATTGGAACATGGAATGAAAATTGTTGAAAGAGTATTGAAGAAAATGATAAGAGCATTAGTGGAGGTGGATAATATGCAATTTGGCATTATGCCAGAAAAAGGGACAACAGAAGCTCTTTTCATAGTGAGAAAAGTGCAAGAGGAATACAGGAAGAAGAATAAAAAATTGTTCGTGTGTTTTGTGGATTTATAGAAAGCTTTTGATAGAGTTCCAAGAAAAGTAATGCAATGCGCACTGAGGAAGAAAGAGATCTTGGGATGCTGGGATTAAAGGAAGCAGCAGATAAGCTGGCAAGGGCGAATGGTGTGAGGTAGTATGGTGATGATTTGAGACGACCTGAGGAAGATATTTGAATGAAGGCAATGCTACGTAAAGTGGATGGAAAACGTAAACAGCGTCTATTAAGGATGAAATGGAGGGAACAAGTTGAAGGAAACATGAAAAGGATTGGTTTGAGGAAAGAAGATGCAGCAGATTGGTATAGGTGGAGAGAAGGTGTAAGAAGAATTTCGAAAATATTGGGATGCATCCGGCCATCTCCATTCACTGGGAATATTTAAACCTGAGTAAAATTGGATGGATTAAAAATTGGATTTACTTATTCAAACGGAATTGACAAAATATAGAAATAGAATAGAAGGTGCTTACTATAAATTTAAAAAAATAGAAGGTGCTTACTATAAATAAACCAAATCTAGCTGCTTACAGCGCTGTTTGATTTAAATTCATAAACATTTTAATTCTGCTAACCATGAGGCACTTATCCTTTGTTTTAATTTAAAACATTGTTACTGGACCAATTACAAAGTATATTCGTTCGAGTCGAGAATTGAGATTGCCTCGCGGCGACGAAAAAATATTCAAAACGGCATCAAACATTTAGCTTAAAATTTCACCAAAGTATTTCAGAAGTTTAGCCGAGAAAATTGAACGTTGTAAAAACTTTTAATTAAAACTTCAAGCCAAGTTCTAATTTAATTAAAATTAAATTCCGTACTTTAGTATATCAGTACCAAAATGTAGAAATTACAATTCAAAGATAACTTTGAACATGAATATACAATATTAGTCAATACAAAATGTAACTTTTTCAAGAGCTTACTTTAATCCTTTTGTAAAACCAATAAGTTTCCATTTTATTTGACTTATCATATGGCTAAAAAAACAACAAGCCAAGTGTCCTTCAGTAGGCAACACGAACAAATAATGCTGATAAGGTTATAAGAAAAAAGCGGAAGTGCTAGAAAACAAAGGGCAAAGGAGCTAAACAATATCAACGTCTGGGATCTCCGCACAAGACAATAGACAGGAAAGAATATAACGTGACAGCTGTAGAAATAGCAGGAACAACAGATTCTAAACATTAAAAAGGTAATGACTTTGCTCAGCAGGCATTAATATTGCTAAAATTTCGACTTATCACCGATAGAGCATTCGAAGTTTTCAGCCAGATTCTGAACAGTTGGTTAGCTTGTATAGTAATTCAGACGTTCTACCAACTGAACGAGCACTGTGACGTTCTTGAGCAAAAATTAAGCTGTTAACTCCGTACCAAGATAAAAAGCTAATTAATTTGTCTTTAAAGTTGCGTGTCGGTGTATTAAATTTGATTCACACAGAAATCCTTTGCAATAAAAACAAAACTAGCGGCCGGAAACGCAAGAGCGACAAAGGGAAAAAATTTGTTTAAACCAGGGCGTCGAACCGTTTAATATAACGTTCCGGTTCAAGTTCGGCAAATTTTATTGTTATTGGTTTAGTTCCGGTTTAGGTTTAGAAAAAATTTTTTTGGGTTCAGTTACGGTTTAGGTTCTGCAATTTTTTTAAAGGTTCAATTCCGCTTTAGCTCCGGTTCAGGTTCGAAATATCTTTTCAGTTCACAAGCGTTAGGACTGTAAACATGATTTGTTACCTCATGTTTTTATGGGCGTCTGCAGACACGCTTTCTGAAAGAGTAATGGCGAACAGTTGTAAACTCAAATTATTTTTAAAAAGGGTTTTTAAAAATATTTTGTACAGTTTTTAAAAAAATTTAATCAATTTACTGGCATGACTCTCGGTTGTAAAAGCAACTCTAACAGTAAATGTTGAATAAACTGAATTTAGAGTAATGATATTGCGAGCCCCAAAAGTGAAAGCGAAAGTTTTTTGTTGTTTTTTGATCTCAAAACTTTCTTATTGATTGTTTGTATATGAGTTTATTACATACTTTTTGGACTAACTACTGACATATCTATCCAAAAATCTTCCATAACCTTTTAATGGTGGCCCTACGCAGAAGGTTTATTAATAAGAGGTGTAATTATTCTACATAGTCAAATGTTTGTAACTCAAAACAAGTTAACATTTAGTTATTCAAGTTTATAATGATTTGAAAATTGACGCCTATGCATCTAGTGCAAATGTTTTGTTTTACTTCTTGTTTGAAAAAGTCGTTTATGACGTTTTTTATTGTCACACAACAAGTACTCAAACTGATTGTGGCAACTTCTAACGGTAAAATTGTGATTAATCTAAATCAGTGCTTTTCAACCCGTGGGACGGTACGCACTTGTGCGAATAGAAAAAATTGTAGTGCGGATGACAAACGTAGTGCAGATAAGTGCGAATGACAACAGCAATTAACTAACTGCTAGTTAATTGCTGATGTTTTCATCATAACCTGACGTTTTTTAGTAATACATGTTTTCACAAATCTTACTGTCACGAATAAGCTAAGGGGAGCTATTACATGGTCTGCTCGTATGCGCTTTTTTTGTTCGGAAATATCCCGAACGAAAATTTAATGGTGACGTAACAATGCAACTAATTGTTCATAATGTAGTAAGTAGGCTAATAATGACTGCTAGTCAGCTGCTGCAGTTCTGCAGTTTTCTTTTCACGGCTTCAGTTTTTCATCGTACAAACGACAAAGGAATTATGCCGATGCGTTGTAGTGAGGGGGCGAGAGTTTAATTAGTGGAGGAGGTGGAAGCTAATTATAAATTTCTTAACTGGGGCCCTTACCAATTGTACGACAAAGGTGATGATGGTCGAAAAATGGGTGAAGAAATAGTTTTGGTGTGAAATCTACAGCAAAAAAGCTGTGGCCGAATATAAAAAGGAGTTAACTAATTACAGATGCCAATGCAGCTGCGAAGCCGTCGGAGTTGCAATTTAATTAACGTAGATTAAATTCAATTGAATTAGAACTTTTTAATCGAGTGTTAGGTCAGTCGATCGGTAGCCTAAAGGTTGCATAGAATATTTTACTAATATTTATGAAAAATAATATTTATGAAAAATACTGCATTAAGACCTACTAATATTTACAAATAGTAGGTCTAACGCAGTATTTTTCATAAATATTACAGCTTTTTAATTATTCGTACGATAGGTTAAAGTTAAAACACATGAGTCTTGTGAATTATGGCTTTACTTCTAATAAGCAAGATGCAGCAGTGCAGCAAGAAACGAAAGAAGAATTACAAAATAGTGAACAGTTGATAGTTAATAAAACGAAAAAACAGCAATTGAGCAAAAAGCGAAAATGAACGATGCATTTACTGAGCTGGGATTTGTGAAAGATTCAGACGAAAACTATCCTTCGGCTCGCTGTGTTTTCTGCCAGGTCATATACCACAATTCATCAATGGAGAAGTATAAACTGAAAAGGCACAGAGACACTAAACATTCTGAACACAAAAACAAGTCGGCAACATTTTTCAAACAACAAACACGACAATATGCTCTACAACAGCAACGATTCGAACAATTGATGGTGGCACGTTCTGATCAACCTCTAGTCATAACATCATTAAAAATAGCTCATGTCCTTATGTCTCAAATGAAGCCATTTACCTTGGCAGAAAGCGTCGCAAAGCCCTGTCTGGAGATAGTAGCGCAGGAGATTCATGGAGGAACCATGGCTGTGACCAAAGTCCAAAAGCTGGCATTGTCTGATAATACCATGCAAAGGAGATGTTCATTGATCGCTGCATCACTAAAAGAAATTTTTCTAGCCAAACTTCGTCTTGCGCCCTGCTTCGGGCTTCAATTAGATGAAATGACTTATATTACTAGCAAAGCTCAATTAATTGTTTACGTTCGCTTTCCAAGTACGGAACGCATGAAAATTGTGGATCACTATCTGTTTTGTCTTCCTATTGGCATAGACACCACTGCCTTAAGTGTGGTTTCAAAATTGGACAATTACTTCTCAGAACACGAAGTGATGTGGTCCAAATGTAAGTCTGTGTCCACCGACGGTGCCCGGGCTATGGTCGGAGTTCATAGCGGAGTTGTTGCTCTCATAAAGCAAGTCGCACCAGAGGTTGTGAGCATTCATTCATCCTACACCGTGAAGCATTGGTAGCCAAAAAACTTGCCAATGAAGAAAAGAACGTTCAACTCACCGATGTGATTTGTGTTGTCACTAAAATTGTGACTACAATACTAAAGAAACCAAAGTCAAATTGGGCGTTTCATGAACTTGTCAGAGAAATGGGAGATGATGTGCGTCTTGTTTATCACTCTGAAGTTAGGTGGCTGTCTCGTAGAAGAGTAATAGAGAGAGTGTGGAAATTGCGAGAGGAACTTGTTTTGTGGTTTAATGGGCGAGAAGACAACATAGCTAATATGATTCAAAATTTGTTTTGGCTTGCCAGGCTAGCTTATCTTGTTGATATATTTGGTATGCTTAACGTGCTCAACATCACCCTACAAGGATGTGGAATTGATATATTTGAAGCGACTTTCAAAATTACATCATTCAAACAAAAACTTGAAAGTTTGGAAAAAGAAATCTGCAGTAACAACCTACAAAATTTAAAGACGTTTCAGACCTTCATGTCTACATGTAAGTGGGAAGAAGCAGAACAGAATCTGGAGCAACGTATCATCAAAGTAGCGAGCTCTCATGTGAACATTCTGCGTGATAGTTTTGAAGCTTACTTACTTTCCGAGTCATTAGGCAGCAGAATTAAAATCAAAGCTGTGGATTTTGAATCCTTTTGGTAAACAACAGCCTCCGGGACCTTTGGGTCAAATTCTTAAAAACAATTTCTGTCAACAGGCATTTTTTAATCGTGGAAAACATGCTGAATTTTGGGTCGGAGCTCTTGATGGAGCATACAAAAGACCTGGCGATTCAAGCGCTCAAAGTTCTTGTGCAAAACCCTACTACCTACTTGGCCGAAAAGGGGTTTAGTGCATTAGTTGACATCAAAACGTCAAAAAGAAGTTGTGTTCTTAATGAAACACTTGATGACCTAATGCGGGGAGCTTTGGAGCAAGACATTGAACCAAACTGGTATGAAATTTCCCGAAATATTCAGCAGCAAACGAGCCATTAATATACTTTTATATTTAAATAAAAAACTGTTGATTCTTTTTGTGTGTAATAATTTTCGTTTATGTTGATGTGTTGATGTGTTGGTAATTAAACAAAATTACTCGTTTATTGTTATTCCTATGTCTAACCCTTCCATTGTTATTATACAAATGGAATCACTAATAGCTGTAAACTATTGTTGCGAACGTCACTAGTGGAACGTCAACAACAATTCAATCAGGGCTAGCTAACACCCGTATAGTATTCTCCGAGGAGCTAATGTTAGTAGTTGAGCTCATTTGATTCTTGTGTGTGGATGTGCTTGAGAAATAGATTAATCTCCGCGTGACGAAAATGAACGTCTGTCACTGGACACAAGCACCGTCGGTTAAGTCTTCCTCTTGTCTTCTTGCTTGATTTCACTCAGCTCAGTCAATTATTACTTATCAATCTATATTGATTTAGGTCAGTCTTACATAGAATCTTATTCGAATAGAACAGGTGCATGTTAACTCGTTAAAGGCCCGTTTCCACTACGAGCGTGGAAAAAAGCATTCTTTGTTTGTTTTATTGCTTTTTTTTTGCGCTCGCTTCAATTTTAACCGCTCGCTTCAATCGAAGATCAATAAAAGAGAGAAAGAATGCTCTTTTCCACTACGAGCGTGAAAAAAAGCATTCTTTGTTTGTTTTATTGCTTTTTTTGCGCTCGCTTCAATTTTAACCGCTCCCTTCAATCGAAGATCAATAAAAGAGAGAAAGAATGCTCTTTTCCACGCTCGTAGTGGAAACGGGCCTTAACTCTGAACTCAGAATTAAGGTAAAAAACGTCATAATGACATGACAATCACGTCGCGAGGAAAAAAGCAAAATCACGTGATATTAAACAAGTGGAAATACTGAAACGTCCGGTAACACAATGTTTGTTTGTGCGGATAAAATTTTTGCAAAATAAGCAAGTGCGGATGGTACTTTCAAACGTTGAAAAGCACTGATCTAAATATAAATTAAAAACTAAATCAGTTCATTCTGTAAGATTTTTTTAAAGATAACCAAAATTAAGCTTTGGAATTTTATATATTGATTATTGCCTGCTTCCGAACTGGTATTAAGAACTTGCTGCTTTTTATTTTATATAATATAGCGATGAAAGGGTAAAAATTAGGTACAGGTCTAATTGTTTAAAACAATTTTTAATTCAAGGAAATTTAATTTTTCGTGGAGACTATCAATTCTCAATTTGTAAAACTAGCAAAATTGTTTTTCAACATTCGATTGTTAAAAAAAACTTTTTTGCCACAACGCTCGTTTAGGATACTGGCAGAGAAATACTTGATTTCCTCAAAATTTTTTTGTTTGCTAAGCTGATTGTATTGTACAGTTTGCACTTGGTGATTTTACTCTTGCAAGTAGTGCTTTTTAACTTCCTGCTCGTACACTAATGCAGGGGCCAAAATTATTTAGTTTACTGAAAGTTAGATCGCGTGATTTAAATTTTGCTTGCAGAGGTAACTTATGCATATAGATGTATATAATTTATTTATGGTTTCTCGGTTGCATTTTACATGAAGATAATTGAAGCAAAACTTTTGTTATAAATACGCAATTACGTAGTTCTTGAAATAAAGGCTTACTTATTATGCTATTATAATTTTTGTAGGCCTATAAGTTTATGAAAATTTGATTTTAACGTAATACTAGATAAATAAAAAAGCACGTTAGACCAATGTTGTTTACATATAGGTTTGACTATTGGTCATCTTACCATGCTTCTTCAACATTGAATTTGTGAATTAGTAAATCAGACAATATCATGCATCAAATCGGTATAATTGCACACTAAAGGAATATTGAAAACCATTTTTTGCGCTGTAAATAGTTACCAACACAACGATATTTAACATTACACCGGTCAACAGCAAATTTTAAACATAGATTCTGGTGGCCGTTTCCAGGAGTATTTTTGGGGCTGATTCCAAAAATGTATTTACTTTTTCTCCAGCACATCATGGTTTTGAGATATTTTTGTTTTTATAATTATTAAACTAATTTTGTTGCTAACCAATTTACAGTCAAAATACTATAGAATATTGCATTATGACGCCATAGAATGACATTCTTAAGTAATAAAACAACGTAAATTAAAGCGCTGAGAAGTATTGAAAGGATGAAGGTAGATAGTTTTGCAAGTTATTATTCAAATAGAGATTATGGAAAATGTTTAAGCATAGGCCGGCACAAAGAACGGAATAATATTCACAATGCATGGCAAAATATGTATACATAAGTATACATGTCGGCAGCGTGGTCGAGTGGTTAAAGCACCGGACTGATGATCAATATAGTCTCGGTTCAAAACTCACTTGTGCCATTCTGTTGTGTCCTTGGGAAAGACACTTTACGGCACTTTCCCCTGCTTGGTGGTCTTGGCAAGCAGTTCTAAATTACTGTAATTACAGTAATAAAAAAGGTAGGCCTGCACAGTAACGGCCTTAAAAAAGGGGGACCCGGTGCAAGGAAAAGTAAAGGGAGCTATGATTTAGCGTTTCAAGGCAAAGCGATCTATAAAAAGGTAATTTTTTTAGGGAAGCCACTTTTTTGTCTATTAAAACAAAGTGATCTCTAAAAAATTTTTTATTTTATACACTGTCCTGGTGCTGCTCTGAAGAAATAAACCAATATCTTGCGTAAGGGGGCCATTTATTGATGGATTTAAGGGGGGCCGGTGCGGCCGCTCCGTTTGCACCCTATTAAAGCCATCACTGGGCCTGCATTAATAGTATTTTAAAAATTTCTAAATTATTCATAATGCCTAGAATGTGCTTAAGCCATCCAGATTGGTTTTGTTTTGATTGTGGAAAGTTTATGAGCAAAAAATATTAAAATGAAATGTCACTCCTGATATCAAGGAAATGTATATGATATATTTTGTTCCCCATTAGGTGACCAAGATAAGATCTGGGCACCTTAGAAAATATTCAAAAAATGCTCTTTAGTCTGTACAACTGGCTAAATAAACAGTCTTTTTCTATGCCATTTGCCGTCCCTATGATTTAGCGTAAGCCACTGTCAGGATTGCTATTTTTGTCCCACCAAAACAAATGGCTTTTCCTTTAAACAGAAAGACAAAATACCACATCCCAATTTAGATTTAGCAAAAACACCAGCTCCTCATAATGAGTCAATGCCACCACCAGTGCCTCTTCAAGATGGGCAAAATGCTATTGAATGAGGTGCTAATGAAGAAAACTTCGACAAAATTATTTCTACCAACTCCACAGATTCTGAGTATGATACCGGAAAAGACCCCATCTTATTTTCACAAAAATATCTAAATGACCTAATTAGAGATTTATGTATTTCTAAGAAAGAGGCGGAGCTCCTTGCATTAAGGTCAAAAAAACAAAATATGGTTGAAAAAAATGTCAAAGTAAGTTACTATAGGAAAAGCAATACAGAATTTTCTTCGGCGTTCAATTTTGAGTGACCTCTTTGTTACTACCAGGATATTAAAGAGCTATTTCGAACTCTGGGTATATTCCACATTGTGGATGAATGAAAGCTTTTTATTGATTCCTCAAAGAGAAGTTTGAAAACGGTTCTTTTACATGTTGGAAATAAAAGACTCTCCATCCTTACTGCACACTCTTCCCAAAAAAAAGAATCTTACAACAATATTGAAATTTTGTAGAATGCGATCCATTATCCACTATAGACAAAAAAGAGTTGACCAGTTGTCTAATTTTCAGTCTATCGGTAAACACCCACATCGGTACGTTAAACTTTCTTATTTAATCTTTTATTAACCATAACAGCGTTCTAATCTGTTTATTATGTCAAAACCTAAACAACTGTCGTAATAGTGGCAAAGATGCTGCCATTTATAGGGTAAAAAATGTCGGCATTCCCTCTTATCTCTAAAACCTGAAGTTCTAGAAAAAAACTAATGCCATATTTAGATGCAGCGCCCCGCTGTTACCCAAAAATAAGTGCTCTTGTTCCCGTTTAGAAAAAAAGCTATTTTTTGTTGACCAGGGTTATTGAGACAAGTTAAAATAACAAGATGTTAACCAAAAGATTAACATTAAAAAATAGTAAACGACTCAAAACAACGTTATTCTTAAAACTTTTATTTTTTGGTCAAACTTTTAATTGAGATTTACGTTACTTTTAGATAAAATGGGAATTCTCATTATTTTTTAATAGCAAAAAATTTTTGCGCTTGATCTATTTTTCTTTACGTATAGTTTTTAAAGAAGTTTATTTAATGCATAAAAGCCTATTGAATTGGTTGGTATTTAGCTGGAATTATTTTATTAAAAACGATTTTTAAATTAATTTTCCCAGTCTATGCATCTTACAATAAATCTACCACTCATTGCAAGTTTAGACCTCGTTTAGTTATCGACAGTGTTGAATTACTCTAGATTGCTTTCATCTAGATTCCAAATGCAGACACAGAATTAAGGCAAACCAAAAAGCTTTATGACGCCAGAGACAAAGCCAATAGTTTGCACCGTAGATTGGGCTGATTTGATAACGTTGTTTCTTACTTAAATCAATTGCATCTTTTTTATTTAGAACAAGATTTTCCTACACGTAGCCCACAAAATCTTTTGATGGGGCCCGCAAAGGAATTTTTAAAAATAAGTGCAATAAACTTGAATTATTGCACTGCCTCTCAACAAAACTCGGAGTAAAAAAATGAAATAAGAATCAAATAAAGCTTACATAAAAACTTGAAATGCAACTATTTTCTGCCCTATAGAGGTTTTTTTCTTATTTAAAAAAAAACTTGTAGGATCAAGATGAAGACTATTATTTTGGTTTTCAACTAAATTTTAGGTTTTAATAACGGCAATTAAGAGTATTGATTAAAAAGAAACATAGAATATTAAAGTGAAAGACCAACAAAAACTTCTATTGCACAAAACTGAACGTGTTTGGAGAGCGAAGGAAGAATATTTTTAGTCTTCAATTTAATTACCACACCGATTGCGCCCCGCAATAAACTTGCTGATAAAAATTTAAACCCCCAACAAGAGGATGGGCATGTCTGATTTAGGAGGACACAATTATTTTCCCGATTAATTAGATATTTCCCGTTCTGTTTATTTCGTCATTTTGGGGAAAGTCTTCAGTTTATGAATGCGTAACCTCTTAATGAGAGCTAGACGAAAACGTGCAAAATTCAATAAACGGATCTTTTTTAAAAAGGCTGTCATTAACAATCAAATTTTTTGTACAAGAACTGTTTTTTGTTTTGTTTTTTATCGCAATTTTAAATTCATCAAGAGCGTTTGTTCGATTTCAAAAAGTTACTTATAAGTATCCGACAAAAACTAACGATACTAGAAAAAAAATTGTTTTTCTCGTTTAATTGGACCATTTTCACTTTGTCCAATGATGTGGTGTGCTTAAGCAAGGCTGATAGTAACTTTAAATGAGCCTAAAACTTATAAACAGCTCCACCCCAAACAACCTTTCAGCAAAAGTGAAGGCTTTGTAAGACTTCAACATACAAATCAGCCATAATATCATTGCTCTCAACTGTTATATTTATATTTAAGTAAACACACTTGTGATGCTGCCGGCCTACAACCCTGGATTATCTCACAGTATTGTCTTTTTTTTAGTTTCCTCTCTCGTGTAAAAAATATAAAAATTTTAAAATTGCAAAAGCACAATTTTAGCCTAATAGAACCTAAAAAATAAGAGCAAAGCAGTTAGCGTACAGAAAATCATTTAAGCTTTACGCTATAACATGAAGGCTAATAACCTTTCTTCTTAATCTCAAACCAACGTCCTTAAAAAAAATTTGCTTTTTTATGAAATCAAAAATCAATTCTTGTATTGCTTGCTCAACCTTTTTTTTCACTCAAACTCGATTATTTAGACGTGCCATCATGCTAGTGAAAACCAAGGGCAAATATAACCTATACCAGAGGTAAGGAACCTGCGGCTCCACGAGTTTTTTTGTGCAGTCTTCATGATAACAAAATTATGTGTCAATATAGGCTTACCATACGTTCTGATTTTGGAAGGACTGTTCCGATTTTTAAGGCTTTGTGCGAACCATTTTCCAGAAGTCCATAACAAACTTGAAGTGAAGACCTGTTTTTTTTTAGGGAAGACTACGTTTTAGGAACGAAAATTATGAAATTCGCGACATATTTAAAGTGAAGACCTTTTTTTGGAGAACACCTGTGTCTGGGCACAAAAACCAAGAAATCTCAGACAGACTTGAAGTGAAGACTTCTTTTTTAGAGAAAATCAAGTAATGTGTTTTGGAACAAAAATCAAGTAATCCTAGATTGATTCAAAGTTCTGATGAAAACCCAAAAATTCGAGACTGATACAAAATGAAACCTTTTTTTCTTTTAAAAAATACTAGTTTTTAGGAAAAAATCTTTTTCTATTAACAAGCGTCCTGGTTTGTCCCTCCAAAAATAGGGTAACCCTATGTCAATGACTTCTGCTGAAAAGAGAAAACTTTTTGCTTTTAAAGATCACTACATTTTAGAGACAAAAATCAAGAAATTCGAGTCAGTTTCAACGGATTCGAAGTAAAAACCTTTTATTTGTAAAGATCTTCTATTTTGGGGACAAAAATCACGAAATTACAATCAGATTCAAAGTGATAACGCTTTATTTTTGGTATTTTAACTTATGCGGCCCCCTTTGTTACTGTCTAGTCGATATTGGTCTCCAATAACAAAAACGTTTCCCACCTCTGACCTATACTCAACTCAAATCATTCCATATGGCTACACTATTTTTTATTAAACTTCTCAACCCAACTAAATTTTGCTTTAGTGGAGTGGTTTCCAAAGTCTAATAAGTTAAACTAATTGTTACGCTAAAAAATAAGAATCATAATAATAGTTGTGATTTTTGTCCTATATGATCTGGTTTCGCTATCTTTGCTGCGTCTTGATATTGATATATATTTTTAATAGTACCGCACTGTTAAAAACTTAAGAACCACTGCTTTAGCATACCTATTTAAAATCCTTTATTTATCCAGCAAAAGACCTATGCTTTTGCTTTAACTCCTCGCCTGAGAAAGTCGTTTATGACGTTCTGTATTGCCACACAGCAAGTATAGAGACCAAAAAATTGCGGCAACTTCAAGAAAAAATTGTAATTCTAATTGTTCTATAAACAGCTTTAAAATAAAAATCTGTGCATGGAACGTTGATTGAACGGTTGCATTAATCTTGGGACTGAACGGTTGAATATGTTGAAGTGGGTTTTTCAAGAACACGACATAAATCACTCGGGTAGTCCAAGCATCGAACTTGCGTCCTTTCACTTGCAAGTCAAGTGGTGAATCGTCGACAGACTAGTTCAACAGTGAAAATCACATAGCCCACGCAATCAAATAAACAAATTAATTCAAATTTTTGTTGTTTTTGCTTGTTTATTTAATTTATTTTTTTATTCTTTGGTCATCAAGGTCTGGTCTTTGGCAAAACTTTCAATGAAAAGCTACCAAAATCTTTCAATGATTCAAGCACAATATATGAGAGTTAGTACCAAAGAATCAGACAAGAAGCAAAATTATGAAAAATATCCGGACTACTGTACTTCTAGAATTTATTGTAAATTAATCTAAACTATAGAGCAACCAAGAACTTCCTTCAATGACGTAAGCCACTTTCTGAGAATTCAAGAATCTCTAGAAAAAATGTAAAATTGTTTTATAAACCTAAGTTGATTTTTTCAAAAATGTAAAAGAAACTAGTGAATAGAAGTAAAAATTTTCTCATACACGAACGACAATTTTTACTGTTGAATAGGAACTATAAGAATATACATTTTAGAAAAGCTGTTGCTCGTTTTATTGTACATAGAGATAGCCTAGAAGAAATTTTTACAAAACTTTGTTTATCAGCCAAGCAATCATTTTCAATTTTTATATATGAAAAGAATTGTTTTATAAATATTTTCAAAAATTTGTGCTTTATAATTGTTGCAATCTACTATGGAGCTTAGCGTAAATGCCAAGATCAAGGTGATAAAATCTATTGCAACCTTTTGCATAAAACAACCAAAGGTAAGTTTTTGTTTTTACACAAATAGTTGAGTTTAAACATTAAAAGAATAATTTTATAAGGTTTGTTTCTTACTGTAAAATATGTTGTTTTTGCTTCATAATTGCTACAAACAAATCGAGGTCTTTGCAAGTTTTGCAATTTTTTTTCAGAAAATTTAAAAATTGTTTATTATACTATAAGGGTGCGATGAGCTTCTTGGAAAGATGCCAAACTTATTTGGAAGACAAGTTTCTTTTTTGGTTTTGTACCATTCATTGTACTTTGACTTACAAATAAGAATAAAAGTTGCATTTTGCTTTTCTTGTAAAAACCATAATTATATTTGGACAAAGTGAACATTTTTGCAAAAAATTAAATTTAAAATATTAAAAATGACATAAAACTATCACCAAAATATTTTGCAAGTTTTAAATAAAGAAATTTAAATCAATGTAACAATTTTTTCTGAAAAATGTGGCAAAAGATACTAAAGTGTTAAAAATTTTATACTTTTGGTTTTAGAGACAATATATTTATTGCACTCATTTTAAGAACTTATATAAATTTATTTATAAATAATATTTCAGCTTTAGATATTTTGTTAAAGAAAAGAGATTTAATTTTAGTTTCAGTAAAAAGTTTGTCTAACCTACTTGTCAAATTTTTATTAATAAAAATACATATCAAATTTCGGTATACCAGTACTTAAAATTTAAAATAAATAACACAGGGGAGCAATTTTTTTTTCATGTTGTGTTGCATGAGATTTTTCAAATGATTTTTAATAGATTTTTGACGCTGATTCCAAATCTGAAGTCGTTTTTTATCTACACGCTCTACTGTAGTTTTTGCGCAATTTAAAAATCCGGATTCCCATAAAAAACGGATCGATGCATATCTATATTGCATACGTAATTAATCTAACCTTGGTCTCGAAGTCACGAGTAGTGCAGCGCACCAGCTGACAGTCGCAAACGCTCAATTAACTTTTGTCCCCATTACAAATTAGCACATTTTCTAGCTGCGGCACCTTCAGTACAATCAGTAAAGCATGCAATTGGTGCGAACAAACGTCAGACATCTCGCTGTAGGGAAGCGTGTGCCAGTTGGTGACAGCAAGAAGTGTTGGAAACGCAATCGAAAAAATTAAATCAGAGCATCAATACGGTCTGTTTATAAAGCCCAGCAGCTATACAGGTAGAAGTACCTGGAAAAAGTACTGATTGTGTGCAGGTTACTAAGCAGCCAAAAAGCGTGCGATTATAAGAAACCCTCGCGTTATCAGTCGAGAGTGTGCACATCACTGCACACGTTATAAACTAGCCTAGGCTCCTCATCAAGGCTCAGCCAACTATGGTCTTAAGTCTACCGTATCTTTTACATTTGTATATTAAATTAATTTTATGTTATTGTTCTATTTATAGATTTTTTTTGAGTTATTTGACTTACAAAGCATTTTGTTATATCAGGTGCAAACATGGCTTCTTTTCGTAGATGTAAATGTAAAAATAAGCCTGATTTTTTCTGTTATGTATGTGGGTGCTATACACTGCTTCGTCAAAGGCGTAATATCACTTCGTTTGTGAAGCGTGCCAACAGCGCATATTTTCAAATTCCCCTTGGTGACAGACAAGAAATGGTCATCTCGTCGTCGTCGTCGTCCTTTGCGTAGACTTTGCGTAGACTTTAAAAAAATCCTTTGCATAGACTTTAAAATGGTCAGCTTTCTCCTTGGCCAACAGAGAGGTTTTACAAAGTATCTCTGTCATCTTTGCATGTGGTGCAGCCGAGATCGAGCGAAACACTGGACCCAGAAGGAGTGGCCTACCCGTGAAACTTTGAAAGCAGGCATGCCAAACATTGTGTACGACCCCATAGTAAACCGAAAGAAGATAGTTTTCCCCACTTCATAATAAAATCGGCTTGATGAAGCAGTTTGTGATGGCACTGGATAGTGATGGTGAGTGTGTTCAGCATATAGTTTCTGATTTTCCTAAATTGTTGTTTGACAAAATCAAGGCTGGTTTCTTCGTTAAACCTCAGATTCGTACCCTTGAACGTGATGAGGAATTTGTCAACAAGATGATTAACAAGGAAAGGGCGGCATGGCTATCTTTTATAGAAGTTACGCGAAACTTTCTTGGCAACAAGAAGGCAGATAATTACCACGTTCTGGTCACTAAAGTGCTGTTAGCTTATCGCAACCTTGGGTGTAAAACAAGTATCAAACTGCATTTCCTTCATAGTCACCTTGATAAATTCCTCAGTAACCCCGGGGTTGTTAGTGATGAACAAGGGGTGCGGTTCCATCAAGACCTCAAGACTATGGAACATTGCTACCAAGGCAGATGAGACAGAAACATGATGGCAGACCACTGCTGGAGCATCAAGCGAGATTACCCCGAGGACGTCTACAAACGCAGAAGCTACAACCGCAAATTCTTGCCTGAACAGGGCCGAATTTGATCTTGTATTTTGTCTGTATCGACAGTACACATTGATTTTCACATACTCTTATTTGCATATTGGTTAAATGTATAATACTTGAATATTGATGCCTGGTATAATCAAAGTTCCTTATGCGGCCCTAGGTGCAAATGGCTATTATCAAATAACCCCTGTCATTTTACGTTAGGAATGCAAAATTTGCTAAAAAAAAACGCTCAATTGCAAAAAATCTGTAGCTTTAAGTAAAAAACTAACTGCACATTTGAATTCAGCACCACGAAATTAGGTAAAAACAAGTGTCGGTATCAATGCAACAAAAATTGTGTTCCCAGAGTAATTTAATAAGAGGTAGTTTAGCAAAGTTAATTTGATAAAATTTTATAAAAAGTAATGTAAAATTTTTCAAGATAATTTTTTTTATAAATACTATTAATGGTTTCAAGTAATATTTTAACAAAAAACTTATTAAACGTACATTTTCATTGTTCAAAATTAGAGCATTTTTAGAAAAATTTTAAGTTATAAAAAAAGTGATGTGGTCAATTTTACTGATTTTTGCCGAGAGCAACTTAAAATTGTAGTAGTAATAAAGATGATAAAATCTAATTTAAAACTAAATCTCAAATAAGTTATTTGTATTGAAGTTTATTCAAGTTTCAATTACAATTGCTAAGTGTTATTTTAAAAAAATTGTTTTTTTAGATTTATTATTACATAATAAATCAATTTTGGTTAATCTCATCTAAATAATTGAAAAATAGCATATTTAAAAATCATTACTGTTGTGTGATTTTTTTACACAAAAATATTTTGGTAAAAACTATGTGTAAATGCTGTAGAATTTTTTCTTTTTTTTTTAACTAATTTTGACGTTGTAAGTTGCCGCAACATGAATGCTTTGGTAACTTCATTGCAACATCTTCAGCTATGCTTTTGCTCTTTTGTTGTTAATTCTACAGGGGCCCAAGGTAATTCAAGATATCATTTACATACTTTCAACTAACTTCCGCCAAAATTCAAAGTTTACACGCAACATTTCTTAAAATTAAGGTTTATCATAATAAAAACAAGACACGCCAAACAACTTAGAAGTAATGCGAGCCGATTACCAAACAAACACATACCATCACAACCTAACTTAAACTGCATAAAGAAAGAAAATAGAAAGCCGCTGCAGCATGCAGCAATCAAGGCGCGACAAAAAGTGCACGCTTATGAAAATTAGATTGATTGGTAATTGCAATTTCGACTACCAACCATATCTCATCCCAAATTTATCGGGCTATTAAACATCTAAAAAACAAAAGTGCATCTACTTTTTATTGAAATATTTGCTCATCAATGGTTAGGCTCCGTTCGAGATATATTTGATTAAAATAATGCTTAAAGAATTTGCAATTGTGTACCAAAGTGCCGAAGTTATAAATTATGCATTTTAGTGGTGGTGTTGTTGCGATGGATGCGTCGATTTCTTTCAGTCAATAAACATTTTTTGCGGTAAAAAATGGTTGCGTGACTTGAGTCGTCATAAGCTTTCCCAAATTGAAAGTAGAAAAAATAAATTATTTCTAATTAGTTGAATACTCTGTTGCATGGCATAGTTGGCTTTATAGTAATATTGATTTGTAGACATTTCGCAAACGATTTAAATTGTTAAGCAATCCAGCTGTTGAAACAAATTCTCGTTCTTAAGCTCGTTTATTCTTATAGAAAATTTTCAGATAATTTAATTTTATAACTCTATCGCGTGATAAGGATTAGTTTAAATGCAGTTTTGTAAATTTATTTGAAAAAGTGTAATGAGTATCAATGCATCTTTTATCCTTGAGTTGTCGTCGTCGTCGTCGTTGTTTGAAGGGCATCCACTCCAGGCCAGGCACAAACAGAACTGGGGCTGAGGGTTTATCCTTTTACTACCCCAGACTGCTGCACTGCCTGGATCAGATGCTGGCAGTGCTGTCATTAAGCCAGCATCGAGTTTCGTCATCCAAAACCGTCAGACCTCGTGCTCCATGTGGTGCCCGATGTATAGGGCACGCTGTTAGTACATGGTCTGCGGTTTGATTTGAGGCGCCACACTCGCAATTCGGTGAAGGAGCGAGACCCCATTTGTGCATGGACGAATGGAATCGCCCAACAGCAGTCCGCAGGCGGTTGAGCTTAACCCAAGCTGCTCGGGGTAAACCCATCCCAACAGGTCTGGCACTGGTTCGGACACAAAAGCACGGAGCCTGGAAGCATTTTCACAGTACTCCGCGTTCCATTTGTGATTTTTCCATTCAGAGGCGCGGATGCCAAGTCTGGCAAGGTCGTCCAAGAGATTCCGCACACCTGGCACAAACGGGCGTCTGGATCTTAGTCTCACTTGGCCAGTATCTGAAGACCCACTTAAAAGATCATGCAAAATATGATCGGGGTCCATAGATCCACGGTAAGCCAAGGAGAGTGTCGCTCCCAGTCGGCGAAGCTCAGCTGGCTGGATGCCTGAGAGTACAGGTAGGTGGTCCGTTGGAGCGGGACGCAGGCATCCAGTAACTATGCGCAAGGCGTCATTCAAGACACTGTCAATGAAACGAGTGTCAGCACTGCGACACCAGACTGGCGCACAGTACTCAGCTGTTGAGTAGACTAGAGATAAGGCAGCTATGCGTAGTGTTTTAGCACCAGCACCCCATCCCGAGCCCACGAGTCGCTTCAGGAGTGTGACGCGCGAGGATAGTTTTTTGCGCAATGCCACTAAATGGTGACGAAACGTGAGCGATCTGTCCAGTTTTACCCCAAGATAAGTAGGGGTTGGACAGAACGGTAAAAATCTACCGTTGTTGTAGACCTTTAGCTCACGTTTGGCCTCTCGGTTATTTAAGTGAAAGGCTGCCGTCACCGTCTTAGTGTGACCGAGCTTCAACCTCCAAGTCTGGAGATACGCTGACAGTGTAGACATGTCTTGGCTTAAGGTCCCCTCCAAGTCCTTCCAGTTTCCAGAAGAGTGCAACAATGCTAAATCATCAGCATAAGCAAACTTTCTGGAAATCATGGAAGGAAGATCGTACGTATAGATGTTAAATAGGAGGGCAGCCAAGACCGATCCCTGAGGAACGCCGGTTTTAAAACGGCGTAGCCTGCTTTGCTTGCTGTCACCGGTAGTAAGGGTGAAACTTCGATTTCGGACAAGCTCCATGATCATTTTGACCATGTGCTTATCCTTGAGTCATAAATAAAAATACTAGTGTAGCGTAAGAATAAAGAAATATTTTTATAAAGTTTTAATTTGAAGAATTTAGCATAAATGCTTTTTAAATATATTTTTCCTTTCTTGCTAAAAATTAGTAAATTTTTACTAATTATAATTTAATTACTGCGAATTATTGAAAAAATTTAGATGGAAAAGTTTTTACCATTTCTATACGGCGGTATTGGAAATTTACTAATTTGAACTTTACTACAACCCTATACTCAATTATATATTTTTTTCAATTTAAAATTTTTATTTCTATTTAATAATTAAGTAGGTGACTTCCAAATGCAAACAAAATATATTGGTAGGAGCTGAGGCCAGCAAAACTATTGATAACTCCAACTCCAGCTCTTCAAAATAGGATCAACTTAGTTCCGGCTTCAGCTCCAGTTCATCCTAAACTAACCGGCTTCATGGCTCCGGAGTCTGGCTCCGGCTACATCTCCCCATCTCAATTTATGTTTGTGCGTTTGGCAAATAAATATTATTATTATTACTATTATTATTATTATTATTATTGTAATCGTCGTCCTCGTCGTTTGGAAGGGCATTCACTCCAGGTCAGACACAAACAGAACTTGGCCAAGAGCTTATTCTTTTACTACCCCAGGCTGCTGTAATGAAAGGATCAGATGCTGGCAGTGATGTGGTTAAGCCAGAATCGTGTTTCATTGTCCAAAACCGTCCAACCTCGTGTTCCATGTGGTGCCCGATGTATGAGGAACGCTATTAGAACGTGGTCTGCGGTTTATTAAGAGGCGCCGCACTTGCAATTCGGTGAAGGAGTGAGACTCATTTGTGCATGGACAAATGGAATCGCCCAACACCCGTCCGCAGGAGATTGAGCTTAACCCAAGCTTTTCGGGGCAAGCCCATCCCAACAGACCTGGCACCAGTCTTGGATATAAAAACACGAAGCCTGGAAGCATTCTCACAGTACTCCACGTTCCATTTATGGTTTGTCCACTCAGAAGCGCGAGTGCCAAGTCAGGCAAAGTTGTTTAAAAGATTACGCGCAACTGGCACAAATGGGCGTTTAGATCCTAATCTCTTTTGGCGAGCATCTGAGGACCCACTCAAAAGATCATATAAGATATGACCCACGGTAATCCAAGGAGAGTGTCGCTCCCATTCGGCGAAGCTCAGTTGGCTGGATGCCTTAGAGTATGGGTAAGTGGTCCATTGGAGTGGAACGCAGGCATCCAGTGACTATGCGTAAGGCATTATTTGAGACACTGTCGATGAGGCGAGTGTGAGTACTGCGACACCAGTCTGGTGCGCCAATACTCAGTTGTTAAGTAGACCAGGGATAAGGCACCTGTGCGTAGTGTTTTGGTACCAGTACCCCATCCCGAACGCAGTAGTCGCCTCAGCAGTTTGACGCGTGAGGATAGTTTTTTGCGCAAAGCCACTAGATGGTAACAAAGCGTGAGCAATCTGTCCAGTTTTAACCCAAGATAAGTAGGGATAGGAGAGAACGGTAAAATTTTATCATTGTTGTAGACTTTTAGCACAGGTTTGGCCTCTTGGTTATTTAAGTAAAAGGGTGCCGTCACTGTCTTAGTATGACTGACCTTCAATCTCCAAGTTTGGAAATACACTAAAAGTGTAGAAAACTACCTAATCGGTAAATATTTAATAATGAAACATAACTGTGAATTAGAAATAAGGCTGTGGATTAGAATAAGAAAGAAGCAACAGAGCTTGCAAAATTAGTGATGAAATATATATAGAAATGTAGGTTGTTTTATAGTAATATGGGTTTGCTTTATATTAACTTATAAAAATAGAAATGAAATATATGTAGAAGTTGTATTAAAAGAAGCAAGGTTGTTTTATAACAATATGAATTTCTTTTGTAAAAAGAAAAAACAAAAACAGGAAAAACACAAAACTCTTACATAGATTATAATCGTGTAGGTAAGTACGCCCTATTAATGGCATAATCGACGCGGTCTATGGGTTCAATTCTTAGTCTTATTGTTTTTTGTACTTTGAAAAACACGCTTTACACATTTCTGCATTCTACGCTTGGCGGTGTTAATTAGAAGCTCGATAAAAAACAAATAAAAAAGATTTAAACAAACAAAAATATTCTGCATATTTAGAAAATAGCTTGGAATAATCTCTTGACGTAGGCATTTAATTTAACGCCTTCAATCAAGTCCTGTAAGTCAGGAGGGCAAGAACATTTACTGATGATGCCAATGAAAATGAAGAAAAAACTAAGGATTTGCTACAAAGCTAACATGCACGAGGAGGAATAATGATTGAACAAGAAGTCAATCACATATATGTACAGTATTATACGAGGGGCGTTCAGCATGTAATGAAACCAGGTTTCTTTTCATGACATTGTGTTTTAAAGGTACACAAATTGTGTATCGCAAGAAAGTATACGTATAACATGAGCATTTCATAGTTACTTCTCGATGTAATCTCCCGCTTTCCGAACCGCCTTTTCCCACCTTTTAACAAGTGCACATATTCCTTCATTGAAGAATTCTACAGGCTGCGTTTTTAACTACTTTATAACAGCAGTTTTGACCTCTTCATCACTGGAGAAATGTCGCCCCCTCAAACGTTCTTTGAGGAACCCAAATAAATGGAATTCACACGGTGCCAGGTCTGGCGAATATGAGGGATGTGAAATTGTTTTCCAGCCAAAGGAGCTGATGACCTCAAGGATTTTGAGGCTGAAGTGAGGCCTAGCGTTGTCATGTTGCAATAAAACCTTAGACAGTTTCAAAGCAGGTCAAACTCTTTGTATTCTTGCTTTCAACTTTTTTAAAGGATCAATGTAAACATCTGAATTGATTGTTGCGCCTTTAGACATGAAGTCTATCAGTATCACACCAACGCTATCCCAGAACACAGTCACCATTAATTTTGCTGCAGACTGCTGAGATTTGAACTTCTTTGAGCGTGGTGAGATGGGAAGGTGCCACTCCATTAATGCTCTCATTGACTCTGGTTCGAAGTGGTGAACCCAAGTCTCATATCCGGTCACTATTCGCTGCAAAAAGGTTTTGTCACTATGGCGATACTCCGGAAGTTCAGAACAAGCTTCTAGGCAAAATTTTTTATGAATTTCTGTGAGCCATTTTGCACACACTTTTGAATGCCCAGGGTATCCATGATCTTTACAGCACACCCTGCACTTACTCATAATGACTCAGCAAGCTCATTAATAGTGATGTGTCTGTTTTCCTCAATCAATGCATCTTCCTGATCAATATTAGCAGAACTGTGAGCAAAAGATGGCCTACCACTTCTTGGCCTATCGCAAAGATCGCAGGTCCTTCCTGTCCATTATTGATTCGCTTTACCCACCTCGTCACTGTGCTGTAGTCTATCGCACCGTCATCATACACTTGATTTAGCCTTCTGCTTATGTTATGAGCTGTTTCTCCCTCCGACAGTAAAAATTCAATAACAACTCTTTGCTTCTGCCGAGATTGCTTTGGGGCAATCATGCCAGTTTTACCTTCTAACAAAGAAGACATAGAGGGATTGCTTAAAATTTGAATTGCATATTGCAGTAATTCAAACCCTTATTTTTTTACAAAATCTGTAAACCTTCGTTACCAATCTATAATCTGAAAAAGAATCAGATGTTAGTTAAATGAATACTGCAATAAATTAAATCAGTTGCATAACTTTCTGAACGCCCCTCGTATAATGCAATTTTTGTCAATTTATCATTCTTTTCCCTTATTAGCTATGTATTTTAGCTTTGCACAAGCACTTCAACGTATGTTTATAAGTTTGAAAAATTATTTTAGCTCATCATAGCTAAGAACTCCCTGTGTTTTGTTAGCTGTAGCAATTCGTGGCCTAGGAACTAATTTGTGTAAACAGTATATGTTTTTTATTTTTTATTCTTGCTTGTACGTACTCAACAATTTTGTTGCCTCTTTCAACATTTGTTTTCCCACATCACTCAAAAAATTTTTTGCTGAATCTATTTTGTATAATAGCGCAATAAAACCATTTGAATTTAATTGCAATGTTTATAATTTTCTTCAAAACAAGGTTACAATTTTTGTCAAGAAATTTTGTTATTATGGCCATAAATCAAATATCGATTAATAACTTTAAGTAAACTTTAAAATAATAATTATGATATTGTTTTTTTAAATGTTATATTCTTTATATTGTTTATCAAAAGCTCTCTCGACCCCAGAAAAAATTCAAACAACCCACACGGGACCCCTTAATTAAAACTCCCTAATTAACCCATTAATATCCACGCATATAAAGACGTAAAATTTTTTCATCATATTCAGTTTGTGAAATAGTCTTTTAGAGTAATTTCAAAATCTAGAAAAATTTTTTTAAATTTTTTGTTTGTTTTATTGTTACGTCACCATGCTTTTAAAAGGACGTTGAGCACTTACAATACAATAATGTAGAAAGATCGTGCGCATCAATAGCGCTATTTTTTAAATCATTAGAGAGAAAATTACTTGAATACCTTATGATTAATTTTTAATATTCCCAGCAATTTTGGCAGATATCTTTTTTGTTGCTGCTATGTTTTAGATTAATGATATTATTTTTCTAATTTTGCAAGAAATGAATGATAGTAGCCGACTGTAGCCTCTAACATTTCGGTATACGTATACTTGTAGCTTACATTAGTCTAATCTATTCAAATACTAACACTATTATAAAATACAATAAACCTTAATTAGTTTATTACAAATCAAAGAAATTGATACAAAGAGAAAACATTGAAATTATGGCCAATTACGTCTACTTTGTGTGATAATCCATAAAGCAGTCCACGTGAAGGCCCACACAACATTTCACGCATTTTCTTTTTACTTTTTTGTGACACAAGGCACATCTGATTTGTTTTTCTGTTAAAATTATGTAATGGTGTAGCCCATCGTATCTAATTTCAGGAACCACCTGCGTTTGAAGGCCACCAACAACTTTAACAGCTTTGATAGAGCAGTATCTATTGACGTAGGTTAGAACTATCCGTCGGGTAAACCCGAGCAAGTC
The DNA here is from genome assembly GCA_963680785.1 of Diplosoma virens. Classification (NCBI taxonomy): domain Eukaryota; kingdom Metazoa; phylum Chordata; class Ascidiacea; order Aplousobranchia; family Didemnidae; genus Diplosoma; species Diplosoma virens. Next base: position 28,261,710 of record OY796889.1, read on the forward strand.
TAATGGCTCCAGTTCTTGTAAACGGGCTAGAATGCGATAGGTTTGCCATGCATTGTTTACTGAGACATTTAATAGCCAACTAAACATGGGCCACCACCATTTCTTCATTCTTATTGCCACACGTAATTTGGCAATGTTTTTATCCAACCTGTCAACTCCCCCCATAAACTGGTTATATTGATAAATAATGTCAGGTTGATCGATGGCAATTCGTTTCTTTTCCACACTGGACCAACATGAAGCTGATCTTACTGGGGCAACACCATAGCAGTTGGAGGCCATGGTAACAACGCTGTTATCGTTCCACTGGACCAGGATGCAGTTTGAATTTTTTTCTTTCACGTAGCAGTAGTTACCACGTTGCGTCTTTTTCATGCTACTTGGGTCTAGGAGTGGAGTTTTTCCAATTCGATTTGGTCTAATTGTTCCGGTAGCTCCAATATTGATACGCTCTAGGTGTTCTATAAGTGGTAAAGAAGTAAAGAAGTTGTCAAAAAACAACCTATATTCTATATTTGGTGGTAATTTTGCAATCAAATTTAGAACAACAGACCCACCCATACCAAATTCTGGATTCGAATAACCAGTACTACTACCTTGATAAGGAATTGCCTGCGTAAGGTAACCAGTACGTGTGCATAAAGACCAAACTTTACAGCCGAATCTGATTGGCTTTCCGTGAATATGTTGTTTCAGTCCGTTACGGCCGTAATACGGAACCATTGATTCATCAACAGAAAGAAAATTTTCCTTTGGAAAGTTAATTAAGAATTTTGCATTCAGTAGCGAAAGAAGTGGCCGAATCTTTGCAAATTTGTCGTCTTTGTGCAAATTATTGTTGTCGGCTAAATGAAAAAAGCGAAGAATTTCTTCAAATCTGTGACGTGACAGCGTGCGGGTAAACACTTCTTTATTTACATCGATCTGTTTTTCCCAGTACATTCTACTCCGTGGAAGAGAAGCATAACCACTTAGGAGTAGTAAAGCCAGAAAAGCGCGCATCTCTTCCATTGATACCTGAAAATTGTGAAAACCCTTGCCAGCAGCATAAATTTTACTAAATCTTATAATTAGTTCAATCACTTCATTGTCAAAGAAAATTTCAAAAACATCTGCCGGCGACCATTGTTCTTCTTTATATTTCGGCGGTTCTGCTGATTTAGGCGGAGCACTTATCAAATCATTGCGTATCCATTTTCTTTCCGGTTTTTTGTTTTGTTTTCTTTTTTTTTTGCAAGGTGGTTTTGGAATTTCTCAGCCAATTATGTCATTTTCCTCTGGTAAACTGATACCAGTTGGTTGATGCAGTACTAATTCCGCGGGAGCATTTAATTGTTTTTCTGACAAATGATTGAAGCTTGAAGGTTGATCTTCGTCGTCAGAGTCTTGCTCAGAAATTGATCCAGCATCAATTGGTGGCTCAATGTAGATATCAGCAGAAGAGATGTCATCATCACCATTTTCTAGATAAGCTAATGCTTCATTGACATTTAATCTAAAAAAAACAACAAAAAATGGCTGTATTTTCGTCAATGATTTGTTGCAAGTGCATAAACAAGACTGGTAATCGAACCCGTATCAATAGCGCAAAAGTCAAAAACGTTTACCACTAGACTAATCGGCCAGTTTATACACGCGCTTAGAGTGCATATATCTAACACATGTGCTCATCGTCCTTTTAAAAGGACAGCAGTCTTCAAAGATCGTTTAAGTAGAGAAAAAACGAAAGCAAAATAAAATATCAAACTACATTATGAAGATCAATCATTACTAACAACATATCATTACAAAACAAAATGATCCTACAAAAAATAAAATAAGTATACTTACAGTAGTTGCCTTGCTTTGGCCATTTTTCAAACTTGTAAATTCTTGATATTTACTTCTTCCTTAAGACTAACACAGCAAATCAAAGATAAACTAAAATCAGTTATTTAGAAACAGGAAAGTGTCTAGTTTTTCAAACACTTTTATTTATTTAAAATAATATAAACCTGGCTTGTTGAAATCGTAAAAAGTTTAACCGTCCTTTTAAAAGGACGATGGGCAAATATGGGTTAAAACCATTAGTCTAGCAGATCTACACTGTCCATTACGCTGTTTTAATACTGAGGATCAGAGTTAGTCTTATGATAAAACTGTTAGCGGAAAATTTGATCGCTCGTCTTTTTAGGAATACTCTTTATTTGCTCTCGTTTGAGAAGTTAACCCTATATGGACGGATTTAATTTTCTGCACGATAAAATAAATTATTTCAACTGTTTTTTGTTGACAGTAACTTTCCATTATACAATATTTGACAAAATATTAAAAAATTTTTTATATATTTTTAATAAGTTTAAACATGCCAAATCTGTCCCACTCGTCTATAGTACGAAAAATCAAACGTTGCATATCATGCAATAATAGAACCATAAAAGTCAAAAACGAGTACACAATTAATTTTGCATTACAATTTGAATACTTTTAGTTTTTGTAAAATTTTTTGAAGCAGTTTTTATTTTTGTTCAGGCAAAGAAACGTTTCGCATTTTATGGAAAAATATAGGTTTTGCTTGTGTAGGGGAGACCGGGGAGTGTTGTTACAATTTTCAGTTAAATTAATATAGCTCTTTTCCTGTTGCAGCTATGGTGCTCATTTTTTTATGAAAAGTAGCCTAAGATCTCACTATTACAATGCTACCTTTAAATCAGTTTTACTTAATATCTATAACGCAATAATTTTACTTTTATGACTACCTGTCTGTTGTAACAACTAGCCCCACAACTGGGGTAAGTTGTTATAGGCATGGGGTAAGTTGTTACAGCAGTTTAACTGTTTAGTTTTATGATTAATTTAATTGTTTTTTTTATCTTGGCTTTATAATCACAATGATTTAAAATATAAAGGTGGTTTCATGATGTAATAATGAAACAAATCAATGCAGTTTAATAGAAAGTAATTGCACAAACTGAATGTTGCAAACTATATATACAATACAGGCAACAAAAGAACACAAAAAAATTCACTCATCACACTTTTCACAAATATAATTGCTGCTTTCAGCATCGGTACAAGCTTCATGAGCCCAACCTTTGCAATTGTGACACTGTAGCCAAATTTCTTTAGGAGCAGAGTTAGAGTAAGAGTCAGAGCAAATAATGCAAAACCATTCTTGTTTTTTTGACTTTTTCAGTTGACTTGGTTTAATAATATTTCTCTTGGGCTTTTTTTTTTGACAGATTTTGCTTGTTTTTCTTCTAATCTTTGTTTCTCTGGGGTGGAAGTAACAACAGCTGAATGGCGCTTGCGAAAGTTTCTCTTTTTTAATTGCGGTTGGGCTTTTGGAAAAGGAAGAATTGCTTGAGGAGAACTTGTCACTCCACAAGGTAGTTTTTCTTTTTCCGTTGATGAAGAAACATTGTTGGGCAAAGGATGAATTGGTGGGGTTATTACCGCAGAGGAAATAGAGGCAATTTTGTGTGATTTTTCAACCATTTAAAAGTGGTAACTTATTCATTTTGTATTTTGCAATCACCATATCAATTTTAAGTCCTATGGTAAAAAAATTTATAACAACTCAATCGAGTAAATTACTACAGAAATAATGCAAATTGTGCAAACACCTAATTGTTTATTCTTGATTTAAAAAGAATTTTTTATTACTGTGGCGTGATTTGATGGTAAAAGAATATTAAACAATGATTGCCAGCTAAAATATCGTACAAAAATCATTGACCTCAAGCTTCACTATCATAATCTATTCAATAATCTGCTATAACGCTTATGTAAAAAAAATCTAAACTTTAAAAGATAATTCTACTCCTAATTTTTCATCTTTTAGATGTAATCAAATTTAGTACAAAGTACAAGACTATGATAAACAAAAGGTTAAATAGCGTATTAGCCACGACCGATTCTGTTTACCTATTATTTTTATTATTTCATTTCTACAATAATCTACCTAGCTCGCAGTAAAGCTTCAGAGGTGCTATACTTAGAGCAACGAAATACCCCGACCTCCTTTCAGAGATGTTAAGCTATTGCTGTCCAGTTAAAATTTTTAGTTATTTCTTTTTAGGTTTAAAGAGATATGACTGACATTTAAAACTGCTTGCTAAGATCACCAAGCAGGAGAAAGTGGCGTAAAGTGTCTTTCCCATGGACACAACCGAATGACGCAAGTAGGTTTTTAACCGAGACTATATTGATAACAATCACGGCGCTTTTAACCACTCGACCTTGCTGTCGACCAACATTATTATTACCACTTAGTAAATTGGCAGCTCAATTGAGTGGGAAAGAACGCCGAATCGATGGCGAACGTGGTCGACACGATCGCGCTTCCGAAACTCTCCGTAGTGACCCTAAAACACACACTTTAAAACACTTTGCTCTGTGTCTGAGTTTTGAGTTACTTTATGTAGAACTGTAAAATACACCATTCTGGTTATCAAAATCAATTGCGAGAAGCCATTTAGCTTATTCAAGTTTAGGTTACTTTTCAAAATTGACATAAGAAATCAAATTAATTTTCCCTTTTATTTTTTAATTCAATGTTTTTAATACATGTAATTGCAGTATCTAAACTAATATTTTATCTGTTATTTTTAGTTGTTTTTACCAAGTCACTCGACAAACTTTTTATCAAAATCTCCATTTAAAAAATTGCTAAACTTACAACAAAAAAAGCTTCAATTAGCAGTTTTATAAGGCAAGTAGACTTAGAAATTGCCGTTTAATAGTAGATCTGTGGGAAAAAGTAAAAACTCTTCACTTGGTTTATGGTGATTATTGAATATATGTAGACTGGATCACGTGTTTTGAAAATTTTTGCTGTGCTGGAAGCATTTACTGATATAAAAAAAACTTTTTATTAAATGTTTATGTAGTTTTTTAGTTATATATATCATTATTTTGTTTCTTCTTCTTCTTTCGGCTTCTCCCTACTCGGGGTCGCCACAGCGCGATAGTAATCTCCATTTCACTCGGTCTACTTCGTCTCCTTCCCTAGCTCCAACCCTTTCCATGTCTTCTCTCACCAAATCCATCCACCTTCTCCTTGGCCTTCCTCTTTTCCTTCTGCCTGGCACTGCCATCTCCATCATTCTTTTCCCCACGTAGTCTTCTTCTCTCCTTTTTACGTGTCTATACCAACGTAGCCTCGCATTCCGAAGTTTGTCTCCCAGCTTTGCAATTTTCGCAGTCCCTCTCACATATTCGTTTCTTATCTTGTCCTTTCTTGTCACTCCCAATGCCCATCTCACCATTTTCAACTCTGCAACTTCCATTTTTCCCATTTTTCTTTCATTCATTACCACCGTTTCCATTCCATAAAGCATGGTTGGTCTAACAACAATCTTGTACATTTTACCCTTAACCTTTGCTGATAACTTCCTGTCGCACAGAACTCCAGATACCTTCCTCCAACTCATCCATTCTGCTTGGATCCTTCTCCTTACTTCTTCTTCACATCTTCCATCATTAATAACTGTTGACCCCAGGTATTTGAAGTTTTTGGCTTTCTTTACCTTTTCTCCTTGCAACTTCAACTCTTCTCCATCATCCACACCCCAAACCCTCAAATATTGTCTTGCTCCGACTCACTTTCAGACCTCTTCTCTCCTGTGCATTTCTCCAAATCTCTAGATCTTCCTCTAGCTCCCTATGATTTTGTCTACATAGAACTATGTCATCTGCAAATAGCATATCCCATGGTGCGTCCTTCCTGATGTCCTTCGTCAGCCTGTCTATAATGATGGCAAAAAGAAATGGGCTGAGTGCTGAACGTGGTGGAGTCTAACACCTACCTTGAATTCTTCAGTCAACCCTGCTGCACTTCTCACAGTTGTTGTTGCTCCGTCGTACATATCCTGGATAATCCTTATCTAGCACTCTGATGTTTCAGCTAACTGCAAGCATTCCCACAGTTCCTCTCTGGGTACCCTGTAGTATGCTTTCTCCAGGTCAATAAAGGCACAGTGCACTGCCTTCTGCCCTTCAGTCCACTTTTTCAACAGCATCCTTAGACAAAAGATTACATCGGTGGCACTCCTTCCTGGCATGAACCCAAATTATTGCTCAGCAATTGTCACCTCCTTTCTTATCCTTGCTTCCATTATCCTCTCTTACAGTTTCATAGTGTGGCTCATCAACTTGATCCCCCGGTAGTTTTCACATTCACATTCTTTGATGTCTCCTTTACCTTTGTACAAAGGTACAAGCACGCTCCTCCTCCATTCATCTGGCATCTTCTCTCCTCGCAAGAGTCTGTTGAAAAACTTCACTAAAAACTCCACACCTTTATTGCCTAGAGCAATCCATGCTTCCACTGGTATGTCATCAGGTTCTTGAGCCTTTCCCTTCTTCATCTTCCTCAACCCAGTCCTGACTTCTTCTCCAGAGATATCTTCCACGTCCCTTTCTCTCCCTTCTGTTCTCGTTTCTCTTCTTTCTCTAGGGTTTTCATGGTTGAGTAAGTTGTCGAAATACTCCTTCCATCTCTGTTTCACTTTCTCTTCTTCCATTAGAATCTCCCCAGTTTTACTCTTTATTACTCTTACTTGTTGAACATCCTTGCTTTGTCTGTTTCTCTGCTTTGCTATTTTGAACACCTCATTTTCTCCCTCCTTTGTTTCCAGTTTTTCGTACAGTTCCTCATATGCCTTATTTCTTGCCTTTGCCACTTCTCTCTTAGCTTGCTTTATTGCAGTTTTATAGGCCAACTTGCTTGCATCATCTCTGATGGTATCCCATGCCTTTTCAGCTTTTTTCTTATCCTTTAGCTTCTCTTGTACTTCCTGGTTCCACCACCACGTTTCCCGTCTACCTGCCGTGTTAACTTTTCCTGATGTTTCACCCAGTTCCTTTCTGGCAATGCTCCGTATCACTTCAGCTATTCTTTGCCAGTCTTCATGTCCACTAAGTATTCCGCTTTCAATCACATCCATTTTAAATTTACTGTTTACTTTCGAGTCCTTTAATTTTCACCATTTTATTCTCTTCACTAATTTTGGTGCTTTCCTCCACTTTGTCCAGATGATTATCGCATTGACCACTACGCTGTGCTGTTTTGCTACACTTTCACCGACAACAACTTTTGTATCCACCACCTCCTTGATTCTTCGTCTTCTCACCATGATATAATCCACCTGCGAACTGCGTCCGCCACTGCTGTAGGTGACTCTATGTGCCGGTTTCTTTACAAAATATGTGTTGGTGATCGCTAGTTCCCTTCTCTTAGCAAAATCCACCACTGCTTGTCCTTCATTATTTCTTTTCCCTAATCTGTGTCTGCCCATGCATTCTTCATCACCATCTTCATATCATTATTTTGTTCCATTAACACAAAATGATTAATGTATAGCCTAAGTGTTACAAATCAAAAGTAGTGCTTTTATTTATCAAACAATTTAAATTTAATACCAACTTTTTTTGTTATCAATAAATCTTAATCAATTTTACATAACTGTCACAAACTTTACTTGGGAATCTCAATGGACCAGGTGAACTATAGGTAACCCGAATACCACTGCTGAAGTAAAGCTGTGTTTATGTTTTTTATTTATTCCGACTCAAGAAATATTTTGCCACGAGACTGAAGTTTTTAATACAGTTAATTCAGGCAAAGAACAAACTGATTCCTTAAAAAACTTTTCTCCACAAACAGACAGAAACCACTGTCTCTAATGATTAAAAGTATATTTACAAAATTTACAAAACTTGATTGATTAAAAAAATTTGACTTTCAAACTTTACCAAACTTTAAAACGATTCCAGCGCCAGACTTGCAAATATTCACTTTAAGGACTTTTGCTAGCGAGGTATAAGAGCGAATTTGCAACTCGATGGCTAATTAATCTCAATATTTTGTCCGCTGCAAAAACTTAACAATTCTATCTCTTCATAGAATTAACTGCGGTCACACAGCCACAAAAACACGAACAATTTAACTGCAATGCAACAACTCGAATTACCAACTGTAGTCTGACATGGAATGAAATGAAAACAAAACGCACGCAGATATAAAATCCCGTCACTTGACGCTAGATTATAAGCAAATTTTTCTGAATAACAAGGAATTCTTTCGAGCAGCGATAAATTTGAAGTGACACTTTACAGCAGCCAATCAGAGACGCGCCAGCGAACGATTACGTAACTTGGAATTTACTAGAATAAAGTTTCCCAAACTTTTTGGGCTACGGAGTCTCATTTGCAATTATTTTTTTCACGGGCCAAATAAACCCAAAGCAAGGGGTTTTCTTAAAAAAACGTCTTCAAATCAATTTCCAATTTCGTAAATTTTGTCCTCAAATCAAGGTGTTCTTTGAAAAAAAGGTCTCCATCTTGGACCAATTTCGGATTTTATTGTATAGATTACTTTCCAAGTATATATGTTTGACAAATTTTGTCATGTCGTCGCAGACCTTTTGTGCAGTCATCAAGAACCCTTAGGGGCTTGCGGATCCCATTTTGGGAAACTCTGAACTAGAACTTTTCAAAAGCATTTAAATGAGCTTTTGCGATTAACGAAACAAAAGACAAAGAGAGAAAAAGCCGCAAATGCGATTACAATTAAAACGACAAACGAACAACTACGCTTCTAAAACAACTTGCAAATATATTAAATAACTTAAATTAAGGGGGTAACTATGTAATAACTACTTGATATGAAAAAAATTATGACATGATAAAATTCAAACTACAGATTTATGCAGGTACGATTATATTGCGAATGAAATGTAACACTCTGCTTGTCAGTTTTAGCCACGGCACGACGTTTGAACGCGGTACAATTGAGCGCCGATAAATAAGCAAAATTACTTTAGGGCAGGGTTTGTTGGGCGTGGACAGTTCAGCGTATAATGCATTAACACCTGTATTCTTTTTTAAACATTGCGATACGTCAAAATTACATCATTACCACAATATATAAGTTAGTTGAGACGGTCAATTGTACAGCACTCAATTGCACTGCGCTCAAATGTTGGTTAACCGTTTTGGCAAACAGCTTTAAGTTTCGGTCATTTCTTTAAATAAAAACTAAAAAAGTAAATAAAATTATACTTAACCGGCCTGCAATATCTTAGCTATTTTGAAAGTAGGTTGGAATAACGGTGGACCGTTGCCCCAAGTATTAGTGGTACGACAGAGGCAGAGTACACGATAACAGCTTTTTAGAACAGAGTTTTATTGTTTGAACACAATAAAAAACACGGTGATTTTTAACATTTTTTTAAAAAGTTTATTTTAGATTCGAACACATAATCTAGCATTCTGAAGAAATATACAACATCAATACTACGCTCGTATAATAAAAGTTCCAATTACAACTAGACAATCTGATTACTTGTATAATAAACAAAACACAAAAATATTTAGTGGATATAAAAAAAATCTATTTGGTTTGTGGCATAGGTGTAAAAATGCTGCTCGAAGGCAAGTTGTAATCACTTTAATCCTTCTTAAAACTTTCTGAGCTTGTAACGACTTTTAAACTAATATGAAGACTCTATAGCCTCTATTTTTAGTCTTTACTTGAATTTTCAAGATTTTTGTTAATGCCACCTACGATCAGTTTTTCCTCATAAAAATTAAAGGATTATTTCAATGCATGTCGGACTGGCCAAAAATAACAGATAGATTAAATTTGGATCGCTGTGTAAGATTTCAAGCAATTAGTTAAAATTAACATTTTTTTAGTAAATCAAATTGTGCTTTAAGAAATGACTTTTTTTATGTACTTCCATAAAAGTTTAAAACAAATATATTTATCTGGAACGTATGCATCATGTTTCTGTTTATCGTGATACAGCAGGAACAAAACATGTGTCAGGTGAGTGTTCTTTGGCCAAACGCCAATAAAATAACATTTTCAAGCCACCAACATAGACAACGTAAACGCAACGTGGACTTATTAAAATTTCACATAACCAAAATTTAAAAGAGGCACGTTCAGTGTTAATACAAAATAATTATAAACTTTGACTTTTTTCAATTAATATAAAATTTATGCTTTACTCAAATTTTGCTTTATTTTTATAGCCGGTCGGCGTTTCTTCACAGTTGCAATTGTTTCTCACACAAACCCAGGTTCTTTGTAGTGCAAGACACATCGTTCATTGTTCGGCTTGTGTATCTAGATTCGCGTGGATGAAGTTTTGCAATAATTTCACCACAATCTTCATGAATGTTGATATTGTTGGGTTCACCTCGATCCCACAAAATTGTACTGCTGACAGCTCTTTCATTGTTTATCCAGTACCAATTGCTCCCTTCTTTTCTTAAACCAACCCAACACTTTTGGATTGAAAAACGTTGAAACAAAATACTGTTAAAAGAATGTTTCTTTTTTGATTAGCTCGTTAAAAATTTGCATAAGTAAGAGAATTTTTTCGATTAATATATTTATTTGGATAAATCATATTTGTTTAATTTATTCTAAAACAATGATTGCAATACATGGCTTACTGTAATATAGACCTGGACATTGCTCAATGCAGTCCAAAAACTTGGTTATAGGGTTAAAGTTAGTATTAGTATTGTTGTGTCACAGTTTGATTGTTATTGATAGGCTAACAGGTAAATACTATGAGACGTAAAAGCTCTTTGAACTTAAATTTATTACAATATTTTAGTAGTGCTTATTTATCGTATTGCGGCAAAAAAGACATGTCAAAAAATAATTTAAAAGATTTTCAAAATACTGCTTAGTACGACGAACCAAAAAAAATTTTAAAACTTGGGCCTTTTCTTGGTTTACATCGTTGAATATTAAGCATACAAACGATATGCATATGTGTACAAGCAGGGGAGGCAGGAAATAATTGCCCCGCATGACTTATAAACTTTGGGCGACATCAGAATTTTGTCGGGCAGGGATAAGGAACTATTTGGGCAAAATCGGATTTTTTTTTAGCAACAATTAATTATTTTGGAAGAACAAGAACAAAATTGTCCAATTTAGAACAATCCAGATCATAATAAAACTAAATTTTGATGTAAAGAGTTTTTACTATTTTAGTCTTCACTAGCAATTTGAGACAAAAATGGAGAAATAAAAACAGATTTAAAAGACTTTTTTTAGTCTGCACTAGTTTTTCAGACAAAAATAAGAAAGACATTTTGTCGTTTCCGTGAAATGCTACAAAATCATGATTTGGACAATCGTCAATAAAATTTAGACAAAATTGCATTGCCCCCCCAAAATTTTTTGGTTCGTACAACTATGATGATAAAAATAACGACTTGGGCAAATACTTTTGTGGATTCGAATTTCGTGAAATCGGATTTAAATTTTTTATACACTTGTACTAAAAATACACATTTTTTTCAAAACTTGGCCTTGAAATCAGTTTGAGCTTTTTAACAAGAGACTCGAACTCGGTTTTATTTTTAAAGTTGCTGGATTGCTGTTAACATGCACAAAATCTATCAGAGGTGTATTTTTGCAATTCTGCCATCACTTGACAATAGACATTCAAGCCAAAATCTTGATAATCTTAAAAAAATGAATTTGTTGAAATAACTTTCAACAAAATCAAAATTGGACTGATTTAATAGGAAGCTAGGTGGCCTATCACAGAAAAAATTGTATATTTTTAGGTAGCAAAAAAAACAAACTTGCACTGATTAGCCTACATCACAACAACGGCACTTATTATAGTGAGGTAATTTAAAAGAAGGACAGTAAATGATTAACAACACTATTAGCCAGCCGAGCAAAATGAGGTTAAATCTCAAAAGTCATGCTGATTATAAAAGGTTACAACAATTTCTATCATAAGTATTGCAAAACTTTTGACTTAAAATACGAGTATTTAAAAAGTTTTAATTTTGGCTCTTTGTTAACAGTAGATAAAAATTAGGAAATGCTTGTGCAGTAATATGGACCTTAATAAACCACTTTGTAAAAAAAACAACTTTGCAGAAATTAAAAACAATTTTATTTTTTATTTTATATCTCTATATATATCCTCCTGACTCGCAGGAAAGCGACGGAGGCGCTAATACATAGGGAAGGCAATTACCCCTACCTGTTTCCGGATATACCAAGATATTGCTGTCCGCTTGCGAATTTGTATGGACATGACTGTAATTTATAACTGCTTGCCAAAACCACCTAGCAGGGGAATGTGCCGTAAAGTGTCTTTCCCAAGGACACAACAAAATGGCGCGAGTGGGTTTTGAACCGAGACCGTGTTGTTCACAAGCCCGGTGCTCTAACCACTCGACCACGCTGCCGACTTTGCAAAAAAAAAAAACCGTTTGCAGAAATAAAAAAACCAGTTTGCAGAAATGAATAAAAAACAAGTTTGCAATATTTTTATATGTGAAACAATTTATAATTTTACAGGGTTTTTCAAAAATAAAGTGCGAGTTTTCCGAAATAAAGAGCAAGTTTTCAAAAATAAAAAGCGAGTTTTACTTGTAACATATATCGCTTTACAGTAAATAATAAAAATAATCAGTGAAGAACAACAAAGAAAGGAAAACGTAGGTTTAAATCTCGAAATATTTGATCAAGTAAAGCGGCTATACGCAACAAAAACAAATTTTCTAAACCATTTTCTATAATACATTTAAGAGAAGCTAGAAAAATTCCATTATAACACTAAATAAGAGAGTAAAAATCACACCCTTACAGTAATATAGTTTTTCCCTTTTATTTAAGATTTTCTAAATTTCCCTATAATTTACTGCAGTATTTTTCATTGCTTGGCAATCTGAGCAAGTTGCTCTATTCAACCATGCTCTACATAAAAATCGTAAAAAATTTGATCTGATGGCAATACCTTAGCATCTCGAAAAGCAAGTCTGAGTGTAACGCCTCCGATGTTGTCATGCCAGTCAGGAAAATTATATCTCCTTATCTTATCGCTTTGAATATAAAGATAATAATAAACATAACAATGCCGATGTTGTTGGGGTTTCTTAAATAATATGAAATGTGAATCTAGTTATGTTAAAAGAATACAATAAATTTACATGTAATTTACTTTTAAAAGAGAGTTATACGGCGATCAATACTCCATATTTTTACTGCACAACATCTAAAAATTGAGCTAATTTTTTTTTAATTTTTAAAAATTATTGTAGTCAGTTGCCATCTACTGCTGGAGCTCCAAGTTAGCGTTCATATTTTTTAATTCACCGTTACAGTATATTATTTAAAGCAATATACATGTATGTTACAAGTAAAATTCGCTCTTTATTTGTGAAAACTTGCTCTTTATTTCGGAAAACTCGCTCTTTATTTTTGAAAAACCCTGTAAAATTATAGATTGTTTCAGATATAAAAATATTGCAAACTTATTTTTTATTCATTTCTGCAAACTGGTTTTTTATTTTTGCAAACTGGTTTTTTATTTCTGCAACTTGTTTTTTATTTTTGCAAAGTAGTTTTTTGTTTATCCAAAACCCTGTAAATTACGAATTTCTAAATATGTTAAGTTTTCTAAAAAAAAAGTTTATTTACATTTGAAAGTTAACAAAATTTGAAAAAATATATATTCGTTTTTAGGCAAATGAGCTTAAAAATATCAAAATATTAACCCAAACATCAATGTTGTTGAAGTAGCATATTTAGGGGGCACTGTGCCATGGCCTCTCCCCTTGGAGATCAATAATACGAGTACAAGAAATCAGAGGCAAATTCCAAGTGAAGGCCTTTTTCTACAACTTGAAAAAATTTTTCCACTACACATATTTGATTGTAGTTGTATGGCCCCCGTTTAGAAATGTCAGTACGATATCGGTTGATGTATTAATATAATATAAAGCAACCAAATATCCATCGAATAGTTTTAGCTTATGTTGCTATATCAAATATTCTAACAATCTTTGGCAAAAAATAAGAATTTTGAAGTGCAAAAATGTAATAATACTAGCTTTAAATTAAATTGTAAAAGAACTCAAAATGGTTGTAAAATATTGTTAAAACGGTTTTTATGTTATAATTGTTTGTGCAAAATAGACTCTCCTTAAAATCACATTTAAATCACATGTAAGAATCCATTTAGCTTATTCTATGTTAGACTACCATTTAAAATTGTTATTTTAAATCAAATTACTTGGTCTAAATAACTTCTACCTCAATTTTTTTCAGGTTGACAATATATAAAATTTTAACTCTAATTAACGGTTGCTTTTACCAGCTCACCTTACAAACAACTGGTAAAAATCTCCATTTTAAAAATTGCTAAACCCACTACTATTAAAAGCTGCAATCAATAAAGTCTTATAAGGCAAATAAATAGACAAATTGAATTTGAGTCAATCTAGAACTGTGAAAAAAGTAAAAATTTCTAAATTAAATTTCGTTTATGATGAAACATTTGTTGACTGGATTTAGTGTTCGGATGGTTTCTAATGATAGAAATGACAGCATTTGATAATGGACACAAAGCATCTGCTAATATAACAAAAATTTTATTCTTTTTATTACTAGTGTTTGCAAATTTTTTAGTTTTGCATGTTGCTATTTTGTTGAAATTGCAAAAAATAATTAATATTGTACTCATAAATACCACTTATTTTAAGTAGTTTTTTTATTAATTAAAAAATTTTAATTTAAAACAAAATTTTCCTTTGTTTAGCATATTTTCAGCTGTAGAGTTGTTGCAGCTAAATTTCAATCACTTTTAGATAACTTTTATGACAATTTGACTATAAAGAATAATTTACATTACACAGTTGCCGTGTAATACAATCGGCAACGTGGTCGAGTAATGAGAGCGCCATGATTGTGATCAGCATTTTTTCGGCTCAAAACTTACTCGCGCCATTCTGTTGTGTTCTTGGAAAAAACATTTTACGGCACTTTCTCTTGCTTGATTTCTAAATTTCAGTCACATCTCTAAAAAAACTAAACAGCAATACCTTGGCAGTGACAAGACAGCAATATCTTGGGATCTCCGGAAGAATGTTGGGGTAATTTCTGGCCCTATGTATTAGCGCCTCCGTCGCTTTCCTACCAGCCAGGGGGATAAATATAAAGATAAAACAAAAACAGTATTTAATATTTGAATAGATTTTTTGCATTATTGTTTCAAATTTAAATGTTCTGCTAATTTTACCTTAAGTGCTATATTATCTACATACATTTTCTTTATAAGCTGAAAAATCCAAAATTTGGAAAGATTTTTGAGGCTCAAAGAACCATGCAATATTCCACAAAATAAAACTGCACACAGCATTTTCAAAAAAAGAGACCCCTTGATAACTGAAAAAAAAAGGGAAGGGCCGAGGCGACTGCCTCACTCGCTTTATCCAAAATCCACACTGCTTAGAGGTAATTTTTTAGTGAGATAGCATTGTGTGGAAGAACTGCTAAGTTTAATATTAGCCATCATGATACTTTATCTTAAAGTTTGTCGATACAAAATTCTTTCAGTAATTATTTGCCGTTGATTGACGCCGTAAAGTGCTTAAACGTTTTGTAAAGCTGAGTATCAAAATTTTTCGAGAGTTTGTCGAGTTTGTTGATTTAGAGAATAATATATTCTTATAGTTAGAAAGTGTGGTTTATTGCTATTTGTTGAAAAGTTTTCGAGAGAATACAGTCGTGCTTGGCCAGAACTAACAGTTTTAAGAACTTCATTCTCGCGGCAAACTATCTCTAGAGCCGGGGTAAGAAAACAAGAACACAGCTTTAATTTTGCACAGATATTTGTGTTATTTAGTTCAACTACTCTTTTAAGATTCCCAAGTAAAGTTGTGACCTAAAGCAACAAAAAAACTTATTTAAATCTACTAATCCAAAGCAAGTGTAGCTAAGTTAGAAGCAGTGCATTTAGCCAAGTTTTCGATTCGTGATACTATTTCTGTTGTGGCCATGTTTTTAAGTAAGTTTGCTTACTTTAATATAACAGCTTAATATTGTCATCACTTGTACTTTTAATGCCAGAACGTCTAGTATTATTTAAATGCAACGTTCCATTAGTGGCGTACTCAGATTTTTATCATAGAAGGTTTGTGAGCTGAAAACACGATTACTCTAATTGGTTTTGGTCATTGGCCAAAAACGTTTCAAAAATTATATTCAAATGTGAAGTATTATAGGCCTCTTCCACTAGAAGCGTTGACAAGGTTAGTTTTGTTTGTCTTTTGATTTTTTTTACTGTTTACACCACGGTTTCAAACTATAAAAAATATATTTCCAAAATTTACAAAAGCTTGATCTTCTGACGCAAAATATGTCTCCCAAACTCCACTAAACTTCAAAATAATTCACAGCGCTCAAAACTACAAATAATCACTCACAACCTCGTACTGACAAAATATACGAATGAGTGGTACCTTGATAGCTGATATTAAACTTAATAGTTTGTTCACCACAGATTAAAATCATTCTCTCTCTCTAGAACAGCTATGGCCACACAAGCACAAAAATCTGAACGATTTCTAAACACTTTTTTAACTTGAATGCATCGATTGAATTGATTTGAAAACAAATTGCAGACTATAGAGACCAAGTCACATGACACCAAATAATCAAATTTTTGTAATTACGGTGGATTTCTCCAGATAGTGATTAAATTAAGAATACATTCGGTCAAGCAGTCTACGCCATCGCAAAACTGCTAATCAAATAAAAGACAAAAAACGATTATGTATGTCATAAAATCATGTTCATGATAAAGATTCGAGCTTGCAATCTTAAACTATTTACTTCTGTAATAAACGCCCGTTTAAACTTAAAGTGGGCAGCGCTTTAATTCCTCCGTATTACTGTTTTTGTTTGTTGAAATTGCGACAAAATTGTAGCTGCAATGTAACCTACTAGTTGCCATACTATTAATAACTACTAAGCTGATTTTATATTTTGTTTATGCGTTAATGTGTTCTTATTTAATGCATTTTGTTTTACTTTAGAATCTGACTTATTGTAGCGTGAATTTAGTTTAATAAAGCCAATAATTAATTAAAAAATTTTGGTATCTCATCACAATGTAAAGTCGAATTTAACTTAAAAATTGTACAAGATTTCGGGCAGCAGTCTCGAGTGCTCGATTTAAAAGAAACAAAAAAGAGAGGAAAGGCGTAAATACTGTCCAAACTTTACTGTGGGCTTAGATTTAAAACGATAAGACGAACTATTATAACCTTAGAAAATAACTTGCAAATAAATTAAATTAGGTAGGGTGGTATAAGGTGATACACCGATTATACAATTATTACTTAGTAATGGGCATGCCATATTTCCGAAGGGTCAAACCGGGACGCCCGTTAATAGAAAAAATTTGTCCCTAAAAAATAGTGTTCTCTAAAAATAAAAAGGTGTTTACTTCGAATCTGTCTCGGATTCCATGTTTTCATTCCTAAAAAGTAGTTTTTTCTAAAAAAAAAAGAAGATCTTTACTTCGAATCTGTTTTGGATATTTGGAGGGATTTCTGGAAAACCGGCCGGGAGAAAGCCCTAAAAATCGGGACGAATGGTAAGTCTTCTAAATAATAAAAATACGTCATAATAAACTTAAAATTAAAGTAATAATATAAGATTGCATTGTGAATGAAATGTGATATGCATTTCTGCAGCTTCTGTGGAGGATCCGCCACTGTTCACATAAAATCTGTCTAATTTTTAGGCTGGTGCGGCTATTGGTAAAGCAACTCTGGCCCGCAGTTTAATTTTGTATTTAGCTTGAAGCCCGCAATTAATAGCATTTGGATGTACACCCAAGATTTAAACCTTATATATATACAATTATCTATCTTTCGCCCCCTCCCGGGAGCTAGTGAATTGATAAGCTGGCATTTAGCAAGAAAAAGGTTGGACACCCCTGATCTATGCCCACAAAGTCTATAATTTTTTAAAGTTTAAACTTGGACTTTGCTTACCTCTGAATTGACTGTGGTAGTTCTCCACATCACTGCTTAAAATATTATTATTTCAACTTTGGTTTAGGGCATGACGGCGTTTACTAAAGAACCCGAGAAGTTCATAACACACCCTAACTGCATTTTCTAATGGTTAATGTACTATACACGATTGAAAATAATTATAAAGCTCTTACTTTTTATACAATTTTTAATCAACGAAGCAGGGATGATTTACTCTAATACCATCCAGATATCACAAACAGAAGAAGACTTAATTATATCCGACACATCTACACCTTAACTAATCTTCCAAAGCCAGCACAACAGCAGATGTCAATGCTCACTCACTGTTATGGTACTTGCCGGCCACAGAGCATAGAGAAAAGCTGATCGAAAATATCCTACTAAATTCTAATCACAGCAAACTAAACACAAATACTACACAGGTCTACCAACTAATCAATCACAACCAACTACTTTGCCAGACATCACTACCACTTCAGCAGACTTGCTCGACTGCACTAACTACATCCACTCCCTCAAATTCGATCACTTGCTTTTACTCACCACCCTAAGTTTACATTACAAGACCAAAACAACTCACGTTCACTCTACTAAACAATAACGAACCACTAAAAGGCCAATTGGACATCATTTAAACCACAAGTTGATGATACACACACCGGAAAGATCATCTTGACAAAATTGATCATAAACATTCCTGTTGGGTACCATAAAAAAGCCAGATACACAACAGAAAAGAAGCATTCACTTCGGAATGGAACAGCCATCACTGACATAGACGAAGCAAAAACTCTTAATAAGCAATTAATGAACGTCATTCCATATAGTACCACCAAAATTAACGGCCACATTAACCATACAATCAACAACCTTTCCATCGAAAAATTACGACTTACCACTAAACAAGTGCAATTAACCATCTCATACAGCGCAAAAAAATTCTACTCCACCTGATGGTATCCCTAAATACCTAGAGCCACTAACCATCAGATACCTCACCAACATCTAAAACATTACCCTCTACACTAACACAAGACCCCATCTTTGGAAACGTGCCACAATCATTTCCATTTCAAAACCGAACAAAGATTACCACATTGGGCCAAACTATCAACCCTATCACTTTTATCACACATTGCCAAAAACTAGAGTAAACATTATTACATACATTGCAGAAAACATTCTAAACATTTCTCATCAATATGCATTCAAACATTAACAATCAACACACGCAGCTTTGCATAGCGTCTGCCACAAAATTACAAAAGGCTTTAACAATCCAAGGCCTCAACAACGCACTATAGCTGTAGCTTTGGACATGAGTAAGACGTTTGATACAGTGAACATACACAAACTTATACACAAACTCACACTGATAAAAATTCTAAATATCATCATCAAAAACTGCATAAAATAACACAAGCATGCACTCAATACAATGGCACACTTTTAAAACTCAAACGAATCAACACCGGAGTACCACAAAGTGGAGTTCTGTCTTCAATATTATTCAACATTTACTTCTCTGAAATTTTACCCCTCCCAAAAGACGTATAAATCACAACATATGCTGATGACATAACAATGACAAGATCTCACACCAAACACTGTAAGGCTGAACAACTCATTCAATCATATCTTTACAAAATATATGAAGAGACCATTACAAATAACTTTTATATAAACACAAACAAAACTACCACCACGCTTTTTACACCAGGCCCGGCTAAATATGGCACAACGTTATCGCTTAAATTAGATAATCAAACACTACCAACAACAAAGCACCCAAAAAATTCTTGGAATCACCCTTGATTCTAAACTGACATTTTCACGACATATAAACGTCACAGTTACTAAAGCAAAACAAACGCTTAACATTCGTAAAGCACTCATTTGTAACACATGGGAAAACAAAGGTAAACAAAGAGAATTAATTGTCTTTGTATTCAAAGCTATCACTTGCCCCATTTTGGAATATGCAAACACCATATGGAATCCTATCATATTTGAACACCAACATCAAGAAACTGCAAACCATTTAGAATACAGTTTTGAGAATTGCTATTGGCTGCGCAAGAAACACAAACACTGAACACCTACACGACAAAACCAAGGTTCTTCTAATAGACACCCATCTCAAACTTCATGTTACTCAATTTAAACAACTGACTCAAACATAAACACACCCTTTTTAATGATTTTAATGCATACTCAGATCCACCCAGAAACATAAATGCCATAATCTTTTATAACAATTAGCACTTGACATCATCATTCCAAAACTAGACATAACACCTAAGGAATTTAAAGAAAACCTCAACACATTCACACTATCATCACCTCTCAATACCTCAGCTCTAGAAAAAACAACCAAGTTACTAACACAACACCCTATGATATTTTTCATCAGAGACACAACACTTCGACATCATATACGTACAAAACTAACACAGCTCAGAGCCAACAAATTACCATTCTTGCAAAATTACTTACATACAATAAAACCTGAAACTTAAATGTCACAATGCCCATTATTCTTGTCATTGACACACGACACTTATGATTACTTTAACACTATTCAAATACCAGCACAATTCAACATCACTAATCTGTGGAAAAACCCTTCAGAAGTAGCAGAGAAAATTCAAGAGTGGAAATCTAGATTGGCTTTTTTGAATGGTTAAAATGTGGCTACTCCAATATATCCTTGAACGAGGAGCAACAGTAACCGTCAAGATAAATTCAAACTTGTACTTTTGAATGACGTCAGATATTTTGTTTAACAATTTTTTCCAAACAATTTTGAAAGTTATCAAGAATAAAGCGCCTTCAACTGGCAAAGATTATTATTGAACTGCATGTTGTTTGTTTAACTTTGTTCAAGGGTTTTCAACAGGAGTACACACGAAAAAAATATTAAATTGTTGGTTCATAGTATAACTTTGGTAGTCCACAGAGCGACAATGTCGACAAAAGTTTTTTGATGTCAACCTTCTTCAAAACTAGAATTCGGACTTCAAATTCAGTGCAAGGTAATGACTTTAATCCAACTGGTATTTTTGGGCGGAACTGTTTTACAAATCATTGTCATGAATTTTTTTTTCTTTTCACCTGAATTTGAGAACCAAACTCTGATTTCTGACGTAGTGCGTTTAAATACATTCGCTTAAATTTAAGAAAAAACCTGAACAAAAGGTCATCACATTGATTTGTGAAAAATTTTTGCCCTGAAATGCTGATTGCAATAAAGTAGTGTTTTTTTGGCCTTCACTTCTTCGAATAAAATAATAAAGTTAAAGATCGCAAGATTCCGTTTCTCTCGCTTTCAAATATAAAAAGTTACCGTCTCGCTTCCATATTTTGGATGCCATACACTGCCAGATCAGACCCCAACTTTTGACAAAATTCGCGACTTTGATTCCACGTTAGTTTTTGTGATGTTACATAATATTGATATCCGTTGAACAAAGTCACCCAACCATCAGAAAGATTTTTGTATCCGTGATACAATGCTTAAAAAAAAGCGTGATACAATGCTTAATACAATGCTTAAAAAAATTTTGATTCTTAAATTAAGTAACGTAATCATTTACGCCTTATTGAATATTCTTATTGCATGTTTTCAAATAAATTCTTTCAGTCTTTACTTTGAAAATATAAAATCATTTCACAGAATTCCATTAAATTAATTAAGTATTTCGTTTCCTGATCAGTTTCAGTAAACATCAAAAAACCAAGTTTCTTATTGCAGTGAATACACAATCATTTTATTACAACTTTACAACAGTTAATTAGAAATGCATATTTTATAAATTAATTGCAATTGCAATTGTAAAATAGTTTGTGTTTACTGACTTCTCCTAGTACATTAAGATTAATAAATTTGCGTCATTAAGAAGTTTAATTATGCTCTGATTTAAAAAAGTTTACTTTACAATATTAAACTAATTATTTTATTTTAAAAACGATTCTTTATTATAATAAACCTGCTTTTAATTCTTCATTAATTTTTTGCTTATTTTGAACTTGCTTCAAAATGTCTGTGTAATTTTTTGCTGTAAGTAAAAATTGTTCATTTTGGTTCAAAAGTTTTGTTTGATTTTTCATCATTTGTTGGAATTGTTCAATTTGTTTTGATAATGTTGCAATCTTTAATTTAAAAATGTTTAAATTAATAAGTTAAATTACTTGCAACATAAAAACAAATTTTTTGGAACATACACCAAAATGGAAAACTCAACAAAATTGCAAAGATAGTCAAAACATATTTAAAGCAATATGTAGCTTCATTATATGCAATTAAATTTTACGCGCCAAAAGTTGATTATCTCCAGTTGCTTAAAAATGCAAACAAAACTAAAGCATATCTTTTGATATAAAAATCTTTTGTTATACTCGTTTGCTTACCAAAGTGTCTCGATTTCGCGGTGTCTCTATAGCAGGGTTTCTAAACTGGGTATCCATGCACCTAAAGCAAAAATTTGGCTATCTACACTACACTATACCCAAAAGCAGTGGCGTGCGTGACTTCTGAGACTGGTAATGCAATTTGTATGCCTATTTATTGAATGTATTAAAGAAATTGTGAAATGGCTTCAAAGCAAACGGTGCAGATCCTTTTCATATCTATCATCCTTCATAAAATTCTACTAGTGTAGTCATTTCATCCCTAACTATGCTATATTAACATATAGTAAGAATGGTCAAGTCAATCAACAAGCAAGTGCCGACAGACCTGTTTCGTCCTTATTAGGACTCGTCAGGACACTACAGCTTGTTGTTGACCCCAGCTGAAAAAGTTGAAAACTTAAACAGCTGGCACAACTTTCTGTTTGTGGTTTTTACATTTCAAACATCCAGTTGTGGACCTGAACGCTGGGTAGGTAGTACAATGAAAACAATGTTCCACCAGCGCAACTGCAAAATTGCGCTGGTGGAATCCGCTTTCATTGTACTACCTACCCAGCGTTCAGGTCCACAACTGGATGTTTGAGGTGTAAAAACCACAAACAGAAAGTTGTGCCAGCTGTTTAAGTTTTCAACTTTTTCAGCTGGGGTCAACAACAAGCTGTAGTGTCCTGACGAGTCTCCTCGCAATCATCATCCATTAGCATTGATTTAAAACCAAGAAAGAAAAAAACCAACGTAAAAGAAAAACAACGGAAAAATAGTATTTAATTACCTTTGCAATAAAATCCAAATTATTTTAGTGTAAAATTGTATTTATGTTTGTTTATTTTTCGTATTTATTTACTGTTTTGTGTTATAAATATTATGTATTTGACAGTGAAGGTAAGTCATTTCCTTTTTTATATTCTTATTCTGTTAAAACTATGTTACTTCTCCTACCATTGTTCCGTAAAGTCACACTTCGAACCACACCCAATAATCACGCCACAATCTCTTGTTCAAAACAACACCATATTTGGTAATCACACAACATTCTATTTTCAACACGTCATCTTTTAACATGATCCAAATCCATGAGTTCAAAACCTTGGCACTTCGTTTTTTTTTTTTATCTTCAATTCTTATTCACATACACACTCTAATTTGAAACGCGCGAGTTCGATTCCTAAACTGTTTTTTTTTTCTCTCACATTTTTTTTTTAATTCTCTCATTCGCAACTATTCCACCTCAATACTTTACTTTATTCAAATTCACGAGTTCGAAACCCTGTCTTTTTTTTTTTTTTACATGCGTTTATTTTTTTTTTCAAGCACGAGTTCGATTCCCGTCTTTTTTTTCTTTTTTTTCACTCTTTTGTTCATACGTACTTCACTATAACTTACACACGTCACATGCTCTTAAAACATGGATTCGACTCCCAGGTCTTTTTTTTTACACATTTTCTACTTCACGTGCTCGCTTCTTCAATTATTCTTCTTACATTTAAAATTTTTTTTACTACACGTTTTTTTCCCTTCATACACTACGCTATTATTATTATTTTTTTTATTCCTTTCTATCATTCACACAAATAAATTCTTAACTTTAAAACAAAATGCAAATAAAATTTACCTCCATTAATATCAACGGCTTTAATAAATCGGATAACAAACTTGCACAATTTATCACTCACCATAACATTCACTTCACCTGTATACAAGAAACACACACAATACAACACCAACAATTGTCACACTTTTCGCACAAACACAATTTTTTAGTCTTCCCCAACACTGATCTTTCCTTAACCACACAAATTTCACATAGACAAGGAACCCTCTTCATTCTAAATTCAAACAAAATACATCTCAATACACAAACAATCCATTCTCACATAATCCTCCCCAACTATATTCAATCCCTTTCTTTCTCTCTTCTAGATAAAAACTATACCCTCATAAACTGTTACCTTCCGTCCGGCAAAACCTCCTCCCAAACTTCTCACCGAATAAAAGCAATTAAAACCCTTTCCTCATACCTACACAATCTAGATTTCAAAAACAGGTATTTAATCATAGCCGGAGACTTTAATCTTGTAATAAATAAAATTGACAGAACTGGACACTTTTCACCCAATACAAACGACAAAATACTCTTTCAAACCATTCTCACCAACTTTGACCTCATTGATTCTTATCGTTTTCTATACCCTCACTCTAAAACTTTTTCCTTTTCTCGCTCACAACCCATATCTAGATTAGACCGTGTATACATCCCCTCACCCTTACTTTCAAACATCTCTCTTTCCACCTACGTCAGTATTTCCTTCTCAGATCATAATAAAGCTCCTCTTATTACAATTAAAATACCCTCTAATCAAAAATACAGATCCTCACATTGGAAATTAAATAATTCTCTTCTAGATTCTCCTTCTATCCTTCTCTACACCAAACTTTTTATTAAAAAACTTACTTGCCCCATAAACCCTATCCAGCATCCCCTTAAATGGTGGGACCTATTCAAAACCAAAATCAAATATGAATTAATATTATACTCCAAAATTCAACAAAAAAAGAACTCACAAATATATAACACCTTAAGAAATAATTTAATTAAAGCGAAACAATATAATCAACATAACGAAATATCGCAATTAACCTTTAAACTAAATCAAATTTACGAAAATAAACTAAACGGCGCTCAAATTAGGTCCCGCCTTCCCCCTTTCTCAAGTATAGATGATCCATCCCCTTTAGCCCCAATTATTGAAAACCTTACCCAATCCAAATCCCTCCTTCCAACTGATTCTAACACCCCCCCTCCTAATATCTCTACAGAAAAACTAAACTCTATTAACTTTCACTCTTTTCTCTCTTTCTTTAAAAATCTTTGGAAACCCTCTTCTTCACTTTTAAATCCTTCTACATATCTTGATTCACTAAATTTCCTTATTCCTCACGAGGTTCTTCAAACCCTTCCCTCCTCCCCTTTAATCACATGTAATGAAATTCGATCAGCTATCCAAACCCTCAACCCAAATTCTGCCCCTGGTCTCGATGGATTTACCCCAAAACTTTACAGCTCTTTTCCTTCTCTAATACCTATTCTATGTCAAACCTTTAATAATGTCTACCTCCAGAAAAAACTTGCACACTCTCAATCCCTTGCCCTCATAAAACTAATCCCCAAAATCCCAAACCCTATATCTGTTAAAGACTGGCGCCCTATTTCACTCTTAAACACTGACTATAAAATCCTCTCTTCTATCATTTCATCCCGACTCAAACCTCTACTGAATTCTGTCATTTCTTTACAACAACAATGTGGTCTCCCAAATAGACAGATCTTCAATAACCACCTAAATATCCTATCCGCTATAAACTATACAAATGACTTTCTTCAACCATTAGCTATACTCCAAATTGACTTTTATAAAGCTTTCGATACAATATCTCACAAATTCATTCTTTCTACCGCCTCCAAAATAGGAATTCCAGTTACTCTTCTGAACTGGATTCAAATTCTTCTCTCTGACTTAACAGCCCGACTCAACCTAAACGGCTATCTTTCAGATCCTATTTCCATTAAGTGTGGCATTCGCCAAGGATGCCCACTTAGTATGCTCTTATTCTTAATTGGTATTGAACCTTTAACCCAAAAAATACTTGCTTCATCTAAAATCCAAGGAATCTCCATTGGTACATCTTCACTCAAAGTCAGTCATTATGCTGATGATCTGACCCTTTTTATATCATCCCCCCAATCCTTTTCAGAAATTCGTGAGATAATCGAAGAATTTTCTTCTTTTTCTGGTCTTAAAATTAATCACTCCAAAACCTCTATTATCTCTAATTCCTCAACATTACTATCATCTTTTCGTTCAACTTTTCCCCAAGGTAAGACTCTTTCCTCCACTAAAATCCTTGGAATAACTTTTTCTTTTCACAAAGAAGACCTGTCCAAAAACTGGGATGACCTCATCCGTTCACTTCCCCATACCTCTTTGGCTACTCTAAATCCTAAAGACTCTCTTTACTCCAAAACCATCTCCTTAAATCAACACTTTTTACCCAGAATCCTCTTTCTCTCAAGAATTATTCTTCCTACTCCTAAACAGATTAAATCCTTAACCACCCTCCTTTTCAAATTCCTATGGAACTTCTCCCCTTTTGAACCAATTAAAAGATCCTCCTTATACCTACCCAAACCCGACGGTGGCATTGCCCTCCCTAACATTGGACTTAAAACTTCTACTGCTTTTCTATGGAAATTTATCTATCTTCTCAAAACCCCCAACCCCCTTTCTTATTTTTGGATGACATATGCGATATATAACCTTGGAACAAAAATAATACCTATTAAACCTGAACTTTATTCCAACTCTCAACCCCACCGTCCTAAACCCAACCTTCTCTGGTCCAAAACTCTTTCCCTATTCAAAAAGATCTCTACCCCCCCTCATGAAATTGAACACCTTACTTTCAAGTCCCTCTACCTAACCTTCCTTCAATCTGATCCTAACCCTATTCCTCTTCTAAACAACACTATCCCCCATACATGGCTCCGATTGACCCTTATAAAACCCCGTCCTTCTCTTTTCACCAACTTGGAAAAGGAAATATCCTTCAGGACAGCCTATAAAGGTTTTACCTGGGGATGTTTCTTTTCCAAGCATAATTTCAAACCCCGTAATCCCAATGACTTTCTTTGCAAAATCTGTCTTACTTCTTCCGATGATCCTCACCATCTTTTTTTCCAATGTTCCTTTACCCGCAGTTTAATTTCATTTCTAGAACCCCTTCTCTCTTCCACTTTAAAAAAACACACCCTTCTTACACAAGACACACTACTTTTCAACTACACAAATTCAATTGGTACACCACATATTATTACATCCAAACTCACTTCACTGATTAGACTTTCCCTATACACCCTAAGAAATAGTTTTTCCTCCTTTAACACCCCTATCCCTACTTCTACCCTTATTGAAGAAAAATTTAAAATAAAAACAAAATTTAAAGCCTTTCTAGAAAAACATTTTCCTGACTACTTACAATAAATTCCTCTATCCCTTTTCTTACCTTTACATATATATTTTCTCTCTTAATAGTACTTAAAAAGTTTTTTTTTCCAATTTCATACAGGCTTACCTAAACTGTCAATCCAAATATTTGAAAAAAAAATTTTTTTTATCCAATTGACTTTCCATTATTATTATTGATATTATTTTATTTCTTTCCGCCTTGCTATGTTCTGTATCAGAACAAATTAATATTTTGTTCAATATTACGTGTTTTTTTT
The DNA here is from genome assembly GCA_963680785.1 of Diplosoma virens. NCBI lineage: Eukaryota > Metazoa > Chordata > Ascidiacea > Aplousobranchia > Didemnidae > Diplosoma > Diplosoma virens. The sequence continues at coordinate 28,289,230 of OY796889.1, forward strand.
TTTTTTTTCTTTCCTCTTCGCACACTTGTACTTTTTTTCCACTTAATATATTTATTTATTTTTTTTCTCGCTTGCTATTTTACACATAGCAAACAAACTACTATTGTCAATTGTATCTTATTTTTTGCGTCTTGCACATTTCGCTCCTGACTAATCTCTTTCTACACGCTTTTTATTGTTAAAAAAAAAAAAAAAAATTACTGTGTTCTTTTCGTCTACCAAAATATGCTTAAAAAATTAATTATTACTCTTATTACAATGTCAGTTTTTTTTCGCTTGTCCTCTATGTGTTGCCTCATATGTATTAACTAATATACTCACCATGATTTTCAAAGTTTACACATCTGTTTTTATTGTATTGTGTATTTATTGAGTTGTATTTTTGTGTTATAACTAAAATTATATATAAAAAAAAAAAAAAAAATAAGGACGAAACAGGTCTGTCGGCACTTGCTTGTTGATTGACTTGACCATTCTTACTATATGTTTGTAATGGGAACTGCAGGGTTTTGCTTGTCTTAACCCGTCTCCGTGTTAGCTAACTCGATGTGGTTAGCATATCGGAACCGCCGCCAGTATACCCTTGCGGTTTAGCGGTGTCTTTTGCAGTTGCGCTGGTGGAACATTGTTTTCATTATGCTATATTAACTCCTCCTCAACAAATTTAAAATAAAATATTTAAAAAATATAAAATTAAGCTAAGAAATATGGATATATATACGTATATACAAAATTTATTTAATCACTGTTTAAAAACCACAACGGTCCGTTTCATCCTAAGATTCGTCAGGTGGTTACTACAAAAATAAAAAAAATAAAAAATATAGTTATTAGTGGTAAAAAAATGCGTATGGAACAAATGATATGTAGTTAAATTAAGCAAACAATACGGTTCCTATGACGTCATACAAGAAAAAAACAACTCAAAATATAGTAAATGCAAATATAGAGGTTTGCATTCATTTGAAGGTGAGGGAAGGCGAGTTGGGTATGTAGTGAAAGATATAAAAGGAAAGAAAATAATCTACAAAGGAATAAAAAATAACGAGAAAATCGCATAAGATGAAAAAGTAAAGTGAGTAAAAAATGGCGTGAACGACAGTGGAAAATACAAGCGGATTTAATGACGGACAAGAAAGCACACATGCACAAAAATAATGGCAATTTAAGCATACGAAATCAAGTGGGTAATTTATTTAATTTAAATTTGTTTTTGTGATGACATTTTCCTGTAAGTTCTGATCGTTTGTTGAGGATTGTTGGTTGGTTTGCTTGTAGTATTTCTAGTTTTTCGGTTAAGCATAGGTTGCAGCATTTTTGTCCTGGTTTATATGGGATAACTTGATTGATTATTTTCCAGTTAATTTTGGGATTGAGACCTGATTCTTTGGCATTCCAGAATGCCTTGGAAAGCTCTGTGGCGTTTCTTTTCTTTATATTTTTAAATGATTGTATATGATTATAGTATCGTGATTTGAATTCTGTTTCGCTGCAACCTATGTAGCTTTCTGTTATATTTCCATGCGATATGTCTGCTTGATAAATGACAGATATCTGTCGGCAAGATCCTTTTAGTGGGCAGATATCTTTATTTTTACAGTTGCATGGTTTTGATTGTTGAGAGCTTTTCTTTTCCAATAGTTTCTTGTTGTGACCGGTTATAATTGTTTGCATGTTAGGCATGCAGCTATAGCTAATTTTTATGCTATTTCTGTTTAGAATTTTATGAAGCCTATGTTGTGGTGGGAAGTGTTTGCTTATTAGTTTTATAAACTCTTTTCCGATATTGTTGCATTGTACCACCTTGCAACTGCAGGGCTAAAACCAGCTGCCCGATGAAGGGACAATGCCGCGAAAGCTCCATCATTTATAAAGTCACCCTGAAAACAGATGGCATTGCCAAAAATTATTATGGTTGTAGTGAAACCGAATTTAAAACTCGCTTCTACAACCATACTCAGAGCTTTTAATACCGGCAAAAATCTAATGCCACCGAGCTATCTAAGGCTTTTTGGCAAGCTAGGACACAGGAAAGAACTCCTTCATTAAGTGGGGCATCGCGGCCCGCATCACACCATGCCATCCGGGAGCTAGATGGTGCAACCTCTGCTTAGCTAAAAAACTTTTCATCCTCCGAGCGGACCCTTTCACAATGCTGAATAAACGATCGGAACTAAATGGGAAATGTCGTCATAAAAACAAATTTAAATTAAAAAACTTTTCGTAATTATTCGCGGCTTCACCTATTTCAATATTAGAATTATTTTGTGTTTAAATCAGACCACTGCTATCATACCAACAACACCCTACAAACGATCGAAGCTTACCGGAAAACATCGCCACAAGAACAAATTAAAATTAATTAAATTACCTTTTTTGTCCGTTAGTTTAATCCGCTCTCTATCATTTGCACTGTACTTCACTTACTTAACTTTTTCACCTCATGCGATCTCTCCCGTAAACTTTTCATTGCTTTGTAGATTTTCCCTTCCTCCTTTTAAACTTTTTACAATACGCCTAACTCGCACCTTATCGGATTAAATGGATGCAAACTTCTATACATGCATTTTCTATATTTTTGAGTTATTTTTCTTGCATGACGTCACAGGAGCTGCATTATTTGCATTATTAACTACGTGTAATTTATTTCAAGCGTATTATTTTTACCACAAACAACTATATATTTTTGATTTTCTAGTGACCACCTGACGATTCAATAGGATGAAACAGTCTGTAGTGGTTTCAACTAATTAATTGTAGTGTTTAATAAATATAATGTATAATATATATATATATATATATATTAGAAATTTTTCAAATTTTTTGGTCGGTGCTCATCAGGAAAGTCCTCAATGACGTCGAGTCAGAGCGGTTAGATAATTAACTTACAGACCACAAAATTTTTTAATTTAACATTAATTTTATTTGCCCCAACAGACTGTTTCGCCTGCCTGGGCTCGTCAGGGGGCGGTTAAAAATCTGAAAAACAAAATAAATAAATAAATAAAAATACAGTTTAAACGAAGCGCTTGAATTCCGGCGAAAAAGCGTAAAACAACAACAAGAAAAAAACTACGGTTGTAAGGTTAATCGATAAATGAATTTTATTGACAAAGAAAAAGTGTTTCTTACGTAGCTTGCTCTATTGTTTGAAAATAATGGGTAAATATGAAAAGTTTGCATTAAAATGCGTTAAAATTAGATTAAATAGTCTGCACATTGGAAATACGATAAAAAGATGCTAAAGAAATGCGTTTAAAATGACAGTATTAGGATATGAATTAAAAATTAAAACAGTAAATTTTTTTACAGGGTATAATTTAAGAATATTTTTAGTTCAATATGTATGTAGTGTAGAGATGGATTGATTTATTTGCTGATCAAATAAGTGGACAAAGGTGCGATGTAAAAATAAGGTAAACCGAGTTTGTAAATATATTTATTAACTGCTAGCGTAATTAAAACTTCATAATTTAAATTTACTTCGATGTCGACATTTTGAGACCAACTCCGAGCGTTTATTCAGTAATTTATTTGGGTCAGTCTGAAATATTTGTAATTTTTCTGATAAGCATAAGTTGCGTGTTGTACGATTTTCCATCTTATTTCTGGCGATAGACCTGATTGTTTTAATTTCCAAACGGCTTTAGATAGTTCGGTGGAGTTAATTTTTCTATTGTCTTTAAAAAATTGGTTATGGTTTATTGTATCGGAGTTTAAATGATGTTTCGTAGCTGCCGTAATAAAACTTGTCAGTTTCATCAGTTTTTAGGGAGGCTTTGTAAACTACTGAGTTTCTGCAACATTTTCCGTTAAGTGGGCAGTTTTTATCTGAT
>OY796889.1:28293265-28422840 GCA_963680785.1 Diplosoma virens
AATCCCTGTCTATACTGAAGATGTTGAGACTGAGTGAGATTTATTTAAATCAGCAATCTTTATATCTGCAGCTGCTAGTTGTGGTTGCAAACGTGTGGGAGGTCAAACGGATGGTGAGAAAAGAACTGCTTGGTGGAATCAAGAAGTTAAAGAAGCTATCCGTGCAAAGAAAACTGCGTATAGAGTCTGGTTAACAAACAAATCGTATCAGCAGCTTCGATTGCGGTACTCTGCAGCACGTAAGACTGCCGCCACTATTGTCAAACAATCTAAAGAAAAGTTATAAGAAGAATTCGGACAAAAGTTGGATACAGACTACAGATTGGTAAACAAAGTATTTTGGCAAACAATACGTCGTTTGCGCGGCAAACAAACACCAGTTGCCACCTTTATCGAGAATATAATGGTGTGCTTCTGAAGCATCGAAAAGGGCATCCTAAATTGTTTTAGAGAATACTTTTTTGAGCTCTTAAATCCAGTAACAGTCCAGTAACAGTCCAACATTTGGAAACATCCAAGGAACGAATTGGTGAAAAAATTCATCTAACCGAAGCAGAGGTGAGCACAGCTATCAAATCATTGAAAGCTGGCAAGGCCCTTGGTGAAGATGATATTTGAACCGAAATGTTAAAGGCCATGAACAACTTGAGGGTTCGTTGGCTGACTCGTGTGTTCCTAGTAGCTTGGAAAACTGGTGAGGTACCGAGGTAATGGCAGACCAGTGTGTTGATACCTATTTATAAAATAGAAGAAAAGAAGAAATGTACTAACTACAGAAACATTTGTTTATTAAATCTTCCTGGAAAGGTCTATGAAAAGTGCCTCAAAAAGAGATGCCGTGAAATAGTCTAAATAGAAGTTTAAGTATCTTGGAGTCACATTCTCTATTGATGGTAGACAGGACAGCAAACTGGACACACGTATTGGAAAAGCAAGTGTAGTAATTTACCGATCAGTTCTACTGAAACGAGAGCTGTGTACAAAAGCAAAGCTTTCTGTTTTTAGATCAGTTTTTGTTCCTATTATCACCTATGGTCATGAGTGTTGAGTAATGACGGAAAAAATGAGATCCCGAGTACAAGCGGCCGAAATCTGTTTCTTGCGAAACGTCAGAGGTTTATCCTTACTTGACAAGGTTAAAAGCACTGACATTCATCAATATCTCAACATCAAACTGCTTCTACTCCGCATGAAACGATTGCAACTGCCATGGTATGGCCATGTGACACGAATGTCCCACGAGCGAACAGTAAAGCAACTAATGAATACCCTTCCGAGTAGAAAAAGGCCTAAAGGGCAACCCAAAAATCGCTGAAGGAATTATGTTGAAGACCTGGCGTGGTCACGTCTTAAAAAAAAACGGAAAAATTGCCGCTAGTTGCAGGAGATCGGAATGCTTGGAGAGCCCAACTCGAGCGGCTGTCCCCGCAACCTCAAAAGGACAAGCAGGCAAAGGAAAATACACTGAACTAATTCAATGTTTTCCCCGAAAATGATGATGATGATGATGATTACTATTAAAAACGCAAGTGAAGATAAAAAAATGTCTTTACTTTAAATCTGAGTGACATTCGGGCATCTCTGTGTAATGATGCAAAACCATGGGTGATCGTCAAAAAACTTTACGAAAAAATATATTGCCAGAATAAAGCTATGGCCAGAATAAAGATGGGTTTTAAAATTTTGACTGCCGCAGTTAATATATATTAATCTTTAAGCGTTAAAAACAACTAAAAATGCTTTTTTTGGGCTTTCATTGAATGGGTGACGTCATTAACCGGGCATGTCCAACCTGCGGCCAGTCGTACACTTTCATGCGGCACTCTACGCACTTAAATTATATTTTTTAATTTTTATTTAACCTATATTTAGCTGAATATTTAGCAAAGAATTTATCTTCTGGACGAATAGTCCAGATTATTCTAATCATTAGAATAAACGTAAATTTAGAAGACTGATCTTAAATTAGCATATCTTCATTTTTAAAGCTTATTTTTGAAATAAAACGTTTTTCAAAAGTCATGTGAAAACCAAAGAGGGTCTTCACTTTACTTTTAGCCTAACAAAACCACTTTCAAAAGGTCATTGGTTTGCCACTCCTGTTACAGAATGTTATCTCTGTCCGTAATGAATAAGATTTAAAATATGTATAATTGTTCTGCTGGCCGCGGTTTTGACCATGCTGTCATAGATAATAAACTTTATATTTAGAAAGAGATTAACCGTGGTGAAAAAACTTATTGTTAACTCAAAGTTAAAAGCTCAAATTATATGACATTAAACAATTTTTTAACAAAAAAAATAATGTGAAAAAGTGAAAAAACTTCCAAAATACTATACTATATTTTATTGAAAATGGCACTTGTTAGGTTTTTCTGAAATAAACAAAAAAACAAAAAATGCACTAAAGTTGATCGAATTTTATTTAATTACTCTAGGTTCTTTAAATCACGGAGGAGTTCATTTTCGAGTCAGAGATTTCACCTTGAATTTGTTACACATTTTGTAAAGCGTCCTGCGACAGGCAGGCTGATGAAGTTTATAAACGCATGGGCAATGTTGGCTTGTACTTTTTTTGTTGAAGGGGGGATTGAACCAAATAACGTTCCTTTTTTTTATTTTAACTTTTGCTTCTTTGTTCCAGATTATAGAATATTGCAAAACAAGAATAATCCAATATACGAGTATATACTGTATACTAGGATAAGTGTTTTCAATATAACTAAAACAATACTCAATGATGAGAATCAGACCAAAATTTATTATTAATTTAGAATGAAACAAAGTACACATAAAAAATTTTTCAAAACCGCAACAGTCTGTTTCGCCAAAACACGGCTTATCAAGTGATTATCTGAATCAAATAAAAACAACAAAACAAAAATAAATATACAAATATATAAATCGAGAAATAAAACTAAACAACAAAAAATTTGAAAATTATAACAACAAAATCCTTGAATAACTTGAAAAACTACTAAACAGCTTTTTTGTCGGCCGATATGCTCCATTCAATATGATGATCCTTCCCATTATCTATGGCTTCCCAAAAGGTTTTCGATAGCTCATATAAGGCTTTTCTGCTTGTTCTTGAAAGTATGGCGATGGTTGTGAAAACGAAATTTAAACTTTGCTTTGCAGCGACCATAGTAGCATTTGGGAGGGTCGTTGCTATCAGTTAAAATGCTGGGTTTATAAATAATAGCTTTCGTGTAAAAATTGCCAATTAAGGGGCATTCAACTTTGCATCGACAGTTGCAAGGATGATGTGCATTGATGTTTTTTGATGTTACTTTTGTTATGTCGGGACAGAATGGCTGACATGTTTGGCATGCAACTGTAGCTAATCTTTACAGTGTTATTGTTACAAATTTTGTTGAAACGATAAAGGGAGGGAAAGTGATTTTCAAGTACGTTAAGGAAAGCTTTGTCAATATTGGTCTGAACGTGCTCACTGAATGGCGGGTTAAACCATAAATATTTTTTTTATTTTATCCGGTACGGTGAGGTTACTTGAATGAGGGTACTCTAATTTCATGTGACATTTCTTTTTTTGCGTGACACCTACAACTGCATGTCGAACATGGCAGCGATCCTGTCCAGACATAACAAAAGTATCTTGGCATCAAAAAACATCAATGCACATCCTCCTTGCAACTGTCGACGCAAGGTTGAATGTTCTTAATCTGCAATTGTCGTAAGAAAGCTATTCTATGTCATTTTCCGATAAGAAAAAATCTGCTTACTTTCGTGCAGTTGCGCCTCTTTAATACAAAAAAGCTGTTAGACAGTTAGTCCGAACGTTTTTTGATTACAGCACTCTTTCAAAAAACTTTTGAACAATTGCATCGCCCGACCCAAACCAAAACTTTGCAAGTATCTAAAGTAGAGGTGGGCAAACTGAGGTTCGCAACAAATTTTAATGACGGAGTTTTAAAATACGAAATAGAAAAAATGGTTGAGTTTTTAAAATATTAAAAAAACTTTCAATGCAAACTGTGCGTTTACTGCTTCGAACACATTTCATTAAACCGCAGTGCTAAATGTTCGATATCACAACATGCATTTCTCGTTCAAGGTCAATTTTTTCACTCAAGATTATTTACCTTAAAAAATCGCTTAGAATCACAAACAATTCATGTTCTTTACAGCTTTTTAAAATGGGCTTACAAATGAGCAAATCTTCGTCAATTATTCGAACGCAACAAATCAAATAAGCATTTTATTATTGAGACTAATTATTGCCTGGTTGCCTCATCTTAATAAAAAAAAATTAGTTATACAATGAATCACAAAATAAGTTGAACTAACACCCAAGGACTTTACTACCAGCTGTGCATTAATGATATTTCCAATCTCAGTGATCATTCTACAAATGATATTGTTTGAGAATTGGAACAGCTTTGAGTTTTTAAGTAGCTGATACTCAAATCATTTTCAAGACAAACTCAACGGTAGAGGAAATATGAGCTTCTCCAAGATCGTTTGAAGTTTTTTTACATTTTGAAATTTTCTGCGCAACTTCAAACGAAACAAGCTGAGTTTGGCTGCAATAAGCAAAAAACTTAAAAAATAAGACCAAGCTTGTTTACTTCTGAAAACTAACGGGTCAAAAAATATTGATTGCCAAATAACTTGTATTGATTTGTTGCTAGATAATAATTGTGTTTACTTGGTAGTAGGCATTCTGCTAAGTAAATATTTGCAATAAAATCACAATTGTAGATATTTAATCTCTTCTTTTTTACAATATTAAAATTGAAATTGAGATAATTTTAATTAATGAAACACTATTCAATCTTTTACTTCATAGGTTCTCAACCATTTTAGCTCATTTACGTATTAAATACTGTATCCTAAATTTATGGCAAAGACCAAAACAAGGGGGTCATCATTTAGGACCTGTCTCTGATCTTTCAATCTTGTCCACAAACATAGTGATCTCTAAAAAAGTCATCGTTTAAGGTCTTTCTCTAATTTTTCCATTTTTGTCACGAAAAACTAGTACTGGCTTTGTTTCCTCTCAACCACACGCGGGCCGTATTAAAAAATCTCACAAGCTGCAGGTTCCCCAACCCTGCTTTTGAAGGAAAATTTGCCCCCATACTTTAAACATACTTATATAGTCAATTATAAAATTAGGACCAATGCTATTTTTTGCTTACCAAATTTACCCCCAAATTAAGTCAACTTATCTCAAGGGGTAAATTTATCTTTGGTTGAGAAATCATGTTTTATCTGCTTATTTACAGTTGTTTCGAACTATCTGTTCTGACATATAGAACTTGTAACAAGTTTCTGCATTATAAAAAAGCTGAACTTTATAATTGTCAATGTTTCACTGTAAAATCGTATAAACCTGATAATTGTAAAATCACTTTCGGGATCTGCAGGCGTTTTATTACAAAACAGACAACGCATATTTTCTTACAAATATACTTAGACAAGGATGTAAATATGTGTTTTTTTTTAAATTAACGTAATGATTTAATACTTATAATTTACGTTCTCTAGTATGCAAGTAAAACAATAATTAAAACTGTTTTCACCAAATTTACGCTGCGTCCCTTGACAATGTTTTGTGGCACCCTATTTGAGAACAGCTGACGTAGGGTAAATAGTTTATAAATCACAATCAATCATATTAAAATTTAATTGCCAGTAAGGAGTCAAAACCTAGTGAACTTTTACCAAGGTAGTTTGGTGGAAAACTTTTGTTATTACAAACTATGAACTTAGTACATCTAATTTTCACTTTCACTATATTTTCTTTTTATTTCCTTTATTTTCTGCAAAAGAACCGAGTCGTTATGAATCAAAGTAAAAGTACAATAGTGTCACCCTGCATTCAAATACCAAGATATGGCTTTCCGGTTCAAAATTTTTTGCTATTTCAGTTTCATAAAGTGATATAACTATAACTTAAAACCTGCTTGTAGAAGTCATAAGCAGAGAAAAGTGACGTAATGATGATACTCAATGACATCGACGTAATTTAACCAAATAAATTTATTTTGCAAAAAAATTTATTATACAAACAATAATTGTTTTGCATATATTTACGTTCTTTATCTATCGTATTGTATGCGATGCCGAAATATTTACTTCTGTAGTTCGATAAGTGTAACTGACCATGTAAATAAGCTATGTTCATGATTTATTTTTTCATAATAACGTTTTCTATCAAAATATCTGGCTTCATTTCATTTTTTGTGTATAAATTTGTGTGGTCATAAAAACTTCCATGTCCTTGATTTTATTTCTTCAGAAAGGTTTTCTTCCTGCAGTCTTTTGTATAGCAGTCAATATTACCATTAAAAAACTTTTGTCGTTCGTATATTTTAACAGGTGAATTCTGGTTTTCTATATTTTTGATTAATATGTGACAACACAACTATAAAGTAAAAAGAACCAGAAAAAGTAACGTATAGTACAATTTTGTGTTAAAAATATCCGATTGTTTCGTTAGTTTTTTTTTTTATGCGATTTTCATATACTAAAAATTAGCTTCTGCGATTTCTTTTTGTAAATTTACACATTTGCTTAAAATAAAGTTTTTATTGTAAATATACCAAACAGACAGTACCCGAAAACATAACTTTTTAAAATTAAAATCACAATCAAAACACAAAACACAAGTAGGCATTGATACTGACGTAGTTTTCTGTTAATCAATAAGCCATTCTATTGATACCATAAAAACAACAATGGTGATGTCATAGTAACAGGAAGTGTTGCTGTTGTGAAGATGACCTAATTACATAGATGCTGCTGATTTACAAGAAATATTTTTGAAATTTATATTAATAAAATATGTTATGAACGTAAGTATTTTTCGTCCTAGAGATTGAAAAGGCTGTTATTTGTTTGGAATCATTTTATCAAATATTCTTCTATCATGAGTTTGATCGAGCCCAATGTTTTTATTAACGATAATTCTACACTTTCCCGTTTTTCAAGCGTGTTCGATACCAATACAGCCAAGATGGGTGATTTTTTTAAAAAAACCCACCTCAAAAACATGTAATGTTTACTTCAATCGCACAAGGTCTTCTTTTTATATCAGAGTTTAAAACCAGTTAAATATCAATAAAAAAAAAAAAAATTCTTTAATAAATTTGACTTATTTTTTATTAATGGCACAAGTGTTAGTAAGCTACTGCAAACTTCTTCAGGTGCAATGGAATAAAAATAATAATGCAATTAAAGCAAAATTGACACCAACGGCATTAAACATAATATAAAGACATATGTGACGTAATAAAATAACAAAATATTGGTTAGAAAAGACTAAGGTTGGGAGAATATGGCAGTACGGTAAATTACAATAATTCACGCAAGAAACAAATTTGCAAAAATGGCATGCAAACATAAAACGGTGCGAAATAGAGAAACAAATTAAAAATCATAAATGACCCTCACGTTTATTGAAATCAACATTACATATAATGAGACATGAACGAATAATCTCGATTTAAACTTTTACTGACGCAATCGAATTTGAAAATATTTTTTTGTTCTTCTACTTCCCGTCGTTGTTTTATTTTATTTTTGACTTTTTTGATCACAGCTAATCTGAGATTTTTCAAAGTGTTTCCAGTTTATTGAACTGTTCAGCTACAGGTTTATTTCTATTATGTTTAATAACGCTTCTGTGTCCATTCATCTGTTGTCTGATTGAATTGCTGGTTTCTTCAATATAGATTGCTTTTGAGCAGAGATTACACGAAATTGCGTAGATAACATTAAATGAGTTACAACTAAATTTTTCAGAGATTTTTAAAAGGACTTATCCAGAATTATATTTTGCAATGAAATTGATTTGAGCGTCTACTACTATACACCAAACTAAGATGGCTTTCCAAGAGAAACTGCCTTGCACATTTTACTCACTTTTAGATACTGTCGTGGAATTCCTACAAAGTTGCTACCCTATCCTTTCAAAAGAAGTTATTGCTGTGAGAAATGACATCGCCTACTTATCAAAAATATTTATTCCTTCAGGTTAGCAAAGTAAATCTGATATCAAGGTGAAATTGGCACTGTCTCAGTTTGATAATAAGCTCGTGGTATATCAGAAAAATTTAGCTAGACGAGAATTTTTTCCAATTTTCAAACTTGCCACAGGTTGATGCCAGTGACAGAGGCGTATCTAATGTTGATGTAGACACATACAGCAAACAACTTCAGTAGTTACAGAAAATTCGATTCCAGGATGTCTTGTATTGGAAGTTTCTAACTGGATAATCGACCCATTTAGTAATATATCCGAGCATGAAATTGTTGTGGAGGAACTAATAACATTGCAAAGCGATTTTGAACTTAAAACCAAAAATTAATGTCTCCTATCAATCGTTCTGGCTAAAGCACCAAATCAAAGTGAAAGAACGTTACGTGTGGGATCGGGTCAAAAAATTTTTTATTGCCATTTTCAGCTCCTACTTGGTAGAGCGTGCGCTTAGTGCCGTGACTACTCTTCTAGATAACAACAAAAACTGCCTTCACATAGTCAGAAGGGGACTCTTACCACTATTTCCATAATGAAACCAATTATAAACAGACTGATTACATTGCAACAAGATCATCCGTCTCATTAAAGTTAGAGATTAAGTGGTAATGAATGGAAAATATAATTGTTTTTACATTTTGTCGAAGGGGCGTTTGATAGTCACTGAGCTGTCTAGAGGGCGCTATTGGAAAAAAGTTTGGGAAACACTGAATTACTCTAATTTACCGTACTGCCATATTCTCCCAACTTTAGTCTTTTCTAACCAATATGTTTTGTATTTCATTTTGTCACGTCTTTTTATTACGTTTAATGCCGTTGGTGTGAATTTTGTTTTGATTGCATTATAATTTTTATTTCATTGCACCTGAAGAAATTCGCAGTAGCTTACAAAACCTTGTCCCATTAATAAAAACTAAAGTCCCATTAATAAAAACTAAGTCAACTTTAGTAAAGAATTTTTTGTTCTTTTTTTATTGATATTTAACAAACTGGTTTTAAAGTCTAATATAGAAAGAAGACCTTGTGCGATTGAAGTAACTATTACATGTTTTAATCCTATTCTCCTCAACAACCGGGCTTCTAAAGCCCAGCCTTTGCAAAAACGTTTGTAATTACTTCATTTTTTTAGATAACATTCTGGAATTTCTTGACTTTTCCTAATTTGAATTGCTGAATAAGATGGTATTATTTTTAGGTGCCCCCGAACAAGGGCTAAAGGGTAAAATAGACGTTTTTTAGCAAGTTTGTGAGTTTTTCCTTGTTTTCGCAAGCAAAGCGTGGAATTTCAATTTTACGCCATTATTAAGTAACATGAATTTTACCAATTTATTGGCTTTACGTGACGAAGCGAATTACGTCGTTTGCTAGACGTCGATATGCCTGAGGCAATGCAGAACTTACTTCATGTAAATAGCATTTTCTGTTTGAGCTTTTGGTGATTGCTTAAAAACACTTTACACATATACATTCTGTTGTATAAAAGAATTGCTGTTGGACTGGTTGAATACCAATCTAGCGGACAAAATTCAATCTTTACACTAATCATTTTTTATAAAATTTTCTTATAACTATTCATTCGTGGGCAAAAAGACTACATTGACTAGTTCACATGTTAGCTGACGCCTTCAGAAAATTAAGCAACAATTTACTTTTTACAATTGTATTTCACTTTGCATTTAAACAGGCTGTTTTTTTCTTGAAATTTTCCTTAGTAAGTTTATTTGTTTTATTTATTCAAGTCTGAGATGTACAGAAATTAATTCTTTACACCAAAAAAATTTTCAAACCAAAGTTAAAAAAAACTGTCTTTATATATTGTAAACTGTTTGATAAATTTATTTAGAAACTTCAATAAAGACCAAAAAACTCCACTCTGGAAATTCGAAAAGAACTTTTTATGTAAACATCAAGTGAAGACCATTTTTGGTCTTTATTTGCCTTTTGCAATAAATTTTATGTTTGAACTCAAAAGTCATTTTTAAAAATTTTGTTATGTATCCTGGTCTAATATGATTATTCTACTATATTTCGACGTCTTTGTAGTTTTGAAATGACCAATTAATTGGAAACCTTGGAATAAAATCAACTTAAGATTCTTACTTACGGATGACTTGGGCTGTTTTCAAGAGTTCCTCTATATAAAACCGGATAAAGCTCCGGACCCTAATTTTATGTGAACAGAGCTTATAAACCATGTTAGAACTGCTTTGAAGTCTTGATTACATAACTTTCTCTTTTCCTGCTTGCGTCAACTCGAATTTCAAAAATCTACTGAAGAGCGCTTGTAGTCGCGATTCGAAAGACTAAGAAGGCTGTAGAAGACCTAAAACGTTGACAAATCTATCAAATTTTTATCCCCTGGGAAAAATGTAAGACGCTTATCTATGTCTGCAACGAGCCAATTGACGGTTTTTGACGCAAAAAAGTCAACCGTAAATCGAGTCGTTCTGTTGAAACAAATAATTGACCATTTTTTCGAGATTGAGTCTAATTGCCAATCTGACAGCTGTATATGACACTGTTTTTAATACAAACTTGGCTTTAACCGCAAACTGATGCATAGTTGGAATGATAAATCAGCAGCTTGACAAATTTATTTCTGCTGGATAAATGCATGGTTAGAATGATTATAAAACTAGTTCGCAACAAAAGTTTCACTCTAACGGCGACAGCAAGCAAAACAGTCTCGGGTGTCAGAAAAACAATGTTCCTTAAAAATTAATCACGACTTTTTAACATCTAGATGTATAATCTGCTTTCCAAATCTCCAGATTAAGAAAAAATGTGAGCTAAAAGTTTAAAATAATCAACATTCATCATGTTTATTTTAAGGTGTTTAGTTCCGATTCATCTTGAGGTAAAACTAGACAAATTATTGAAGTTTTGTCACCACCATTTGGCATTGCAAAAAAATTTTTCTTTGCGTGTCCCGCTATTGATTTAACTTGCGGCCTCAAGGGTGCCAAAAACATCAGATGCAGCTTTTTTATTTTTAGTCTATTGAAGAATCTCATTTGTTCTGGCAGCGCACGTACCTGGTTTCTATGTAGTGTCTTGAATGAGGCTTTGCGCGTAGTCACTGAATACCTCCGTCCCTCTCCAACGAACCACTTAACAGTTTTTGCAAACATCCAGCCATCTGAGCTTTGACAACTAGTAGCGACACTTGTTTTGGCTAAAGGTGGTATTCTAGAAAATTGATTTGTAGAGAGTTTTTACGTTCATTGAATAAAGCTTCTGATGAAGAAAAGCGTTTGAAATTTAGTAAAGGCTAGAAAAGGTCTTGACATTACGCAATGAGATGTACTATATAATGAATTTTTTAAGTTTGTTGGTTGGTTGCTATTTTACAGAAACACAACTTTTTTCTATTTGATAAAGTATGTTTGTTGGTTTTCGCAGCACACGAGCTGCAGAGCTCTGTTCTAGATCCTGACTGCAGAGCTCTGCTTATTCATCGGTTATCAAATGCCTGCCGATGAACACAAAGGTCTAAACACTAGTTTGTGCCTGCTACGCAAAAACTTGAAAAAATTTGCTGAAGGCATCCGTTCTGCCCAGTACATGAATCCTAGATTAAACAGAGTGCTGTGAGGGTACATCCGGGCCTCGGCCTCCTAATTAACCAGTCGGCTGCGTCTAGTTGAGTTGCGCCCAGTCGGTTACGTCAAGCTGGCCAATTTTTCCTGCGGACTGTAGTTACGCGTTTTTATTTATACATAGACAAATGGGATCTCCTTCCTTTCTCTCATTGCAAATGCGGCGCCGTTGCACAAACCGGAGATAGCATTGTATCAGAGTGTCACATGCATTGTGCATTACAAGGAGCACGAGATCGGACAGTTTTGGATAGAAAGAAATAAAGGGTTGTGGCCTGGTACATTGCTAAAGCACTTAATCCAGGAAATACAATAGAAATTTGCGCTAATTCAACCGCACGTTAAAACAAGGTCTTTGACTGGCTTACAAATATAAATTGATCTTTGCCAAACGTCATTTCCACACGAGTTACGCTTGTGTTGTAGCATTTACACCTCGAAATTATGCTTCAAAGTCTAATTTTAGGAAACATTATTGTCTCTGCTATGATAATGAAATCGGACCAGACCAGATAATGCAAACTCACTTCACATCCAGAAAATTAGTGTCAAACATATGGTTCTTCCACGTGTTTCCGGCAATGCTTAAAAATTTTCTGCTTCATGCTTTGAACGATGCCGAGATATATTCCACGACTAACAGTAACAATTATATAGAGTAATATTGTTTTTCTCAAGTGTTTTTTTTTAAATAATGCGATGTTATTTCAATAAAATACTTTTTTTATGGCGGTAAAATACATTGCAATAAAAAAAACGATGTGCATATAAACGATGATATATAAAAGACAAAGTTTTGTTGTTTTATAGTATTTCTAAATCGATATTTTAACACTGCTAAATGTCAAAACATACCCAATTATGTAAAAAAAAAACTCGTTTTTATTTTTTTATCCTTTTTTTAAAGAGTAGGAGTAACTATTAGTAACTACAAAATATGTGGATAAAACATGTGAACAAGTAATTAAAACTGGTTTAAAATAATTTCCATACTTCGACCAAAACAATGAAACAGGCTTCCCTTAGCTTCTTCATTGTTTGCAATTGTCGTGTGCGTTGACGTCACTCTTTACATCCAATTTTTAATTAAGTTTACGACTGTTACAAAAGCAAATCCGTTACAATCGGATTTCACGCTAGTTGAATGGGTGTCTAAACGTAAAAATTGAAGTGTACTTGCTAAATTGCAATTTTGCATACTTTATCAAATGAATTTTCAAAAACGTTTTTGCTCTAACAAAAGTTAAATAAATGATTTTTACTGCTTGCTTAAATTTTATAAAGATAGCTTAAGTAGTTTTTGCGTTATAAATCGTAACTTTGGTGGGCTTCTGAAGTCCGGCCGTTAAGGAGTCAATAGCTCGAAAAAGGTTGAGGAGAATAGGGTTAAGGTGGGCCTTATTACCCATCTTGGCTGTATTGGTATCGAACACGCTTGAAAAATGGGAAAGTGCAGAATTATCGTTAATAAAAACATTGGGCTCGATCAAACTCATGATAGAAGAATATTTGATAAAATGATTCCAAACAAATAACAGCCTTTTCAATCTCTAGGACGAAAAATACTTACGTTCATAACATATTTTATTAATATAAATTTCAAAAATATTTCTTGTAAATCAGCAGCATCTATGTAATTAGGTCAACTTCACAACAGCAACACTTCCTGTTACTATGACATCACCATTATTGTTTTTAGGTATCAATAGAATGGCTTATTGATTAACAGAAAACTACGTCAGTATCAATGCCTACTTGTGTTTTGTGTTTTGATTGTGATTTTAATTTTAAAAAGTTATGTTTTCGGGTACTGTCTGTTTGGTATATTTACAATAAAAACTTTATTTTAAGCAAATGTGTAAATTTACAAAAAAAAACTGCAAAAGCTAATTTTTAGTATATGAAAATCGCATAAAAAAAAAACTAACGAAACAATCGGATATTTTTAACACAAAATTGTACTATACGTTACTTTTTCTGGTTCTTTTTACTTTACAGTCGTTGTTTTGGATTTACTTAATTCGCTCTTCTTTCTAGATTTTGATTGACAAGTACCTTTTATTATACAATTTTTGTTTTTAATTTTACTTGTAATCCTTTAACATAAATCAACGTAAATAATTGGTCCAAACACACGCCGGAACATAAAATTACTTACAGAAGTTATTGGGAGAGAAGAGTTAAAGAAATAATTGTTGTAATAACTGTGACAGCGTCGTTTTGAAGTTCGAAAAAAATTGGTTGCACTTCGGCCAAAAATGTCTTTCTCGTATTAAATCAACGGGGTTCCTTTTAATCTCTTCGTGTCTTCTTTCTCAAAAAGGCTTTACCTCTTAAAATTTGTGAGAATTGTACGTAGAAAGAAAAAAAAGACAATCAGCTAAAGACGCTTTAGGAAATTCGAGGTAAAAATGACGTAAAACAATAATTAGCTGATACAAGACGAATCACTATACCGTGCGGGTTCAAAACCGAAACAGTCGTGTTGTCACATATTAATCAAAAATATAGAAAACCAGAATTCACCTGTTAAAATATACGAACGACAAAAGTTTTTTAATGGTAATATTGACTGCTATACAAAAGACTACAGGAAGAAAACCTTTCTGAAGAAATAAAATCAATGACATAGAAGTTTTTATGACCACACAAATTTATACACAAAAAATAAAATGAAGCCAGACACAATTGTACTTTTACTTTGATTCATAACGACTCGGTTCTTTTGCAGAAAATAAAGGAAATAAAAAGAAAATATAGTGAAAGTGAAAATTAGATGTACTAAGTTCATAGTTTGTAATAACAAAAGTTTTCCACCAAACTACCTTGGTAAAAGTTCACTAGGTTTTGACTCCTTACTGGCAATTAAATTTTAATATGATTGATTGTGATTTATAAACTATTTACCCTACGTCAGCTGTTCTCAAATAGGGTGCCACAAAACATTGTCAAGGGACGCAGCGTAAATTTGGTGAAAACAGTTTTAATTATTGTTTTACTTGCATACTAGAGAACGTAAATTATAAGTATTAAATTATTACGTTAATTTAAAAAAAAACACATATTTACATCCTTGTCTAAGTATATTTGTAAGAAAATATGCGTTGTCTGTTTTGTAATAAAACGCCTGCAGATCCCGAAAGTGATTTTACAATTATCAGGTTTATACGATTTTACAGTGAAACATTGACAATTATAAAGTTCAGCTTTTTTATAATGCAGAAACTTGTTACAAGTTCTATATGTCAGAACAGATAGTTCGAAACAACTGTAAATAAGCAGATAAAACATGATTTCTCAACCAAAGATAAATTTACCCCTTGAAATAACTTGACTTAATTTGGGGGTAAATTTGGTAAGCAAAAAATAGCATTGGTCCTAATTTTATAATTGACTATATAAGTATGTTAAAAGTATGGGGGCAAATTTTCCTTCAAAAGCAGGGTTGGGGAACCTGCAGCTTGTGAGATTTTTTAATACGGCCCGCGTGTGGTTGAGAGGAAACAAAGCCAGTACTAGTTTTTCGTGACAAAAATGGAAAAATTAGAGAAAGACCCTAAACGATGACTTTTTTAGAGATCACTATGTTTTTGGACAAGATTGAAAGATCAGAGACAGATCCTAAATGATGACCCCCTTGTTTTGGTCTTTGCCATAAATTTAGGATACAGTATTTAATACGTAAATGAGCTAAAATGGTTGAGAATCTATGAAGTAAAAGATTGAATAGTGTTTCATTAATTAAAATTATCTCAATTTCAATTTTAATATTGTAAAAAAGAAGAGATTAAACATTCTTAAAATTTGGTTGGAGACAAAAAGAATTGAAAAATTTTTTTAATTATTTGCTTTATGATTTCGTGGTCGGCACCGAAATTCGTTGCAAACCGCAGTTTGCCCAACTCTACTTTAGATACTTGCAAAGTTTTGGTTTGACTCGGGCGATGCGATTGTTCAAAAGTGTTTTAAAAGGATGCTGTAAGCAAAAAACGTTCAGACTCACTGTCTATGTCAAGACGATGATATTGAAAGAGCCTGTAATCTTTTAATGCTTAAAAATAGTTTTAAAGACCAAAATCTATGAAAATTGCTCGAAATTACTTGGTAATAAAAATCTTTATTTTATTGCTTGCTTTAATGTGATGTTTTATCATTAATTAATTCCGGCTGTATGTTTGTATCAAAAGTATTTCCTTTATTCTGAGTTTTCGCAATTGTCCAAATTCCGAGAATTTTGGATTTAATAAAATTCATTAGATGATCTGGATTTTGTTGGAGACGAATTAAAATGAATAAACCGACTATGTTAAAAAAGTTTTTATTTGATATTTGAAGAAAAAACGACCTTTAATTTTCAGCAGTTTTTTTTTGCTTGTCATTGGCAGTGAAATAAGCATGTTTTTATATTGCTATTAAAAACTAAACTATTTGAGGAGGCGATTGGTACAAAACTTTAAGATAGTTTTAAAAAGCATGTTCATTTCTTGAAGAATTTTCATCTGACACTCATTGAAACGTATCATCATAATGAACTAAAAGCAATTCCTACAAACTTTCGTTTACTGCCAAATTATCTTGCCTACTTGGTAAAATGCACTAGTTTATTTTTTGGTCTATGTTAGATTTTCTTATTTCACTAAATAGGTATGCCAAGCTGTTAATTCATTCACAAGAAAATTATGTAACAGTCCACTATATATATAATACAATATTTATTCACTCACTGTTTAAAAGATTCGATTCACGTTGTCAATATTTATTTATTAATTTAGATTAAAATAGAGTACACGTAAAAAATTTTTCTAAACCGCAACAGTTTGTTTCGCCAAAAAACGGCTCATCAGGCGATTATCTGGATCAAACAAAAACAACAAAAATAAAAATAAACATACAAATCTATTAAACGAGAAATAAAACTAAAAAACAGAAAATTTGAAAAATTACAACAACAAAATCCTTGAATAACTGAAAAACTACTAAAAGCCTTTTTGTATTAATTATACTTGTCAATTTCGGAAAGAACCAGAAATCACATTTATCAGATATCTTTTGCACAGTCAGCCTTCGATTACTTCTTATCAAAGCTTTTACTTGGTTAATGGTTTCATTCGTTCGAGTTGATAATGATTGTCCTAATCTCGACTCATCCTCCGCAACCTCATGTCCACTTGCAAACCGCTTGTGCCACTCAAACACTTGTGATCGAGACATTGTACTTTCTCCATAAACTTGTTTAGTAATTAAAAACTCTCAGTTGGACTCTTACCGAGCTTCATTATAAATTTTAAATTGCATCTTTGTTCTTCGCTCATTTTAAAAATTGAACAGTTTGAATTTTACCCATAAAAATATAACTGGTGACATTAGCGAACTCTATTTATCAGCATAGACAGTAAATTATGAAAATGTCAAAATTCAAAACGTTGAACGTGATTATTGTAAAGACAGGATGTAACATTTAAAAACGATAGGAATTTAATATCAATTGTCTTTCAGTGCAAGAGAAAAATAATCTTATTACTTTATTGTCAGCCCATGTATTTAGGACAAGCAATTACCCCAACCTGCTATCGGAGATGCCAAGATATTGCTGTCCGATTGAAACCTTTTTGCAGTATTTTGGTTTTTTATTTTTTTAAACAGATATGACTGAAATTTAGGACTGTTTTTCCAAGACCACCAAGCTAGGAAAGTGCTGTAAAATTTCTTTCTCATGCACACAACAGAATGGCGCGGCTAGGTTTTTAAACGAGGCTGTTTCGATCGCAATCACCACGCTCTAAGCCAGTGGTTTTCAATTTTTCTTATACAACGACCCTCTTTGAAAACCTGCTGTCTAATGTAATTAGGTATATGCAGGTTTTTTAATGTAATAGTGAAGGCTGATTAACAAAAAGATAATCATCAATAAAACAACATCAGTGGGATGACTGTTGTTGGATCTTGGAGAAACGTATTTCTATGCGTGGTGCTGTTGTTCCCAGAGGACATCGCATTTAGGTCTACTATGATTTTATTGAAGGCCTTGTTATTTATTTCCACTAATGTAGAGAAGCCTGTAGCACAAAGCCATGTCAATGGAAAAGGGACACAAGTTGAATAAATGCGCATACATCTCTGGGGTATAAAAGAGCTTTGGCTGATCTCTATTTAAACAAAAACATATTTTGTTAATGAGTCATTTTGTAAGACTATTAACTTATCTTTGGCATTATCTTTGTTGAATTTACTGACAAACTCTATTTTCGTGTTCTTTATCAATACGGATTTCCAACCTACGCACTAAGCTGCCAACATTTATGTATCAGATTACATTTGCATAGGTAAAACGCCGCATTAATAACCAATGCGATTGACGTTGTGTCAGTTTGACTTCTACTTTTGTCATTTTATTGTAGTTTTGGGAAAGAGACTTTCTATTTTCCTCTGTTCCACAATTTAGGCTGGCAGCTCTAAATTTCTGTTATACAAGTACCAATAAAATAAAAACTACAAACCAAATAAAAATGTTTTACCCATACAGCAATATTTGAGTTTTTCTGAAAGCAGTTATCGCTTAATGATAATCTTAGTTTAATCTCTCCAACATTGTCTTGCTAGTCAGGAGGATAAATAGCGCTGATGATAATGGTTTTAACGAAGACTTTTAACTATAAAGTTAATAGGGTATGCACAAGCAAAATTAATACTATCATAAAAGATCATTCATATATTAAATGATGGTATTTTAGTCAATTTTATCTTTCCTTTGTCATATGACTTATTATAACTTTTGCGCATACTCCTCCTCTCATACGATACGTCATAACACAAATAAGCTATACCCCTTTACTGGCAGTCTAGCGCATGTCTAATTAAAGCACTATTTTAGCCATCACTAAAATAATAAGTGATTTTTAGAAAAAATAGCGTCTCTATTTATTCCGCACGCATAGGCCGGTAGCTTTATTTTACTTTTTAAAATCCCCCAAAATTTTTTTATCTTTGAAATATCGCCACCAAAAATTGTCGAAAGTACAAAAACATAAGCAAATCAATAGTTAAGATGGAATAATTATTTACGCTCAGCTCAAGATTAAAAACTTTTAAAATTTTGTTCATTGACTTCTTTTACAAATTGAGTATTTTTTCACAATTTTCAACTACAGCATTTTAATAAAATGGCAAAAGATTTAATTTAAAATGCTTGTTTCGAAAAAATGCATTTCTAAAAGGTGCCTTTTGTTTATGAAAAATAACCTTGTTTATTTTCCATGTATTAATATTTAACTGCTTTTTTTTTTTTGGTTTTCAGTATAGCGAGAATCTATAAAAAACACGGTCAAGCGATTTATCATTATTTTTCGCGCGAATAAACGCGGACGACAACGTGCTCAAGCCATTTATCAATACAAATGACGTTGCGCCCAATTTTATCTAAACAAGCAAGGCACGAAAATCCACAATATTAAAACTTAAGCATTTATATTATTGATAAAAAACTGAAATTTTCTAATCGTAACAAAAACAAATTGTTTCCTAAAGCAAGTAATTTCTAAAATTATACTGAATTTCCAAAAAAAAACACAATTGGCATATCCAAAAGGACGTTAATATAATCGTTTGATATTTGTCCAAAGTTTAGCATCTCCGACGTTTTTCTGCGATTCAAGATGAAAAATAAGATGATAATAACAATAATAATAACAAAATGATCTCTATCTTAAATTTTGAATTTTGTTGCAAATAAATTATTTTAATTCATTCATTTACAGTGAAACCTTTAGTAAACTTTTCTAAATTTCAAATTCCCATGAAACTTTTCAAACTTTGTATTAAATATAATAGAACCGGACTCGGAATCTGGCATGAGCAGTGATATCAAAAAACTACAAAACCGAAACTGGAGCAGTTTCATACTTATCTCTAGTTCAAAAGTTTTGACAATACTATGTATTCGCGATATATGTTTTGAATTTCTTTTTTTTCACGGCTAAAATTTCCTCAAAAAGTGATTAGTAAAATTTACGTTTTAATTAAGCTGTATTTATTAACCAAGAATAATTGACATATACAACAAAAAGTCAATATACATAAAAGTATAGATTCTAGTGAAGAAAGTACAAACACACAAATATTAAACCTAGCACTCCATTTTTTCTTCTATTCTAACAGTTTTGTCTGCCATTTTGTCAAAATAAGCTTTATTTTCATCTTTGGGTTGGAACTTTTCCACATCCACTTCAGCTGACTCGAGAATAAGTTTTGATACTTCGAAAATAGGAGTGAACCTATGTTTATCTGAATAATACACCACTTTTTTTATGCCTTTCTCAACTATGAGCTGAGCACCAACATTTGATGGATATAACAATGTATAAAGAGTGCACTCGTCAACGGTTGGACAATTTGTTATTGCATCTATTTCAGAGTACAAAATATAAGCATACTTTGATTTCTTCCAGTCGTCCAAATCTTTGCATTCTCGGCTCCATGGATAAGGATCAGCAGACTCTTTTGTTATTTTTGGAAATCTGTTGAAACCTTTACCAAGAATTTCTCTTTTTTTATTGACGATACATGCCCCCGCCTTGGCGCTTGGATCTGTACTCTTTAATGCCTCCGCGAAAGCAATTTGCATGAAATCATCATCGGAACCAAAAGAAGAAACAAAAGTCATCTTCAAATTGTAAAACAATACTATCAAATTGTTTTTTTTCTTGATTTATTTTATCACCAAACTCAACTTGTTACAAATAAACTTTTGTCGACTAACTGGATGCAGCAACTTTTAAACACCGGTTGCTTAATTTAGTAATTTAAAAAAACATAATTAAAACTTTAACGCCACCTAACGTGTCTCTTGGCCAAATTTCTTAAACGTGTCTCGAGACTTGATCTAGGTTTGCATTGCTCTCGATTTTCGAAATTTCGATCTCGCAATCTTAAAGCTTCGGTCCAGGATTCGGTCTAGGACCTCTGCGTCTTGAGTTCAGATTGAAATATTGACGGGATGTGGGCAAAGCCAACTAATGTTGTAACTATGCCAAAGTCTGTTAGAATGAGACGAAGCATTCTAGTGACCATGTTTAAGGCGTCACCAAGGCACTATATTCATGAGATGAACGTGTGTGCTGAGAAGTACTAAACTGTCGAGTAGATTGAAGATAACACCAAGCGTAACCGCAAGATATTTTTGCGCATTTGGCGATACCGAAAAGATGCCACAAAGTGGTGACGAAACGTGTGCGATCTGTCCAGTTTAACCCCAAGATAACAAAGAATCTGACAGAATTGTAAAATTTTATTGTCTTGAAAATTTATATCACGTTTTCTTTCTCGGTTATTTAAATGAAAGATTGTCGCCACAGTCTTTGAGGGATTGAGCTTCAATGTACAAGTCTGCAGAAAAGGTGAAAGTGTGACTATGTTTTGATTTAAAGTCTCCTCCGAGTTAGGCTTATCATGTTTTCGAAAGTGTAAACCGGGGCATTTGTTAAAAAAAAAGATTCGTCCCTAAATATCAGTATTTTTTAAAAAAAAAAGGTTTTCACTTTGACTCTGTCTCGGATTTTTTGATTATTGTCGCTGAAAACTAGTGCTTTTTAAAAATAAAAAATAAAAAGGGTTTTTACTTAAAAATTGATATTCCAGGATATAATGTTACCAGGCGGGACACCGAGACAAGATCCTAAAAATTTTGACTGTCCTGGCTAAACCGGGATGTATGGTAAGCCTACTTCAAATTCTTCCACTTTCGAGAAAAGTGAAACAATGCCAGATAGTCTGCATAGGCAAACGTTTTGAACATTGGGAAATCCAGATCGTATATATATATATTGACATTAAATAGGAAGCAAGCCACAACCAATCCATAAGGAACTTCAAAAAGAGCGGAGTTTTTTAGTCACTGCAACTTGTTTTGTTTGTTACCATTCGTAAGGGTAAAATTTTAGCTTTGAAAAAGTTTAAAGCCATAATTTGCTTTAATGGAAGAAGTCTCCGGAGTTTGCAGGTAAGGCTACAATGTCAGGCTGTCATAAGCAGTTTACAGTACCAGCCTTCCTTTTAGCTTCAAAAAAATTATCGATATCTCCTGTGTTAAATAACAGAATAAAATTAAACTGCGATTAATTTTCCGGGTCGAAAACTAGCTTACTATCAAGGGGCAGTGGATTAATTAATAATTGGCTTAGATCGATACCGGCCTAGATAGTTGTTTCGAGGATTGTTTAGACCAGGGGTCGACAACCCCTGGCACGCGAAGTGGTTTTCCATGTGACGCCAAAAAATTTATTACTTTTATGATATGTTGATAATTTAAAATTTGGCAACACTGTATTTTGTGACACTTATTCTGGCCAAGTTGCCAACCAGACATGGGGTAATCGTGATTAATAATCGGAATTGATTACAATCGATTACGCTTTTTCATGTAATTGTAATCATATATTCAGAAAAACTTGGGTGTAATCGTAATCGATTACTTTAAGAAAAACTTAAGTGTAATCGATTACATTTCAAAACTTATGTTTATGAATGTAACAAATATTTTAAATGCTAATCATGATACAGATTAACATAAAAACTATTCTACCAATGCGTTTCAGAATTTATGCTGTAGCAATCGAAATACACATGATTATTTTGATTAATCGTAATTGATTAAATTTGTCATGTAATCACCACATCCCTGTTCCTAAATTCTGCATTTGTGAAGTAATAACTTCCTGAAGCCTGTACCATCAATGTCCCAATTATCAAAGCTTTCTCAACGTCTGAGCTCATTCATTGAGAAATTGTTTTTGCAGTTACAACAAACGGTGCACCTATTATATTAATCTTGTTGATAAAACACAGTTTTATTAAATTAGCTAACACAGTTTTATTAATCTTGTTTTTGCAGTTACAACAAACGGTGCACCTATCATATTAATCTTGTTGATAAAACACAGTTTTATTAAATTAGCTAACACAGTTTTATTAATCTTGCTGATAAAAAAATCAGGCATGCTGCATTGAAGTTTTACGGCTTTTTCATCTAGACATTTTTTATGTGAAGATTTCAAATTCAGCATTCAATGACATACTCTCAATTGTAACAAAATTAGTAAATTTGCTTTTTGCAAGCTTTTCTACAACGCATAGATAGTTTCGGTTTTTGCTTCAAGAAATGCAGAGTAACCTATATACATAACATGCCTCTATATTGCATAGCCATGCTGGCAAATAAGTCAAAAAAAAGTTTTTAAGCTTTTTCGAATGTTTATTTGAATTGAGAACCTTTTTGAGAAAGAAAGGCAAGGTCTATCCTAAACTGGAGGATTAAAAGTGTCTTGTAAAATTAATGCTTCTTGTTACCATAACTACGCACCTCAAAGAGCTCAAACTTTGTTTCCAACATTCAGAATAAGCAGTTATAAATCTTTATCAGGCATGCAAAGATTTTCTAGCCAAACATATGGTACACCTGTTAGACGTTCAAACTGTAACTTTTTACTACTTCAAGCATCTAGAAAAATTATTATTGGATTGCCAAGTTAAGACCGTTAAAATTGACAAATACATGCATCATCTAAATGTCTCACTTTTGCAAAAAATTTCAAGATTTACAGTGTTTCAGCTCAATATATTATATATATATATATATATATTTATATTTCTTTGGCGTACATAATAAAAAAATTTTGGGAATCATTATATATTAATATTATAAAAAATTAGATGAATGATACAGATAGGAATGTTTTTTCTACAATATACCATAATATAAAAATGTTATGATAGATGTGGTTTTTCCAGTTGTTGATTTGAGTTCTGTTGCACGAAGTTGTTGACTTGCTGCTGTATGGGCTACCTCTGACTATTGGGATTATTAGTTTTGCTTTTTGGTTTTAAATAGGTTGTACATTGTATGTTGTTTTTATCTGAAAAAGTTTGCCCGATGTAACGGACGAAACGTCGTGTACAAGTTTTGCTTTAAGAAAAATACATAAATATACTATATAATATATATATAGTATAATATGTACAGGGTGGGCCGTAAGTCGCGCGCCAAAGACTTACGTGTAGTGTAGTGGAAACAATGTAAAAAAAGCGGAATAAAACATCCTTTCTTTTTCTTGAACATGTCAGTTGCTATAATTTTCAGATTTGGTTGGTTCCAATCAAAGTTTATTTTCAGTTTTAATTTGCCTTTAATTTGTTTCAAATTTTTTGGTGAGCGACTTACGGCCCACCCTGTACATTCACCTTTTATTGTGTTTATTAAAATTGAACTGACCTCTGGGTCATTTCATGGCAGATCGCCATTGGCGTTTAATCACTACATCTCAGATTTTGATGAAAATTGGTGTATGTGGTTATCTTGTAGCCAAAACCCACTGGTGCGAATATTAGGTTTTCAGGGATAATACTTTTTGAGTTATAGGGAGCAAAGTTTTGGGGGAGCCAAAAAATGCTTTTAAAAAACGCATATATCTTCCTCAAAATATGTTTAAATTATTACATGTTATATATGGTTGAAATTAGAAGAAAACAAGGAATTCAAATATAGTATCAAAAATCTTATAAATATTAATATAAAAAAGTTATTTATTTAAAAAAAAATTTTTGCCCGCCCCCCCAAGAATTTGAAAAGCCCCCACAAAATTTTTTTCAAAACAAATTTGATTCATAAGCCTTAAAAATATGCAATATAAACAATGGTTATAAACCATTTATTATGCTTAGCACTTAATACAAATGATTCACTAAAGCAATTTTTATGAAAAATTTTACCCAATTTAATGGATCTTTTTAAAAATTTTCTATTAAGTTATTATCTCAGTCCTAAACAAATAAATATGGCAATACTTTCAGCGATTACTTTATATTACATTAATAGATACTTAGTTGCTAAACTTAAGATTAAATGATGTTAGGCATTCCTAAATATAGAACCGACGTCCCTTTCATTTTGCTAAAAATATAATGTTGTTCATCGGCATCAGCTTCATTTTAAAGCAGGGAGTTGCAAAAGCAACTCTAAAGTTTAGTAGGTATTTAATTCATAATAAGTATGATTTTTCAACATTTTGTATTTAGCAACCATCTGTGATAAACTGCTAACTAATTTTAACAACAACAAATTTACATGCTCAGTGTTTTTAGATCTAAGCAAAGCTTTTGACACCATTAATCATGGTCATAATATATCAATAGAAAAAAATTTAGTATATACTTTAGATTGAGAGGCAAGGTTGTATTTATCATAAAACCCCTAGCCAACAATGCTTTATACGTACGGGCAGCCCTTGCAGGGCCCTTGCGGGCCTTGCAAGGGCTGCCCGTACGGGAACCGTACCGTTTGGCCGCGGGCGCTGCAGTGGCCCCGCATGGGCTTACCGCACGAGTTTTATGTGGTTCAAACTATTTATGCAAATTATTCCTTTTTTTAAATAATTAAAAAGATTAGCTTATTTGTATGTTTTAATTTTTGATTACGGCTTAAAATTAAAAACTTAATTAAACCCGTGCGATTAGCCCATGCGGGGCCACTACAGCGCCCGGGGCCAAATCGGTACGGGTCCCGTACGGGCAGCCCTCGCAGGGCCTGCACGGGCCCTGCATAGCATTGTTGGTTGGGTCATACCTAAGTAATAAAATCCAATTTACAAAAATAAAAAAATGTTTTATCTGATTTGACTACACTTAAATGTGGAGTACCACAGGGTTTAATTCTTGGACCCCTGTTATTCCTACTCTAAATTAATGATCTTTCAAATGTATCTAATATGAAGACTACTCTATTTGATGTCTGTACAAAATAATGTTAGTAAAGAATTTTCTGTAGTAGATGTGTGGTTGAAGTCAAATAAACTATCATCAAACTACTCTAAAACCTATTTTGTACCATTCAGTAATAAAAGAAAAATTTTACTAATTCCTTTAATATTAGCATCGGTGGTCATTTTATTGAAAGAAAATGTAGTTTTAAGTACCTTATGTAACTTGAGACGAGCACTTAACATCTTTCTAAAGGTTGTGGCATAGTGTGTAAACTCAGACACTGTGCTACCCTAGCGACATTAAAAACTATCTATTTTGCATTATTTTAATCGGAAATCTAAAACTCTATACATGTATTGAACAGGAGAAGAGCTAATAAAACAATGCTGGCTCCTATTCAAATCCTTCAAAATAAGTTCATTCGTTCTTGTTGATTTAAATTATTTCTTTGATAAACTTAATGTCTTAAAAATAAACAATAATATTAAATTTACTTATGCAAAGTTCATGTTAAGTATGTGCATAATATGCTACCCAAAATTTTTTGTAATTATTTTTAATGAACAAATCAAATTCGCAATTATAATACTTGCCACATAAAAAATTAATTTGTTTTTACCAACTGTAGGTATCTTCTGATTTTAGTAAAAAGATGTTAAATTTCAATGGTGTAAAGATATGGTCTAAAATTCCTAAAAACATTTACGAAAATTCATTTCATAATTTTAAACTTAATTATAAATCATTTCTTATAAACAGCTATATCAGTAATTCTTAACAATTTACAGTATTCTGTTTATAAACTGCAATATGTAATGTATTTAAATTGTTTTCAATTGTGTCCGATATGTGGTAACGTGCAACAATTTGTAAATTGTTATGTTTTTGAATTGTTTTCATCTCTATCAGTATATTTTTTATGATTAACCTTGATAAATATTATTTTTTTATTTGATTTGTCTTTGTTTATATTGCATTTTCATTTTTTATATCTATGTAAAGCATCTGATTTATATAGTTAAAGGAACTAGCTGACATATGATGACCTGAAAGGTCTTTTGCTAGCATCTTCTTCTGGCGACAACTGCATTGTACTATATACATGATTTTTTACTCTTTTGTATGTGTCTTTTTATTTTTGTTGTCAATCAGAAAAAAAATAAATATGAAAAATATATAACTTATATATGTATTTGTGATGTATAATTTTATTACTTTAACAATGGAGTTATGGTAACTGTTGCTAATGGCTGTACAAAGATTTTAATTTATTACTGTAATACCTATACAATCATATTTATCAAAGATATTTAGTTTGCACATTCCACAATATCTGATACCTACCTTAATCTACAGTAAATGTTTCTTTTGTTTTTTCAGATATTATCAATTATATATTTAGAATCTAAAATGCCAAAAAAACATTGCCAAGATCCTTTTATGAAACATGGAAAACATATTTTTAAAAAAGTAAGGCCAATTATTGACCAATTGTTTATTGCCTGCAAAGGAGTTTTAGAAAAGGGTACTTTTTTGTGCTGCAACCGTTGAAAAGATATTTCTAAAAATCTAGCTATTTTGAAATATAAAAGCAGTGCGTTTGAAAGCACTTCTTCACCAGATAGATCCCCCATGGTTAGAAGCTCTTCTGATGATAAAGTCCAACAAAAGAGATAAGATCAATTTTAAAAGATTTTGGTGTATCTCCAATGAAAAGTCGTACATTTATCTATTTATGCCCAAGGTATATTGAAAAAACTTGCAACTATATGTACTAATGTGTAGGTACCTACCTACCCATGTTTAGAATTGCTAGCTGCCTACACTATATTGGGTATTTGATTTATTCTTTTATTTTTTTCAGATTCTGTGCCTTCCACTTCCAAAGCCAGAAAGGGTTTAGAAACTCTACTAAAAGCAAGAAAATCTTTCAAGAGAAAGCTGGAAGAGACAATTCATCAAGCAATTCCAAGTCCTTCAAAAGAAGAAAAAAAAGAACCTGAATTAAAAAAAGTAAATATAAAATTAAAGAATTTAAAAGACGTTTTCCAAAAAATAAAAAAATACTTAAGCTTAAAAAGAAATTATAAAAATTAAAATGAATAAATAATAAATTTCTGAAAAAAATTAATAAAAAAACCTAGGATAAAAAAAAGATTAAATGCACTGGAGTTAGGTATTTTCACTTTTAAAAACTGTTTTCTTTTTTTACCTATGCAATATTTTTCCAGTTTGAAGATCTTATAAAAGAACTAGTCAAAGCTTTCAGTGAAACTGACTCTTATGATCGTAAATTGCAAATATTGAGCATGTCTTCATACTATCATAAAAAAACAGTGGAAATATTTCAAACAACTGGTTACATGGTAAAAAAGAGTCGAAAACTTAAGAAAGAGTTTGGCATTATTCCTGAAATCCCTACTACTCCAAAAGGAAAGTTTCTTTCAAATGAAACGAAAGAGTATGTAAAAAACTTCTTTCAAAAAGATGACATAAGTAGGGTTTTTCCAGAAAAAAAAGACTGTTTAAGTGTGAGGAATATAAATACAGGTGAAAAAGAGTTGGTTCAAAAGAGGCTTGTTCTTATGAATTTAAAAGAGTGTTATGTGGCCTATAAAGAGGATCGCTTACCCCCAAAATTGGATTTTCATTATTTGCTTGTTTAAGGCCAAAGTTTTTTGTCTTAGCTGGAACATCCGGCACCCATTCTGTTTGTGTGTGCATATATCACCAGAATGTCAAACTGCAACTATCTGCTCTAGGAACCCGCAATATAACCTATAAGCAGCTCATGAAAAAATGTGTATGTAGCTTAACAAACAGAAAATGTATGATGCATTTGTGCAACAAATGTCCTGGAGACATTGATGCGAAGAAATTCATTGAAGCCATAGAGCACTTAGTAGATGTAGAAGAAGTTAAATATAAACAATGGGTGACAGTGGACAGATGCACTTTGATGGAAAAAACAGAAGACTTTGAAGATTTTAGTACTTCACTGAGTGAAAGAGTGTGCAAATTAACAAGACTTCACTATACGAGCAGGTCAACAGCCCGTAGGAATCTATATAAATAAGTGATAGGTCGGGCAAATGCGCACTAAAGTAGCCTACTAGCTCTCCCTAGTCACACCAGCCACCTGATCCACCAGGAAGAAAATATAATTGAAACAAAAGGCAGTAAAATCACAGAATATGATTATATAAACAAATTACTCCAGAATGCAAAAGGCTACTAAAGTTACGATTTAATAGAAAGGTTGACCGAATCTAAAACATAGAAAGCAAGAGTTAAATTATAAATTACCTTAGATTATCAGATTTCAGAAAATCCTGTAGCGCACATGATTACTGCAAAAAGCAACAACTAGTCACGAACGCTGGTTGTGGTTAAGTTGGTAACCCGGATGTAACAAATTTTGACAACAAAAAAAAGGGGACAACGAAATAAGCAGATTAGCCGTAACAATCACTACATTTCAAAATCTCAAGGAATTTTTCTTCAAAATCTAAAAAGCAATCATCTTGTAAATAAAATAATAATATTGTTGGATTTTTCTGAAAATTTTTCTTTTATTATACAGAATGAAGCCCAAGGATTTCATTGGGAATATTCCCAATGTACTGTACACCCATTTGTAGTTTACCACAGGAAGTCAGATGATGAAGAAATTACCCATAAAAGTTTTTGTTTTTTATCTCCAGACACCAAGCATAATACATCTATGGTGTACACTTTTATATCTACTCTAGTGCCTGAAATTAAGCGTTTCATACCTGAACTGAGCAAAATTTACTACTTCAGTGATAGTTGTTCTGGACAATATACTGTAAGAACAGATATAATTTTTTAAATTTGTATTATCACAAGATGGATTTTGATGTAGATGTGAGTGGCACTTTTTTGCTACTTCACATGGAAAAAGTGTTTGTGATGGAATTGGAGGAGTGGTGAAAAGGGTTACTGCTAAAGCTAGCCTTCAAAGACGCTTTGAAAATCAAATATTAACATCTTAAGACATGTATATATTTTGCAAAAAAATTTTGGAGAAAAAGTTGTTTTTTTTATACCTCTAGTGAAGAAATAAAAAAGAAAAAAAAAAATTTGGCAACCAGATTTCAAAATGCTCTATCAATTTCTGGAACCCAAAAATTGCATAAAATAATTCCAGTCAGCAATGGTAGAGTTAAAATCTATGAAACGTCGGATGCTGATGAAGGAGAAGAAAGAATTATACCAAAGAATTCAAAAAAAGTCATGGTTCAAGATTTGCTTCACCCAAAACCTGGAGTCTATGTCGTTTGTAAATATGATAACAAAGTTTGGGTAGCAATCATCAATTCTTACGATGAAGAGTTTGATGATTTTAAAGTTAAATTTTTGTATCCTAGTGGATATAATAAATATTATTACTATCCTAAAATAGAAGACTCTCTATTATGTAAAGGAAAAGACAGTATAAATTTTGAATATTGCTATGATAGATTGGTATATATAACTGTCACAACTTTACTCAAAATTTCTGATATCTTTCCTGCATATACCTTGTTACTGAAGTAAAGCTGTGTAATGCCTTCCTGCGCTGAAGTAAAGCTGTGTTATTTTTTTGCCGGCTCTATAAAAAGTGTGCCGAGAGTCGGAAATTCTTTAGACAGTTAGTACGAATGGATTTGTTGAAAACTTATCACTACAAAAAAAAGAAGATATAATTTCTGTCTGTAAAGAATAAATTTAAAAAAATCAACAGAACTTAATCAATTCTTGCAAAATTTGGCTCTTTAGCTTTACTAAACTTCAAAGCAATTTACAGGGCCAGCAACTGCAAATAATTACTTAACAACTTCGTTCTGACTAACTATAAGAATAAATTATCACCCAGATGGCTAATATTAAACTTAATAGTTTGTCATCTACACAAGCAACAAAAAACTATCTCAGTATAAAGCTGATATTCCAAGGCGTCAAGGCTGACACTTGACTACTTAAAAACTTAATCAACAAGGATGAATGAAATAGTTTATAGCACTATTTACGTATATACACTCTATCAGCCGGTGGCGGATCTACATAAAATGGCGACCTTGGCAAAGTTTAAAAATGCGGCCCCCTACTAGACTTGTTTCTTTTTCCAGTTTATATTAAATTGCTTTTTCTCAACCACGCAATATAATTAAGTAACAAGCAATTTAATAACGACATTAAACATTAAGCAAGAAAACATTTGGACGGTCGCTCAATAACAGGGTCTTACAACAGTACTTTTCGTGCCGTTCTTAACGCATATTTATCAATGATTTCATCAAAATTAGTTTTCTTTGTTTCATCCTCTCTATACTTAATAAAGCTATATCACACTACCTTTCCTGACTTATTGAGGATTGAAGGTACCACAGAATTAGTTTTAGTTTACTGAACGATCACTCGCAATTTGCTATGAATACTGTCACAGTCAGCAGAATTTGCAAAGCTATCCGGAGATTGGGAAATACACTTTTATCCCCTATTCGACTATGAATGTAAGAAGATTTTCAGGTCGCGATAACCTAACGTTGGTACGACTTGATATCAAGATTTTGCAATCAATAATTTCTACATATAATTGCTTACCGTCAAGGTCGTCATTGTAAACAGAAGCTAAATTATCACACAGCGACTCAAAGTTTTCACAGTCACGACTGTAACAAAGTCTTTGGACATCAACCAAAAAGCCAAACTTGACATTGATGTCAAATAACCGAGAAACGGTCATTCATTTCTTTGTGAAGTTGATCGAGAGCTCCCTTCATGACACGCTTAATTTGACCTGCATCCAGGACATTCTCACCAGCCACTCTTTTTTTGCGTCTCGGCCTTCTTTCAAATTCAACGCCCCATCTGTCGCAAAGAATTTTCCCATTTTCCAAACATTTATCAACTATTTTCTCTCTTTCATTGTTAAAATGATCTCTCAGGCCTTTTAAATCAAGGGCTGCGTTGTGAAAATTCATTGTTTTATCCTGTAATTGTTTTTGAACTCTATCAATTGGTATAAGTAGCCTTTTTCAAAACCCTATCAGCGTTATAAAGTCGTATGTCAGAGTACGATTAAGTATTTGTTGTCCATCGCTCTGAGTGTCGATTGTTTGAAGGTCATTTTCTACCATGTTCTCAAGCAAAAAAACTATTTTTTCAAGATATAACTCTATTGGTTTTATTGCTTCTGTTCTAGAACTCCAACAAGTTTCCGCCTCAGTTTTTAAAACCAGCGGAACGGCATCCTTTAGCTTTTCCCAACGCTGTGTAGAACGGGAAATGAAATTGTACAATCAGTTAATGGTCCCCAAAAAAAACCATTTCTGTGTCTTGTATAGCGGCATGAATACCCAACAGATTAAGTAAATGATTTTCACAGTTAACTAACACTGCCTGTTTGTTTTTTTCGTATATTCTTTGCTGTACCCATTCCGATGTCCCGCCATTACAGCAGTATTGTCATAGCATTGCGAGCGACAATTTTCTATTTTTATCTCATCCTTCTGTAGTTGTTCATAATAACTTCAACGAAGCTTGCAGCATCTTTTTGATGAAGTTGAAGGAAGCCAGAAAGGACTCTTTAACACACAATGTTTTCTTATCAAAGTTAATACCAACATATCTTACAACTTCTGAAACCTGCTCGCGTTGCGCCTGATCAGGAGTTGAGTGAAATATAAGACCATAGTACATGGATTTTTAAAATTTTTCTGTTAAGTTTTTGTAAACATGAGATGCCACGAAGTGAATAAATTCATTTTGAAAACCTGGAGAAAGGTGAGGTTGAATATGGATGGCTTTTAATAAAACCGAGATGTTCTCGCAGCACAAGATCAAAGACGGCAAGGAATTTCATTAAGCAAAAAAATTACCAACATTTGAATCACTATCTTCTTGAAGTGATTCCCTGTGCCCTCGCAAAGCGAGATTTTGTTCTGTCTGATACTTTATTTCATGCAATATTCTCTTAAGAATCTCACGCCATATTTGCTTTTCTTTTTCAATTTGTACATAAAACTCGGTGTCAATAATTCCGGTTTTATTGCTCAAATTTCTTTCCAGTTCTTTCCACGTCTGTCACAAACCTTGTTCGGGAATCCTAAAGGACAGTTGAGCTAGGTAACCCGAATACCTGCGCTGAAACAAAGCTGTGTCTAAAATTTATTTATTCCGGCTCAAGAAGTAGTTTTGCTATAAGCCTGACGGTTGTACAGTCGATTTAACGAAAGCTCGGATTGATTTTTATCGAAGACTCTTCACAGCAGACAGAGACCACTGTCTCTAATAACAACGAATGTATTACAAAATCACGACCGACGAAATTCTATTCCACGCTTTGCCACACTGCAAAGCGAAATCAACACTATAACTCGACTCAATCAACACAAATAATTCTACCTCTGTAGAACAAAACTGCCAACCACTGGCACAAAATAAATTCAACAATTGTCCACCGACACAAAATCTAACGGTCCACCTCCTGTGGCCAAACAAAATCACCTTCGCTCGAGCCGCCACTCGAGTCGCTTCAAATTACCTCACAACGATAATAATAAATTCTCGCTACGCATCGGCTTTATATAGAAAACAAAATCACGTGACGTAAACTTTCCCGTAATTTCGAGATTCAACCAGAAACCCCTGGAGAGATCGTTAGCGAATATTCTACTACGTTCGAGATAGCAAAGCTTGAACAAAACATATTACGTCACACAGTCGAGCGAAAGAGAAAAAAGATACATGTATAGAGCCATAGAACAAATTGGACGTATATCGCAAACAACGCTCAAAGAGCCGCATTTATTCTCTTATAATAAAACTACAAATTGCATTCAACGGGGATACACTACATCGTTATGATTAAAATTATGAATGAAGTGTGACAACGTCTTAAAACACTCTCTGTGATGTTTAGCATTTCCGTGAACGATCATTCTTTCGGATGCTTTCCACTGACTAAATCCAGCTTACTGTTGCAATAAAGATTGGTGATATGATTGACCATAGCCGTACCTGCCGGGGGTGCAGGGGGGGCAATTTCCCCCCCAAGTTTCGAAGATTTGGGCAAAATTAAGATTTTTCGGGCAGTGAGAAGAAAATATTTGGGCAAAACCATAGTTTTTCGGGCAGCGATATGAAAAATTTGGGCAAAGTCAGGAAATTTAGAGAGGTGATGATGAGGAACTGCAAGAAATAATAACCCAAATTTAGGTGAAGACCTTTTTTT
The DNA here is from genome assembly GCA_963680785.1 of Diplosoma virens. Classification (NCBI taxonomy): domain Eukaryota; kingdom Metazoa; phylum Chordata; class Ascidiacea; order Aplousobranchia; family Didemnidae; genus Diplosoma; species Diplosoma virens. The sequence continues at coordinate 28,326,861 of OY796889.1, forward strand.
TTTTTTTTAGAGAACACCTTGATTTTGGGACGAAAATCGAAAATTAGGAGACTGAATTTAAGTGAAGACCTTTTTTTTTTTTTTTTTTAGAGATCACCATGATTTTAGGACAAAATTGGTTTTTGTCTGAGAAACTCAGACAATTTTTTTGTCATATCCGAAATGTACTCTAAAATCATGATTTGGGCAAACGTCACAAAATTTGGGCAAAACTTCATTGCCCCCCCAAAATTTTTTGGGCTGGTACGGCTATGTGATTGACAATAGAGCAGACAGCAAATGCAATAAGCGGCTTTTTTAGAAGGCAAATACGTCTGCCAAGAACGCGTTACTTCTTCGTCATTTGCTAATTTCCTCTTGAACCAGTTACTGTTCATTACACAATTATTTTTAGGTAAAAAAGGTTCATGACTGTTCTGAACATATTTTTAACCAAGGTTGGTAATTTCTGCTCTCATCCTATTTGACAAAATAGGTTTTCCAATATTTTTATCAAAGTTCTTAAGCCCAACATCGCGATTTGAAATAAAGTCCGGTACATCAGATTCAAGTTCTTCGTTCACGTTCAAAACTTTTTCAATTTCTTTCTCAGATTGACCATTTCCCTCACGTTCTTGCTTAGATTGGCCAAATTCTTCAGGTTTTTTCTCAGATTGATCACTTTGCACTTTTGAGATGGGATTATCAGCGGTGCCAGCAGAACATCTTTTTAAGAAAGGTACAAAGATTTTCTTTAATTTTTCAGCTTCCTTTGCCTCCTGTTTTTGTCTTTTTTCTTAAGTATAGTTACGTTTCATAGTACGAATGTTTACTAAGTAAAATAAGGGGTCATTCTTTTGTGTTTCAAAATAAAGTGATCTCTCTAAAAAAAGATTCTTACTTTAAGGGGGCCATCGTGATGGTGCTATTATGAAGAAATAGAGAAATATTTTGCTTAGAGGGGGCTACTTTTTGACGTTTTTTAGAGCGGTCTTGGTCCGGCCACTCCGTTTGCTGCGTTCTAAGGCCATCAATGGAAATATCTTAAAACTTTCAAGCCATTTAAAAACTTTCCAAGCCACATAAATTTGAGGTCTCTGGCCAACAAAAGAAGCTGTTGTTATGCAACTATTTTGTGGGGGTCAGTTTTTGTTTAAAAGTGCCACATTTAGGGCGTTACTTAAAGGTGGGCTTGAGCAGGCTGTTTGCTTTAAACTAAAGCCAGCAGTTATGTGGTTATCAATCTGATATCTTCAGAAGAACAAAACTCGCAAACTTCTGCTTGCAAGTCACTGTTTTTACCACATTGAGCTATTTTGACTATGAAATGGCAAAATAAAGAAATGTAACGTAGGTCTTTGGGTCTGTGCTGTTTGTTTTTGTTCTAAACAAAGAAAAATTTAAGACCCACTAAAAAGTTTACTGTAAGCAAAACCGCTCATTTTCAATTTAGTTTTTTTGAAATATTGGGGCAATGAGGACTCGGATTTACATCAAACCAAAACTAATGGATTTAAAAAATTCTACTTTATTTATGGAAAAATTTTAGATTTTGGGTGGACCCTACCTTTAAAGCTTTTTGCTTAGACCAGTAATTAGAGAAAATTGCCGTAAAGTGTCATTCTAAAGAACAACAGAATTACGAGAGTGGGCATTGAACCGTGACCGCGTCGATCGCGTTCTTAATTATTAACACCGCGGTTCTATTTACTCGGCAATGCTGCCGACAAATCGATCGAGGTTAGAAAAAAATATTGTATAGACCAGGGGTCTCAACTCAACTTGCTCTGAGAGCCAAACAAAAAGTTTTAATTAGCCCGAGGCCCTCAAGGATCAAGAAAACATATAAAAACAAAATAAACAAAAAAAGTATTAAGTTAATTGCATGCAATCGGCGTTGCAGTCATTTATTATTTGTGGTTACTTATCTGACAGCATTTTACATTAACAAGGTCCTCAATATAAAGTAAGAATGGTCAAGTCAATCAACAAGCAAGTGCCGACAGACCTGTTTCGTCCTTATTTTTTTTTTTTTTTTTTTTTATATAATTTTAGTTATAACACAAAAACACAACTCAATAAATACACAATACAATAAAAACAGATATGTAAACTTTGAAAATCATGGTGAGTATATTGGTTAATATATATGAGGCAACACATAGAGGACAAGCGAAAAAAAAACTGACATTGTAATAAGAGTAATAATTAAATTTTTAAGCATATTTTGGTAGACGAAAAGAACACAGTAATAACAATAAATAGCGTATAGAAAGAGATTAGTCAGGAGCGAAAAGTGGAAGACGCAAAAATAAGATACAATTGACAATAGTAGTTTGTTTGCTATGTGTAAAATAACAAGCGAGAAAAAAAAACAAATAAATATATTAAGTGGAAATAAAATACAAATGTGCGAAGAGGAAAAAAAAAGACGTAATATTGAACAAAATATTAATTTGTTCTGATACAGAACATAGCAAGGTGGAAAGAAATAAAATAATATCAATAATAATAATGGAAAGTCAATTGGATAAAAAATTTTTTTTTTTTTTAATATTTGGATTGACAGTTTAGGTAAGCCTGTATGAAATTGGAAAAAAAAACAAACTTTCTAATACTATTAAGAGAGAAAATATATATGTAGAGATAAGAAAAAGGATAGAGGAATTTATTGTAAGTAGTCAGGAAAATGTTTTTCTAGAAAGGCTTTAAATTTTGTTTTTATTTTAAATTTTTCTTCAATAAGGGTAGAAGTAGGGATAGGGGTGTTAAAGGAGGAAAAACTATTTCTTAGGGTGTATAGGGAAAGTCTAATCAGTGAAGCGAGTTTGGATGTAATAATATGTGGTGTACCAATTGAGTTTGTGTAATTGAAAAGTAGTGTGTCTTGTGTAAGAAGGGTGTGTTTTTTTAAAGTGGAAGAGAGAAGGGGTTCTAGAAATGAAATTAAACTGCGGGTAAAGGAACATTGGAAAAAAAGATGGTGAGGATCATCGGAAGAAGTAAGACAGATTTTGCAAAGAAAGTCATTGGGATTACGGGGTTTGAAATTATGCTTGGAAAAGAAACATCCCCAGGTAAAACCTTTATAGGCTGTCCTGAAGGATATTTCCTTTTCCAAGTTGGTGAAAAGAGAAGGACGGGGTTTTATAAGGGTCAATCGGAGCCATGTATGGGGGATAGTGTTGTTTAGAAGAGGAATAGGGTTAGGATCAGGTTGAAGGAAGGTTAGGTAGAGGGACTTGAAAGTAAGGTGTTCAATTTCATGAGGGGGGGTAGAGATCTTTTTGAATAGGGAAAGAGTTTTGGACCAGAGAAGGTTGGGTTTAGGACGGTGGGGTTGAGAGTTGGAATAAAGATCAGGTTTAATAGGTATTATTTTTGTTCCAAGGTTATATATCGCATATGTCATCCAAAAATAAGAAAGAGGGTTGGGGGTTTTGAGAAGATAGATAAATTTCCATAGAAAAGCAGTAGAAGTTTTAAGTCCAATGTTAGGGAGGGCAATGCCACCGTCGGGTTTGGGTAGGTATAAGGAGGATCTTTTAATTGGTTCAAAAGGGGAGAAGTTCCATAGGAATTTGAAAAGGAGGGTGGTTAAGGATTTAATCTGTTTAGGAGTAGGAAGAATGATTCTTGAGAGAAAGAGGATTCTGGGTAAAAAGTGTTGATTTAAGGAGATAGTTTTGGAGTAAAGAGAGTCTTTAGGATTTAGAGTGGCCAAAGAGGTATGGGGAAGTGAACGAATGAGGTCATCCCAGTTTTTGGACAGGTCTTCTTTGTGAAAAGAAAAAGTTATTCCAAGGATTTTAGTGGAGGAAAGAGTCTTACCTTGGGGAAAAGTTGAACGAAAAGATGATAGTAATGTTGAGGAATTAGAGATTATAGAGGTTTTGGAGTGATTAATTTTAAGACCAGAAAAAGAAGAAAATTCTTCGATTATCTCACGAATTTCTGAAAAGGATTGGGGGGATGATATAAAAAGGGTCAGATCATCAGCATAATGACTGACTTTGAGTGAAGAAGTACCAATGGAGATTCCTTGGATTTTAGATGAAGCAAGTATTTTTTGGGTTAAAGGTTCAATGCCAATTAAGAATAAGAGCATACTAAGTGGGCATCCTTGGCGAATGCCACACTTAATGGAAATAGGATCTGAAAGATAGCCGTTTAGGTTAAGTCGGGCTGTTAAGTCAGAGAGAAGAATTTGAATCCAGTTCAGAAGAGTAACTGGAATTCCTATTTTGGAGGCGGTAGAAAGAATGAATTTGTGAGATATTGTATCGAAAGCTTTATAAAAGTCAATTTGGAGTATAGCTAATGGTTGAAGAAAGTCATTTGTATAGTTTATAGCGGATAGGATATTTAGGTGGTTATTGAAGATCTGTCTATTTGGGAGACCACATTGTTGTTGTAAAGAAATGACAGAATTCAGTAGAGGTTTGAGTCGGGATGAAATGATAGAAGAGAGGATTTTATAGTCAGTGTTTAAGAGTGAAATAGGGCGCCAGTCTTTAACAGATATAGGGTTTGGGATTTTGGGGATTAGTTTTATGAGGGCAAGGGATTGAGAGTGTGCAAGTTTTTTCTGGAGGTAGGTATTATTAAAGGTTTGACAAAGAATAGGTATTAGAGAAGGAAAAGAGCTGTAAAGTTTTGGGGTAAATCCATCGAGACCAGGGGCAGAATTTGGGTTGAGGGTTTGGATAGCTGATCGAATTTCATTACATGTAATTAAAGGGGAGGAGGGAAGGGTTTGAAGAACCTCGTGAGGAATAAGGAAATTTAGTGAATCAAGATATGTAGAAGGATTTAAAAGTGAAGAAGAGGGTTTCCAAAGATTTTTAAAGAAAGAGAGGAAAGAGTGAAAGTTAATAGAGTTTAGTTTTTCTGTAGAGATATTAGGAGGGGGGGTGTTAGAATCAGTTGGAAGGAGGGATTTGGATTGGGTAAGGTTTTCAATAATTGGGGCTAAAGGGGATGGATCATCTATACTTGAGAGAGGGGGAAGGCGGGACCTAATTTGAGCGCCGTTTAGTTTATTTTCGTAAATTTGATTTAGTTTAAAGGTTAATTGCGATATTTCGTCATGTTGATTATATTGTTTCGCTTTAATTAAATTGTTTCTTAAGGTGTTATATATTTGTGAGTTCTTTTTTTGTTGAATTTTGGAGTATAATATTAATTCATATTTGATTTTGGTTTTGAATAGGTCCCACCATTTAAGGGGATGCTGGATAGGGTTTATGGGGTAAGTAAGGTTTTTAATAAAAAGTTTGATGTAGAGAAGGATAGAAGGAGAATCTAGAAGAGAATTATTTAATTTCCAATGTGAGGATCTGTATTTTTGATTAGAGGGTATTTTAATTGTAATGAGAGGAGCTTTATTATGATCTGAGAAGGAAATACTGACGTAGTTGGAAAGAGAGATGTTTGAAAGTAAGGGTGAGGGGATGTATATACGGTCTAATCTAGATATGGGTTGTGAGCGAGAAAAGGAAAAAGTTTTAGAGTGAGGGTATAGAAAACGATAAGAATCAATGAGGTCAAAGTTGGTGAGAATGGTTTGAAAGAGTATTTTGTCGTTTGTATTGGGTGAAAAGTGTCCAGTTCTGTCAAGTTTATTTATTACAAGATTAAAGTCTCCGGCTATGATTAAATACCTGTTTTTGAAATCTAGACTGTGTAGGTATGAGGAAAGGGTTTTAATTGCTTTTATTCGGTGAGAAGTTTGGGAGGAGGTTTTGCCAGACGGAAGATAACAGTTTATGAGGGTATAGTTTTTATCTAGAAGAGAGAAAGAAAGGGATTGAATATAGTTGGGGAGGATTATGTGAGAATGGATTGTTTGTGTATTGAGATGTATTTTGTTTGAATTTAGAATGAAGAGGGTTCCTTGTCTATGTGAAATTTGTGTGGTTAAGGAAAGATCAGTGTTGGGGAAGACTAAAAAATTGTGTTTGTGTGAAAAGTGTGACAATTGTTGGTGTTGTATTGTGTGTGTTTCTTGTATACAGGTGAAGTGAATGTTATGGTGAGTGATAAATTGTGCAAGTTTGTTATCCGATTTATTAAAGCCGTTGATATTAATGGAGGTAAATTTTATTTGCATTTTGTTTTAAAGTTAAGAATTTATTTGTGTGAATGATAGAAAGGAATAAAAAAAATAATAATAATAGCGTAGTGTATGAAGGGAAAAAAAAACGTGTAGTAAAAAAAAATTTTAAATGTAAGAAGAATAATTGAAGAAGCGAGCACGTGAAGTAGAAAATGTGTAAAAAAAAACCCTGGGAGTCGAACCCATGTTTTAAGAGCATGTGACGTGTGTAAGTTATAGTGAAGTACGTATGAACAAAAGAGTGAAAAAAAAGAAAAAAAAGACGGGAATCGAACTCGTGCTTGAAAAAAAAAAAAAAGAACGCATGTAAAAAAAAGACAGGGTTTCGAACTCGTGAATTTGAATAAAGTAAAGTATTGAGGTGGAATAGTTGCGAATGAGAGAATTAAAAAAAATGTGAGACAAAAAAAACAGTTTAGGAATCGAACTCGCGCGTTTCAAATTAGAGTGTGTATGTAAATAAGAATTGAAGATAAAAAAAAACAAAGTGCCAAGGTTTTGAACTCATGGATTTGGATCATGTTAAAAGATGACGTGTTGAAAATAGAATGTTGTGTGATTACCAAATATGGTGTTGTTTTGAACAAGAGATTGTGGCGTGATTATTGAGTGTGGTTCGAAGTGTGACTTTACGGAACAATGGTAGGAGAAGTAACATAGTTTTAACAGAATAAGAATATAAAAAAGGAAATGACTTACCTTCACTGTCAAATACATAATATTTATAACACAAAACAGTAAATAAATACGAAAAATAAACAAACATAAATACAATTTTACACTAAAATAATTTGGATTTTATTGCAAAGGTAATTAAATACTATTTTTCCGTTGTTTTTCTTTTACGTTGGTTTTTTTCTTTCTTGGTTTTAAATCAATGCTAATGGATGATGATTGCGAGGAGGGTGATAATTTTCGTTTTTGTACTTTAGAATCATTTAGGGAAGAGGGGGTTTGGGGAGAGTTTGGTTTTGAGGAAGGGGCCTGGGGCATTTTGACAAATTGAATATTATCAAAGGACTTGATTGCATCTTCTTGACTGATATTAAGGGATGATAAATTTGGGTTGAGGTTTGAAATGTTTTCTTTGATTTTGGAGGTGGGGTTCTGATTAAGCGGGGGGAAATTTTGGGTGTTTTTTTTAATATTTTGTTTAACTAATTTTGTTTTGGTTGAAGGGTGAAGGATAGGGGGGTGAGGAATTTTTGGGGTCGACGTTATTGTTTGGGCATAAGTTGGTTTGGGTTGGGGTAGAGTGCTGGGGGGTTGGTTTGTTTTGGATTGGTTTTTAATTGGACAATCTTCAATCACATGGTCTGTTTTCTTACAATAATTACATCTGGATTTGTAGAGTTCTCCATCAACGTTAACAGCAATAAAGCGATTTCGAAAAACAATTTGATCCGGTATTTCATTACGATTAAAATTTTCAAAGTATAAGTGTAGATAAGGGTTATGTATTAAAGGGCACTTTTTATGCTTACCAAATTCATAATGTTTTAAAATGCCCCATTTATTTGTAAAGGTTTTTAATTGTTCCGTATTTATGTCAAAGGGCATCGGATAGAGTGTTACTAATTGTCTAAAACCAAGTGGTCTGTTAATTTGGATTGTGCAGTCAACTTCATCTTTAATAGTAATTTGTTGAGGTAATTTAAAAGTTTCATACAAGTCTTCGATTAGAGATTTTGGAGTTGATTCTTTGAAAGTTACGTTAAATATATTCAAAGTAAAATTGTGCGTAGCTATGCCATAGATTTCACTGAGATAAGATTCAAACAAACCGCCTTCTAAGAAAAAATCTATAAAGTCATTTATTTGGAATTCTTTTTTTTCGTTATCTAAAGTGACTTTAAACAGAAGAGAGTTCTTTTTTGTGGTCATCTTAAAAAGAGAGAAAGAAAAAATCCTACCTTGTTTTCAGTTTCTTTTAAAAAAAATCTTGAAATCAAACCGTTTGTAGAGTAATATATCCGGAAATGTTAGTCCAATTGCTGTTTCAAGCTTAAAGTCTTCTTGTAATAATCCCACTGCAGCTCTAATGTCTTGGTCACGATATCTTCTTGTTAATCCAAAAGTAGGCAATTTGAACAAAACAGTATCCAAACAGTTAACACTACAACAAAGTTTAAACACTACACGAAATTTCTTATTTGAACTTACCTTATTCAAATAGAATGCCCACTTAGTAATGCCACTTAGTTCAGCGTCACTATAATGGAATGTTCGCGTATATGCCATTTAGTTCTAGTGTAAGGCGTTCTCCCTGGAGAGTTGGAGAATAATCTAGCTTATTCAAGTAACTTGGACGGCGCGTTTCGTTTGTCTATATATATATGTACGCTAACTCGATTGACTAATGGGAGAACGTAGACGGAAGAGAGACGAATAGAGCGAAAACTGTTGGTTGAAGCAGATCGCTTTGAGAGTAAAAGTAATTTGGTTTGGGCGCAAAGCTGGGCAAAAGCCCCTTAGATTTTGTATCGGTTGACGAGTGTTGAATTTATTTTGCCCCAGTGTTTTGGAGTTGTGTTCTACGGAGGTAAAATTATTTGTGTTGATTGAATCAAGTTATAGCGTTGATTTCGCTTTGCAGTTTGGCAAAGCGTGGAATACAATTTTTGTCGGTCCGGAATTTTGTAATACATTCGTTCTTATTAGAGACAGTGGTCTCTGTTGTTAATAGAGAAGATTCTTCAAAGAATCAATCCGAGTTTCGTTCAAACCAACTGTTTAAAAGCTTCAGACACATAACAGACTACTTCTTGAGTCGGAATAAAACAAAATTTAGACACAGCTTTGTTTCAGCGCAGGTATTCGGGTTACCTAGTTCAACTGGTCCTTTAGGTTTCCCAAACAAAGTCTGTGACAACTAAAGTTGCAAAAAGTTGCATTTATGAACAAGCATTTTAAACGACACTGGTTCACTCAAGCGATTTATTTACATATACATGTAATGCTAAATATTTGCTAACAATATTTTGGGAGAAATGGCGATCTATTGCCAACAATTTGCCTAGCATGCTAAACCTTCGCTCCACAGTGCACGAAGTTGCTTGGCAATTTAACAATTTGGCATATAGTTGTGAACTGATGTTTGACCGAGTCATTTCTACAATTGCTTTTATGTCACTATTCAATACGAATCGGTGAGCCAAATACAATTTTATTCCAGCTGAATCGCTGCCAAACTCAAATGTGTAATCTCTTTCATAGGCTTGAACAACAGTATATTTTGTCCTCTCTGCTCTTGTATTTCTTCAACGAGTTTAGTATAACATTGATAAATTTCTCTTAGACTTTTAGGAAGGCTTTCAGCCGTGACTGCTTCCTTTGCTTTCACCACTAACTGCCTTGTACCTTCGAAAACATTAACAATCTCACAAACTGCTTCCTACAACCAACTTCCCCATGTGGTAACTACGGGTTGGGGTGCTGTTGATTTTTGAAAACTTTGCTCTTCGATCTTTATTTTCATCACTAAAGTTTTACTGCAGCAATTAGCTTGTCAACATTCTCATAGTTGGCACAGATTTGTTCAGCTGCATTATGTAAACCATGAACCACGCAGGTAATGTGAAAGAGCCTCGGATACATTTGTTTAACAACACGACCTGCTGCTGTCATGTACCTGGTAGCATCTGTGAGCAATACTTAACAAAATTGTCTCTGTGTTTGGACTTTGGAGGGTGTGAATTGCATCATCTACGGCATATATCACAGTTTGTTGATTTGATGAAGCATTAAGAATCTTGCAATGCAACAGGTAAGTTGTTTCTGGCTGTTCTACATCTCCAACTAGAGTGTTTACATATTTAACCCTGAAATATCAACTTCATCAATGACCATAAAAATGACCTTATCTGAGAGAATATTACAAATTCGATTAATTTCACATTTTCCCATATATCATTTTGTTTTTGGCATGCTGACTCAGATGGAGCTTTTTGAACAACATATTTAAAAAGGGCCTGCGGGTCAGAATTGTCAAGTTTGTACAGGAGAATATCTACTGAAAGGAAAGCAACTGTCACTTTTCCAACATAATCATTCCAGTCGAAACTAGCTGTTGGTGTGATTAGCGGCTGCTGTCGTTGCTGCGGTGTTGACGACAGGGTTTTGTGATGCTTTGCACTCTGACGATGTTTGTCTACTGAAAATTTTTTGTCATGCGACACAATTGTAGAGCATAGTGTACAGCAAGGGTGTGCAAACTGCGGCCCGTGGGGCAAATGCGGCCCACGTCCAGAAATTGTGCGGGCCGCGGAGTGTTGCGGATTTTGAATGGAGTGCAGTCCGCGAATGTTTAATACGTTTTTTTGAGGTGCTTGATAAAATCAATGTCACAAATGAAGCGTTTTGGTTTAGATAAGAATGAATATCATAGCTATTTTTATAAGTTAATGTTATACTGTAAATATAGTGCTCTTGATTTGATAATTCAATAAATCGTGTAATATGTAAGATATCTTTAAGTTATTGCAATGAATATAGCGCTTGTAATTTGATGAGTGAGTCTTAAATCGATAAAGTTAAATAATTTAAAAGTTAACCGCTTTGCAAGAATATATTTCAATTGAATGCTGCTCGCTGTGCAGCAAAGATAATAAAAAAACAAGTTTTTTAGCTAAATATTGTGCGCTCGTGACGTTATACTGTAGACAAATACCGGTACTATTGCGTGTATTTTTGCTAAAACGTTCCATGTATTGTAATTGGTTAATTTTGCTCTATTTTTGTTCTTCTTACCTCTTGGGAAAACTTCCAGAATCTAGTGAGATTTGTATAAATACGACGAAGAAAATTATTAGTTAATCGGAGAGATTCGTCCTTTTGACGATTTGCTAATCTTTAGTTTAGATTCATTCATTCGTGTCTTGAGGAATTAGTGCATAGCTTAATTTGTGGTTGATTGTTGTGCTAGCAAATCAAGTGGTAGCTAATTTTTAAAACGAAATTTATTAAAAATTAGACAAAATCAATTAGACAAAATCAACTAAGAATTAGAAAAAATCAATAGACATCCAAAAATGCATATCTATTGATTTTTTCTAATTCCAATCAACCTATATACAAGAGTTTAGCAAATTTAAACCTTGCTTTCAATTAATTCATCACTCCGCAATTAATTCTTCTTCTTCGCCTTTCGGCCTTTCCCTTGAATCAGGGGTAGTCACAGCGTATTATCTTCTCCAAACCACCATGTCCTTAATGTCGGTCTCCTTCGCACCAACCTCCCCATATCCTTCTTCACCACATCCAAAAATCTTCTCCTTGGTCTCCCTCTCCTCCTCCTTCCCCGAAACTCCATTTCCATCATTCTTCTTCCTACATATTCTTGGTCTCTCCTCATGACATGTCCATGTCACCTCAGTCTTCCCTCCCTCATCTTCATTCCTAACCGTTCTACCTTAACTGTACCCCTGATGTATTCGTTTCTGATCTTGTCTTTTCTCGTCACTCCCATAGCAAACCTCAACATTTTCGTCTCTGCGACTTCCATCTCTTCCACTTGTTTCTTTGTGACCGTCACCGTCTCAAGTCTATACACCATTGTTGGTCTCACCACTGAACTGTACACTTTTCTTTTTACTCTAGCTGGTAACCGCCTGTCGCAGATTACTCCTGATACTTTTCCTCCATACCGATACCCTACATCCGTTCCATCCTGCCTGTACTCTCTTCTTTACCTCCCTCTCATAACTACCACTTTCTGTACCGTTGATCCCAAATACTTAAATTCCTTTACTCTTGGCACTTTTGTATCCTCCATCTTCACTAATTCATTATCATTTCCTCCATTAATGCACAGATATTCGGTCTTTGATGTACTTACTTTCATTCCACTTCTTTCCAATGCATACCTCCAGGATTCTAATCTCCGCTCCACTTGTTCCCTGATTTCTTCACAAATCACAATATCATTAGCAAACAGCATCCTCCATGGTGGTACTCTCCTTACTTCATCCGTTAGCCTGTCCATTATCACGGAAAATAGGAAGGGACTTAACGCTGATTCCTGGTGCAGTCCAACCCGAGCTTGAACGTTTCTTTAATTCCTTTTGCACACCTCACCACTTTTTCGCTTCCCTCATACATATCCTGTACCAGTTGCACATACTTTTCCACTATTCCTGATTTTCTACCTACCACAACTCTTCTTGCGGAACCCTGTCGTAAGCTTTCTCTAGGTCTATGAATACACAATGTAGCTCTCTTTGACCTTTCCTGTACTTTTGCATTAACATTCTTAAGGAAAACATGGCAAAGAGAACCCTTTCATAGCATAAATTCATATGGTTGTTAGCTGATCTCTACTCTATCTCTTAGGCTGACTTCAATAATTCTTTCCCATATCTTTATTGTTTGGCTCATTAGCTTTATTTCTCTGTAGTTTCCACAACACTGTGCATCCCTTTGTTTTTATAGATTGGGATAAGCACAATGGCAATAGCAAGTTCCGCAAAGTCGAATGAGAAAAAAAAGAGGAAAGTAGAGAAAGAGATGCAAAAATTTAATGAAAAATGGACTTCTGAATATTTTTTCATCAAAAATCCAGACAGTAGACCTTTGTGTTTGATTTGCAATCAAACTGTAAATGTTAATAAAGAGTACAACATTAAACGACATTGTGACTCAAAACATGCTGACGGTGTTTATGGAAAGCTAAAAGGACGTGACAGAGAGCTGAAAGTTAAGCAATTGAAGGAACAATTAAAGAGCCAGCGTTTCATGTTTTAGAAAATACATATTGGTAATGAAAAAACAGTTCGATGCAGTTTCTTAATTGCACAGAGAATCACTCAAACTATGAAGCTGTATTCAGATGGTAATTTTGTGAAAAAGTCCCTTTCTGATGTCGCAGAAGAAATGTGTTCTAAAATGGTACAGGAGTTCGAGAAAATAAGTTTATCGCGTCGGACGATAGCTAGGCGCATCGATGAACTTGCTGGTGATATTTGTGACACTCTTAAAGACAAAGTGAAAAACTTTGTATCATGGAGCTCCGCAATCGACGAAAGCACCGATGTGAAGGACGCAGCACAGTTGGCTATATTTATAAAAGGAGTGGACAAGGAGTTAAACAAAACCGAAGAACTTCTGTCGCTACAGTACAGAGCATGAAGAATACTACAACTGGTACTAATATCTTTTTTGAAGTTCTCAATGCTTTTGATAAATTTGATTTGGACCTATCCACTTTATGCGGAATCGCAACTGATGGTGCTCGAACCATGCCCGGAACTGTCATTGAATTTGAAGGTCTCTTGAAATCTGCTTTAAAAGAGAAAAATATCAGTGACAATATAGCAATTTTTCACTGTATCATCAACAAAAACTATGCCAAAATCCTTGAAATTCAAACATGCCATGGGCCCGGTCATTGAGGCAGTAAATTTTATTCGAGCTCGAGGACTTAACCACCGGCAGTTCCAGAAGTTTATGGATGATCTCGACATCAGACATCAAGATCTAGCTTACTTTTCCGAGGTGTGTTGGCTAAGCAAGGTTAGTATGCTGGGACGATTTTAAGAACTACGAAAAGAAGTCACACTATTTTTAAAAAATAAAGGGCGGGCAATGGCTGAAATGGAAGACAAAAGTTGGTTGTGTGATCTAGCTTTGTTGGTCGATATTACTACTCGCATGAATGAACTCAATACAAGCTGCAACGAAAAGCCCAGTATGCAAGTGAAATGTACGGACATATAAAAAGCTTTATGAACAAGTTGAGACTTTGACACGCACACATACAAAATGCAAATTTCTCTCACTTTCCAACTTTAAAAGAAATGAAAATGCGCCCAGAGAAGAAGACCGAATTTGCAGATCAACTTGAAAAATTGTTTAATGAATTTTCGGCTCGCTTCAAAGATTTCATATCTCATGAACATTTACTTAAAATATTTTTTTCACCATTTCACACAGACATTGACAAAGTCCCCAGCGATATTCAAATGGAGCTGATTGATCTTCAGGAGAGGACTAACCTGAAGGCCAAGTATGAGGAAATAAATCTTGATGATTTTTCTTGACTATCTTGGAAATATCTTGATAAAGATAAGTTCCAAAATTTAAAGCCAAAATACAGTTAAAACTTAATTTTGATTAATTCTAATTAAGGAAAATTATAAGCAGTTTTCAAAACGACTAATTCTAGTATTAGAATCGTAGATGTATAATACATACTGTATATTAAAATTCTAATATTTATAGAATGACTATTTTTAGCATTTAGTATCAGTAGTTATGTTATAAATCTGAAAAAAAACAAAATAATTATTGCACAAAGAACTGTCAAATTAACACAGTGATATGGGATCAATTTGCCGATTGATGATTTCAGTTGAGTATAAATCAAATTATATTGCTTTACAAAACTTTTTACTAATACGCAATGTTTCATCTCGTTACAAAACTGTGCTGATACCTTAAAACCGGGAACAACTCGTCCAAAAATTTTTAAAAAATCTTTGCACCCATTAGCATAATTGCAAATTTTGTTCCAAAACAGATCTCATGTTGCTAAAACATAAAAAATAAATTGTGTCTGTTTTCTGCCCTATCTTAAATCCAAAGTGATCTTGATCTTGAAAATCATCAAAATCAAGATCATCTAAAAAAAGTTATCTTAAGATCAAGATCGTGCTTATCTGTGCGGGTTGACTATGTCTAACTGTGAATTCAGTGACACTTCAAAGATTTTTTTACTGATAATTTTGAATTTATTGACATTTCAAACTAATCAAACAATTATTGACTATTTACAGTCAATCACTCAAAAAGTGGTAAGGGCTAGAAAAAAATTTATAAGAATTTTGGAAAGAAATTGTAAAAATTGAAACAGTACTTCATACACGATTGGTAGCTACTTTATTTAGAAATGTATCAACGCTATGACACAAGTATAAGCTTCTCTGCTATCATTTTGATAATGGTAGAATTGATAAAACTCGATTTAAATAAGAACAATCCAAGGTTCAGGGTGTAAGCAAACAAATAGCTTCAAAACAATTTCTTCAGTATTTGGTGATAATGCATGATGTATTAGAAAGGCTAAGTACTCCTGAAACAGGAGTGCCGGAAGCAGTAAAAAAGGGGGCAATTGCCCCCTCGGCCTTGCAATATTTTCAACACGGGATATTTCGTTGCAATATTTTCATAGGGAGAGAGAAACTTGAAATATGCGGTACAGAAGCAAACAGAAATGAAAAGTTCAGTGTTTCCAATATACTTGAAGACATAGCCGTACCGTGACCCGACAGTTGATCGAATGACGCTTGATCGAAACGACACTTGATCAAAACGACACTTGATCAAAAGGACACTTGACCGAAACGACACTTGATCGAAAGGACACTTGACCGAAACAACACTTGATCGAAGCGACACCTGATCAAAACGGCATTTGATCGAAATAAGATATGCTCGAAACGACACTAGATCGAAATGACAGTTTATTAAAAAAAATTGATTTCCTAAATTTTTGTATGCAATTCAGACTTACACTTATTTATATAAATTTATAAATGACGTTTAAGCAAAGACCTAAAGAAGTTTTGGCCTTCAACTATAATTAGCAAATTTAATAACGTTTTAAACTTATCTCATTCAAACTATATTAACAATTGTTGACGATTGTGAAAAGTAACATATTTAATGTAAACATGCAATTTTCAAATAGAAAACAAAGTAACAAAAAGGTTACTTCGAAAAGAGATCTATGGTCCACAAAAAACAAATAAATTTATGTTAAGTCATTTAAACAAAAAAAATTATTTTAGAACCTATTTTATATAAATACACTACTAAATTATTATTATTTTTTTATGAACTGTCATTTCAATCAAGTGTCGTTTCGATCAAGGGTCACTTCGATTAAATACCGTTTCGATCAAGGGTCATTTCGATCAAATACTGTTTAGATCAAATGTCGTTTTGGTTAAGTGTCGTTTCGGTCAAGTGTCGTTTCGGTCAAGTCTCGTTTCGGCCCTGTGTCGTTTTGATCAAGCGTCGTTTCGATCAAGTGTTGTTTTGATCAAGTGTCGTTTTGATCAAATGTCGTTTCGATCAAGTGTCGTTTCGATCAAGTGCCATTCGATCAAGTGTCGTTTAATAAAGTGTCGTTCAATCAACTTTCGTAGTACCTAGCCGTATGGGCCCAAAAACGTTTGGGGGCAATTTATTTTTGCCTAAATTAATCGAAGACTTCCCTAATTATGACCTTGTAGCATCACATGAATAAGCCGAATAGTTACACCGATTTAAAGCAAAAACTTTTTTGTTTTTGGTTTACACCGCATATTTGGATAAAAATAGAGAAATTAGACACAGTTTCAAAGCAATGACATTTTTTTATTTTGTTTATCACCAGGATTTGAGACAAAAATTTGTGACATTTTGTCATATACGGTACAATGTTACCAAATCATATTTGGCCAACTGTCAATAATATTTTGGCAAAACTGCATTGCCCCACAAATTTTTTTGGATGGTTAGGCTATGAACCTTAACTACAATTTTTCTATCCAACAATAAAAGGTGTCTTTGTTTGCCCCTCCGGCCAAAAAATTTTTGGCGCTCCTGCCTTGAAGAATTACAAAATTATAATATTAGCTTAGTCTAAAGTATATCAATAAGTTGATTCGTCACTCCATCAGAACTAAATGCTATAAAAGAAAGAAAAGTGAAAAATCTAAAAAAAAATGCTCTTTAAGAGATAAAATTTAGATCATTGAAAATGACAGACAACGAAAGAAAAGCAGCCATTCTGTACGACCAATTTTCAACAAGATAGAGTGAGAGTCACATTGTTTTCTCCGAATTCAAACAAAATAATCTTAGTACTCAATCAAATAATTAAATAAATCACATGCCGTCATTTTAAGCAAGAAATAAAATTCGTTAAATATCTAAAAAATTCCAACCGAATTTTTTAAAAACATTCAAAGCATTTTACGACTATTTTGATAACAGGAAAAAGACAGATTCCAAACAATCTTGATTATTTAATTGTACAAAACGTAATTGCTAGTAGTTCGTCAGAGTGCAAAAGACGTTTCACCTTCATAAATTTGATACACTCTGACATTCAATTAAGAGTTCTCATCCACAATGTTTGCAACCTAATATTTTAAAAATTGGATGGCCTCTCAGTGGCAATGTAAGATCCTAATGCTTACGTTAAAACGTGGTTGCAATTTCAGGACATACTAGAGAAAACAAGATGAGCATCGCGGGTCCAAGTGTAGAACAAAATAATAAAATCTTTTGTTGAAGTTTTTTAATATCTAAAAAATATTTTTTAATCTAAAGTTCATTTGATGATGCATTAAATACATTAAAAAATGTTTATGGTAGAAGGGAGTACTAATAAATTCAAATTTTGGTTCAGAGACCAAATAATAAATACAAATTTTGGAGAAGAAAACTACTTATAAATTCAAATTTTGGTGAAAGAATAAGATTAAATTCTTGTTAATGAAGGGAAGACTCAATTCGCTCCCCACCGAAAGGTGCCGGCGTGTCCAACAATAAAAACGGAATTCAATAACTATAACCGTCCTTGAAATGCTGAACTTGTCTAAATAAGGTCAGCGAAATCCCTCCAAGTTACAACCACCCTTACTTAAATATGCGTAACTCTATGACACCCGATACAGAAAATTATAGTTGCAACTTAAATACGAAAGAGAGGATTAAATTTATTTTTTATCTGCGGTTTCACACACGCAGTTACTTAACACAATACAGCAAAAATTAATACAACGGTCACCGTTCTCTGAACCAAATTCTAGTTACTGTGTTATAAGAGTGATCTCTCTCCATTTATAACAAACCCGAATTGGACCACGTGGCTCAGACCAGTGTTTTTCAACCTTTTTTAGCTGCGGTACATTTACTACTTTTGAAAAATGTCACGGCACACTACTAAGTTAAAAATAACAAGTTACAGAATAAAAAAGTTAATTTTGATTGTATATTTCAACATAATTTAATTAGTGTGAACATTGGGCATGTTTGGATAAACACAAATTGAATATTTTGGCAGAAATAGAAGAAAGGCACGCGCGGAGCTCTTGTTTGATAGCTGTCAATCTTTCTCTTTTCTTTGTTTTTATAGAAGTCAGATTTGAGAAGCTAAGCTCACACAAATCTGTTGTCGAAAGCGGGAGCAACATTGAAACAGCTTTGTTTGACAGAACGGGAATTCCTTCGCAGCAATTATTCAGAAACTGTACAAAAATACTTCTGCAAAACGTAGCTTCAAACTACAATTTTGCCTAAGTTCAGTTAATTCCTCTTGTTTTTGCAACGTCATGTCAAGTCCAGCAACTGTAGATGAACTGTATGGGTCCCTTGCCTAGTCAAAATGTTCCGCGCAAGCTTACGAAAAATAAAACGACAGTTTGTCTTCGAGAGTTTTCAAGTGTTTGCTTATTATTTCACAAAGGAGAGCAGTATTGACATTTTGCTGCTTTTGGGTGAGTGGAAACATTTCAAGATTGCCAATTTCCACATGTTGTTGCCAGAGGTGCAGCTTTAAACAAAATCCGTTAATTTTATCGGTACTTGCAAGCAGATTTTCATTTCGGCCTTGCATTCGTGTATTTAATTCATTCCGATTGTAAAATATATCCACCAGATATGCCAGCTTTGCACACCATTCATCACTTGCAAACAGCTGTGCGTATCTGACTACTGTTTAAAAACTCTGACTACTGAGTTAAAAACTCTGTTATTCTCGCAACTCATACAACCGGGCCAGCACTTTGAGGTTAAAATAGAATACAATAGTAAGTTCAGACCTGTTTATAATATAGCCCGTTAATTACCAGAATATACGTATATTGCGATACAACTAATAAAAGTTTTATTTCGTTTTGTTTATATTATTATTATTTATTATTTTAGATTATCATATAAAATTTATATTTATAGTTTTTTTTAACAAAACCAGGACAACCAACTTTACCGTCCATTTTATTACAAAAAAATAAACACAGACCCGAAGATCCAACGTTACATTTCATTGTTTTGCCATTCCATCGTCGGAATACTTCAGTTCGCTAAATACTGTTACTTGCAAGCAGTTGTGACTTTAGCACGGAGTGAACGGAGCGGCCGCATTTGGCCGCCTAAAAAACGTGCAAAAGTGGCACCTCCTAATTAAAATATTGCTTTATCGTCGTAGCTTTAATCCGTTCATTTTCTTAAAAAAAGCAAACACAGACCCGAAGATTCAACGCTACATCTCATTGTTTTGCTATTCGGTCGTCGGAGTAAGCTCAATGAGATAAAAACTCTGACTTGCAAGCAGAAGTACACGAGTTTGGTTTTCCCTGCCGAGATCTGATTATGAACCACATGACTGCTGGCTGTAGTTTGAAACGAACAAAGCGGCTGCTTAAGAATAGCTTTTGTAAATGCAATCAAGATTTCAGCAGCTTTTAGGTTAAGAAACTCGAACAAAGTTGAAGGAGTCACAATTAAAATCAATTTTTGTTACTTCTAGTTAATTTTGTTTACATACCATGAAATGAAGATATACACTCTTGTATAACTGTTTGTATTAATCCGTTGTATGTATAGAAGATACTATTTATTTGTTATTCTGCCAAAAACCAAAGATTTCAGCAAAATTATTTGGTACCGCCAAAAATTTCCACTTTGCCCTACGGCAACACCAACACAATTCGCTTTCTAGGCTCTAAAATAGAGTGGATGCATGTCCAAAAAATTTCTTGTGTGCAAAATAAAGACCAAAAAAAGATCTTTCAAACTAAAATTCGGGCGCGGTGATTTATTTACGTAGTTCGAAAATAATTTTTGATAAGTCAAAAATTGGCTCAAAAAAATTGGACGCTTCTGCTTCTAACCCTGCTCAAACCTATAATACATTAATCTTGAATGATGAGTGAAAACATTTTTTCTTTTTGTCTTGACTTTTATTAATCAAATTTTTTCCATTAATGTCAAGTGAAAACCAAAAAAGTTTTTTACTTGTCGCTCAAGGTTGAAATATTTTATATTTTTAGGCGCATCATGTTTAGTTTTTGTCCGTTGATGTTTATTTTTTAGTTAAAAAGTTCTTTTTAAGATCTTCAAATTTTCAAAAATTTATCGAAAGACAACTTGCATTTATTTTGCAGCTAAAAAAATACCAAATGTGTTTAAAATATTTTTTGTAATTTTTTAACAGCAAGTTCATCGTTTAAACTTCTGGCAAGAACTTCGACAAATACAACGCAGTCAAGCCAACAGCTGTAATGTCACTACAGTTGAGCTTTGGTGCACTTACACATTGCTGCACTTGTCGTATTTCGACTAAAGAATACAAAGTTTTAATGGGTTCTCTATCAAACTACCGCGTCACTCGTTCCGCTTCATTTAGAATTAAAATATTTAAATTTAATCTTTTAACCAAGAATTTCCGTAATTTTTGCGTATAATCATCAAAACGGATCAAAAGCAAAGCTATAGTCAAAATAACATTAACCAAAAGGAAGTTGCAAAATATATATTGCTAACAGAGAAACTACTTTCCTTTCGTATAACAACAAGATCACTCTGGAATATATTTGTGAGAAACAGCAAACATCAAAAGATTTCAGGATGATTCGAAAAACAGAAACAAAAATATGGCTTAAAAAATAAATTTTTTAAAGATACGTTTTGTTTAAAAAAAAATTCTCGTACATGAAAAAAGGCTGCCATATAATCTCAAATCATTTATTAACCTTTTTTCTGCAGGCTTTACCAATAAATTTTTTGTGACATTAAACTTTTTTTTGACTACGTCCTTGCCTTAAATTTATCAAATCCGATTGTTTAAACGATGACCAAACCATAATAAGAAAATGACAAAGTAAAAAAAGGAAAAAAACTGTAAAAACTGTTCTTGAAACCTATTGTGAAGTCGGTTAGAAATAGTGTAGGATTATGAAATTATAATGAAGGACATTTGCAAAAAAACAAAACAAGCAAAATGTTACCTCTTATTATTTTTATTACAACAAATCTTTTTCTATTTAGCGAATCACTCAAAATGTAGTACAATTACATCATTTTTTTATCAACTACTACTTCATGTAAAAAACTAAACTGCAACCATTATGTTTGGAGGATCAACAAAGATTAACAAGCTTTTTTTTTACCATGAAGAAGAAATCAACACCACTTCAATACCAATATTGTTAATAAGTCTTAACAATGCAATTATTTGCTCTCAATAAAAAGCTTTCAATTGTTTTATTTTTTCTCAATAGTATGTTATTTACGCTACGAAACCTAAATAAACAAAACTAACATTACAACTTTTTTATATTGGTTTTCTCACATGTGATATAACTATCACAAAAACGTTTATATAGTTAAAATAATAATGATAAACAACTACAATTCTTATTTTGGAATATCTACAGTTGTACTGACCATCTCTTTAGTGGTTTAGTTTTTTTTATTTCCAACTGTCAACTCTTCTTTTTTGGGTTTTTTCTCGTTTGGAATATTTTCGGTTTTACAAGCCATCTCTTCAGTGGTTTGGTTTTCTTCATTTCCATCTGTCACCTCTTCATTTCTGTTCTCTTCTTTTTCGGATTTGTTTTTTTTTGGAATATTTACAGTTGTACTTGCCATCTGTTCAAAGATTTTAGAACTTTCTTTATTCTCAGGTTTAAACTTTTCGCATCCAACGTTTGCTTTGGTGAAAAGTTCTTTTGATGTTTCCATATACTTTTTTGGTGGATACTTATACGAGTAATAAAAAACTTTCTCGATTCCTGACTCAATTATCAGCTTGGCACACTCATTCCACGGATGTACCAAAGTGTACATTGTACAGCCATTTAAAGAGCAACCAGTTTTATTTATTATGGCATCCATTTCAGCGTACAAAATATATGGATATTTTGAGTTTAACCATTTTTCGTCTGTTGAAGTATCTCTTTTCCACGGAATAGACGATATGTTTGTTGGCGCTCTGTTGTAGCCTAATCCAACAACTTTTCCATCTTTGTTTACAATGCAAGCTCCTACTTTTGTACTTGGATCTTTGCTCCTCATAGCAGTGAGGAAAGCAATTCTCATAAAATAATCATGTGATCCAAGAACAGGTATGTTTGTCATCTTTAATTTTTTTGATTCTATAAAAGTTAGCTTCTGTATATCAAGAAAACTTTAACACAATAAAGTTTTTCGGCAAGTTTGCTAATTTAGCTTAAGTTTTAATAACTGACATGTCGGTATTGAAAATCCGGATTTATATACTGTAGAAGCGAAAAAATATTAAGACTCTACCGCCACCTTGTAAAGAGATTGCAAGTTTTCATCAAAAAATGGATTTTTATAAAAAATATTCTTTATAACAATGGTGGGCAAGTGATGGTTTACCAGACTTTATTTTTTCGACATTTTTGACTAAACAGTAGATTGCAACGGAAATCATTAATAAAATCTTTATTCATGCTCTTCTGGTAATGAGCAGAAGAGCCAGAATAAAGATTTTAATAATGTACCTGGTATCAAGGAAATCATTAATGCTGTATATTTAAAATTCAAATGATTTACTTCAACTAACCTGACATATAAACATTTAACAAAATTAATTTGCTTTTACAAATCTTTCAAGAATCAAGTTTTAATTTATTTAATTAAAAAAAAAAAAAAAAAACTTTTAAGTATTTAAGAACTTTTTAGAATCTATTCTGGTTGCTAATTTAGATCTTTTAATCACAAAACGCCTCTACAGCTTCATTAATTCTCTTTCAGGAATCATCAGAGAATCATATTCAATAAAATTTGTATAAACCCCAATGATTTCCTTAAAATTGGTTCAGACTAAAAGCAAACGCGAAAAAAAAGGGCCGAAACGAAAATTTGTGGTTAACGGAAAAAGAATGAAGTTAAAATACTGTAATTTAGCCTTTAAACTTGGTTTTGGCTGAAAGCTGTTGCAGAAAAAACAAGCGTAATTTTCTTCTCACTGTTTTCGCATCCGCTTTTAGTTTGAATCAAAACCCTCAAGCTTCTTTAAAATTTCAAAACAGATTGCCTTGAAAATATTCAAATATATTTCTTCTACAAAATTTAAGTGAAAACAAAAAAAAAAGATCTTCACTTACACGTAAGTTGTTTAGTGACGTCCGGTTCATTTTGTTATGTTTTTCCTTGAAAATCTAAGTGAAGACCAAAAGAAAAAAAGGTTTTTACTTTAGTTGGATGGCAAATCCTGGTTTATTATATTCTTCCCCTAAATTGAGCTTCCCAACCTAAAACGCATAACTACAGCTCTGGTCTCAGCGAACTTTTAAACAGACTCAATGACTAAAAGAGTGTATTTCGATAAAACAAATGTGAAGTACGTAAAAAAGTTATAGTCTGGGTTTTGACTGCTCGTTATTATAATATCAAAATCTTCAAAACTAATTAAATTTAAAGCATAAAAAAATGACTACTTAAGACAAGAATATCGAAAAAATAGTTGCCATCGATAAAAAAGTATTGACATAGGGGAAAAAATTATTTGCTAAATAAATTGCATTTATTGTTTAATTTTTCTTGTTTAATCGTCAATAGCAAACTTTATTATTTATTCTCTAGGACAAGTGTTTTTGATAGAACAGCATAACATCTTTGTTTTTTTCAGTCGAAGTATGACAAATGCAGCAGTGTTTGTTCTTGCAGAAATTATAATATTACGCTTGCTGTTAAAAAAAAAACAAGAAGGAAATTTTTATCATTATTATTTTTTCTTGTTATTAATGATGATTCCAAACAACTCTCAAGTTTTTGCAATGTTCGTGGATTAAAAACTATTATATTTATATCATATTTTGCGGATAACATTTTGATTGTATAGTTTTAGTAAATCAAAAGCATCCATATAATTACTGGATAACGTTAATATTTTCAGTTACTGTAATATCAATATCATCTTATTAGCACTGTTTTTAGATAAAAAAAAACTAAATTTGCACTGATTATCTGCCTCATTTTTTTTGAGTTTTATCATGTCATTCGAAAGCATTTTTTTGCCAATAATTTATTTTTTTACGTTTGTTCACAACCAAAAGTTTCCTTTTAACCAAAAAAAGTTTACTAAATAAAAGTGTAGAAGTTAATTTTTAAATATCAGAAAATTAAATAAAAGGATGAATTAATCAAATCAATGGATACTTTATTACTTCAAACTGTTAGATTAATCTATATAAAAATATAAAACAAAAATATTTCTTTTAAGTTTGTTGTCTGATTTTCAGAGTTGCTTCAAAATTTATTTTATAAAGACCAATATGTTATTTTTTTCTCTTGACATTATTTGTTTTTACACAGTTCGAAGCAAGGTTCTTGATTTTGTAAATTCGAATTGTCATTGACGATATTTAAACAATAAAAGCAATTTATTTAGCAAATGATTTTACCACCCCAAGTCAATATCTTTTATCTTTGCTAACTATTTTTTTTGATATACTTGTCTCATACATTCATTTCGTTATGCTTTGAATTTTATTTAGTTTTAAAAGTTTCGATTTTATGATAACTAGTATCCAAAAGTTTTCTGACAAACAAATAAATAAAATAGCAAATAATTTTAAAAAACAAAAAATTAGATTGACAAAATAGAAATTGAAATTAATTTATTAATTCTGAATAAAATAAAATAACGTAATAAGCTTTTTTGAGCCACCTAGTGGACATGGCAACCGTTGCTAAGCTGAACAAGCTTTGGTTTTATTTAGTTTGTTTTAACAGCTGAGCCATGAGGGGAATAGCTTATTTCGGCAATTTTAATTTGAGTTGGGACTATAAAATTAGTTTAAAGTTTATAATCTGTGATCTATATAATGAAAACTAATTTCTTGCATTTATTAGGCTGGATTTGCGTGTAATCAGATATTTTACGTATTTTTTAAATAAAATTTTTTAAACATTTTTTGCACTGAAGTTCGCGGTCACTTTGCTTTCATAATTTATTTAAGTCCAATCTTACATAACTAAAATTGAGATCAAAATTAGGTAGGCGACCAAACTATTTTGTAACTGTATTATGTTAAGCAGATTTTCTTATTTTAATTTACAAATACAGAATATACGATTTATGTGTCTGTGTCAATACATTTTGTAGAAATGAATAGAAAAATGACTATTCTTGTTTTGAATAGTAGAGTTGCATCTGTTTTGTTTCTAGTGCTTAGGCGTATTCTTGTAAATTTTTGTGCCTCCAATCTTATTGCAATCAAGTTACGTGACATAATAAATTTTAGTTAATTTTTAATATGTTCTGACAGTTTTTTCCGTTCAATTATTTGGGATAAATAAAGACAGTTTATAATAAATATTTGCTCATTGCTTTTTAATAAAAGCATAGCTTTTTCTAGCATTCATCTTCTACTGGCTAAAATTAAATAAAAATATAATAATAATTAAATACTGCAATATTTGTTTTTGGTATTAAACATTTTTGTTTTCGAATAACTTGTTTTTTGCATCTACCATTTTAAGTTGATTTAGACTATGGAGGTATTTAAGAATAACCTCTTAAATGATACTTAATGCAAAAACAAAAAAATAGTACCAAAAACGATTATTACAGTATTACATTATTGTCATATTTTTGTTTATTCTAGTTAGTAGAAGATTTTCTGGCATACTATAAAAATTGCTGTGACAAAAAAATATATAAGATTTAAATAGCATTACCTTCTATATTTGTGTGCGGGAGTTGGCAAACTTTCCTAGTAATAAACAAGTTTATTTAATTTATCATTTATTGCTTTTTCTTTTTGATGAATAGAATTTAAACCACATGAAACTCGTGCGGTAAGTCCATTTGATGTCACTCCAGTGCATACATTCAAATCGGTACGACTTCTGTATAGGCTGCCATCACAGTTCGCTTGTAGGCCCAGCATTGTTATCTGAGTTATAGCAAAAAATTAAAGGGAGCATTGACCTCGGACAAACTCAAAGTAAAACATTATTTACAAAGCTGCTTGGTTGCTAATTGGAAACGGTGGTTCCATACAACCGTTTGTAACTAAGCTCTACTTAAAAAAACTTTCTTTATTATTATTTGACAATAGACTAAACGAAGTGTCAATAAAGTGTTGAGATTCGACTTTTGATGAGAACGCAGGTTGGTTCAATACCAGACGCTGTTCAATAATCAAGTTTTTCATAAAAGATAATTCTTCTTTTATCACTTAACGCCTTTCGTTGTCAAGTAAACAGTCGCCTCGGCTTTATTGGGAACACCCGAAAATTCAGACAATTGTTTTATTCGGGCAAAAGTGCCGAGAATGGCACAAAAGCAAACATCACACACATATTTTTTGTTTTTTCAACAATGAATGCCATTGTACAGTCGCGTTAAGATTAAATAGAAACGCAGTTTTGAGTGATTGTGATATAACAATGCAATAATTATATGACAATTTTAACAAAACCAAGACAACCAACTCTATCGTCCATTTTATTAAAAAAAAAGCAAACACAAACCCAAAGATCCAACGCTACATCTCATTGTTTTGCCATTGATATTTTGACTACTGTCTGAATAGCTCAGTGAGGTAAAAACAGTTACTTGCGAACAGAAGTATGCCAGTTCAATTCTCCTTTACTGAGATCTGATTATGAACCACATGACTGCTGGCTGTAGTATGAGGCAAACGAAGCGACTGCTTAAGAATGGTTTTAGTAAATGTAATCAAGATTTCAGCAGCTTCTAGGTTAAAAAACTGGAACAAAATTGAAAGAGTCACATTTAAAATCGATTCTTCTTTCTCCTAGTTAATTTTGTTTACATACCATAAAATGAAGATATACACTTTTGTATAACTCCGCACAAAATTGTACAAAACTGAAATCAAATAAAAGTTTAACTCTTGTATAAATGTTTGTTTTTAATCCGTTGCATGTATGAAACATACAATTATTCTGCCAAAAACCCAAGATTCCATTGAAATTATTTTGTACATCCAAAAATTTGCACTTTTCAACTTTGCCCTACGGCAACACCAAAACAATTTGCGTTCCGCCGGGGTGAACGGCCCTAAAATAGAGCAGTTGCAGATCCAAAAACCTTTTTGTATGTAAAGTAAAACACCAAAAAAAGATTTTTTAAAGTAAAATTCGGCCGCGGTGATTAATTTACGACGCCTGCAAATATTTTTGATAAGTCAAATGTCCTCGGCTTAAAAAAATTGGACGCCTTTGCTTCTAACTCTGCTCTAACCTATTACATTAATTTTGAACGAAAAACAAAAACTTTTTTTCTCTTCGCTATAATTAATCAAGTTTTTCCCATTAATGTGAAATGAAAATTAGAAAAAGGTCTTTATTTGTCGGTCACGGTTAAAATATCTAAGTTTTTAGGCGCGTAATCGTCAAGCCATTTTAAAATCTTTTTGCAGGCCACATAAGTTTCACGCCCCTGGCCACCAAAAAATCCTGTTATTATGCAACTATTTTATGGGGGTCAGTTTTCGTTTAGAAGGAACAGGTTTGCGGCATTTATTGAGATAAGCTCGAACAGTCGCTTTGTAAGCTTTATACTAAAGCTACCAGTTGCGTGGTTCTTAATCCGATCTCAGTAGGAAGGAACGAACTTGCTTCCTTCCGCTTGGAATCAGGAATTGCCTAACCAAAGGAGGGATGGTGCAAGAAAAAAAGGGGACAACTTTTTAAAATTCATTTTGCAATGATAATAAAAAAAATATTGGGAAAACTTTTTTTTTCTGATTACCGAAAAGATCACTAAAAAAGGTCCTCAACTTGTGGCTACAATCTCTATTTCCGTCCTTAAAACATAGTGTTCTCATAAAAAAGTCATCATTTTCAATGGAGTACATAACTCCTACTTTCTTCCTAAAGTTAAGGTGCAGACAAAGGACAAAAGGGCACTTGCCGGAAGTGGGAAGGCAGAGGCCACCGACATACTGCTACTATGAACAGATAGAGCAATACTTTAATTAGTAGGGGCCACTTTTGTACGTTTTTTAGGCGGCCATGTGCGGCCGCTCCGTTCACTCCGTCCTGAAGCCATGACTGCTTGCAAGTAACAGTTTTTAGAGCACTGCGCTATTGCGACGATGGAATAGCAAAACAATGAGATGTAATGTTGGATCTTTGGGTTTGTTTTTGGTTTTTTTAAATAAAATACACGGTAAAGTTGGTTGTCTTGGTTTTGTTGAAACAGTCACATTATCATTGCATTGTTATATCACAATCACTCAAAACTGCGTTTCTATTTAATCTTAACGCGACTATACAATGGTTGATACAAATATACGACTATACAATGGCATTCATTGCTGAAAAAACAAAAAATATGTGTGTGATGTTTGCTTTTGTGTCATTCTCAGCACTTTTGCCCGAATAAAACAATTGTCTAAATTTTCGGGTGTTCCCAATAAAGCCGAGGCGACTGTTTACTTGACAACGAAAGGCGTTAAGTGATAAAAGAAGAATTATCTTTTATGAAAAACTTGATTATTGAACAGCGTCTGGTATTGAACCAACCTGCGTTCTCATCAAAAGTCGAATCTCAACACTTTATTGACACTTCGTTTAGTCTATTGTCAAATAATAATAAAGAAAGTTTTTTTAAGTAGAGCTTAGTTACAAACGGTTGTATGGAACCACCGTTTCCAATTAGCAACCAAGCAGCTTTGTAAATAATGTTTTACTTTGAGTTTGTCCGAGGTCAATGCTCCCTTTAATTTTTTGCTATAACTCAACTAACAATGCTGTGCAGGGCCTGCAAGCAAACTGTGATGGCAGCCTGTACAGGAGATGTTTCATAGTGTTAAATTGATTTCGGTGTACTTCCTTAGCATGTGATACTGATTGTGATGTAACTAACTATCTTGCCTTTGAAATAGTGATAAATCTTTTTGTATGAATAATAATAATAATATAACTAAATATTTGACTTTTGGTGAAGTTTGTTTGCTTCAAAGCTAGACAATAATTTTCTTGGTAATGTTGTTAATGTTGTCTAGTAAAGCCTTAGTTACAAAGTATTTTTAATGTACAGTGTTTACATTTATATTTTGGTGTAACTAAATTTATTAAAATATTTTTTTCTTATTCACTGTGGATATTTAAATAACGTTATTACAAATGCATTATTTCTATATTAGCTAAATAGCAGTACTGATTATATATTAGTCAATTATCAAAGATATAATTGTAAATTTGTAACAATCGTCATTTTCTTTTTTTCATCGTTATACTTATCAGGAGGAAAGCGTCAAAGGTACTATACATAGAGCAATTAACTTTTAAGCAATTGTGGTGAATCATACCAGCATTTCAAATTTTTCTCTCAATGCAATTAATAATTTTGTTGTTCAATGTGTCAACTTGTTGATTGCTTAGTTTAAAGATTTGCGTTAAAGAGAAAACAGACAAGAGACGATTGGAATTGGTGAAGGTTGGCAAACTTAGGAAAGACAATAAACCAACAAAGAAAAGAAAGAATATTACGTTTGCTCCGTCGTTTGGATTCAGAGACAATTTTATTTTGTACTTAAATTTAAATAAGATTTTATAATTTGTGCTTAAGTTGTTATAATTTTTGATAATTGTTCATTTCTTATGTAAAAATTTTGATTATTAATAAAGTGGTTTGCAGGGGGAAAAGCAGGGAAAATACTGTAAAGTGTTTTTTCCGTGGACACAAAAGAATGGCAGGAGTAGACTTTCAACTACGACTGTTTCGATAACAATCACGGCCCTCTTAATCACTCGACCACGCCGTCATTAGGACAATAGTCCTTCTAACTTTTAGCTGAAAAAGTGAAATGTTTAGCTGTACCTGAAGTCGACTGTGGCTGAAGTAATAGTTTAACAACTGATAAGCTATAGCTGAGTGAAGAAAATAATTTTGCTTACATGTGCGAGTCAAATTGATCAGCAAAACAATGATTTGCGATCAACGAATAGGCATAAAAAGGTTTAATTCGTTTCTATCTTTTCCAGTTCTAAATGATTTATTTCTTTTGACAAGTCTTCTATGTCAGACAAAACGCGGGAAAATGTGGATCATAGTTAATAGAGTTTGCAGTCTTTAACAATAACTCGGGGTTAAAATATCCGATTGCATCCCAATATTCTGTATTATTCAATAATCCGACTGCATCCCAATTCAATAATCCTACTGCACCCCAATATTTTGAAAAAAATTGAAAATTTGTAGAAAAACTTCAACAAATTATGAAGGAAAAATTTGAATAAGCCATGAGTTCAGAACACAATTTGTGGTAGGCTACTACCAAAACCGAAACAAAGAGATTTTGGCAATTGCAGTAGAATTTGGCAACTTAAAATTAGATTTGGAAAAAAGTAAAAGTAAAATTCAAGCAAAGATTTTTCTGGTTCAATATTCAAATTTTTAAAGCTAAACCAAAATCAATTCATTCAATACAGTACAATGTAGAATTCGTTGGCAGCACGCCCGAATATGCAAAGCGCCGCATCGATGGAGACGCCATATCTTCCACCTTCTAAAGCTTAGCGATTTATTCTGTTGTGCCTTGGAGAATGCGCTATATTGCTTTATTTTGCTCAACGCTCATAACAAGCAGCCTAAATTTCAATCGTATCTTGAAAAAAGGCTTCTTCTTCTTCTTCTCCTTTCGGCCTTTCCCTTCAATCAGGGTTAGCCACGTGATTATCTTTCTCCAAACCTTTCTGTCTTCAACGTATGTCTCCTTCGCACCAACTTCCCGCATATCTTCTTTCACTAGATTTAAAAATTTTCTTTTTGATCTCCCTCTTTTCCTCTTTTCTGGAAACTCCATTTCTGTCATCTTTCTTCCTACATACTCTTTGTCTCTCCTCATGACATGTCCATATCACCTCAGTCTGCCCTCACTCATCTTCATTCCTAACCATTCTACCTTAATTGTACTCCTGATGTACTCGTTTCTAATCTTGTCTTTTCTCGTCACTCCTATAGCAAACCTCAACATTTTCATCTCTGCAACTTCCATCTCTTCCATTTGTTTCTTTGTAACTGCCACCGTCTCAAGTCCATACACCGTTGGTGGTTTTACCACTGAACTGTACACTTTTCCTTTTACTCTAGCTGGTAACCTCCTGTCACAGATTACTTCCGATACTCTTCTCCATCCGTTCCATCCTGCCTGCAATCTCTTCTTTACCTTACTCTCACAACCACCACTTTCTTGCACCGTTGATCCCAAATACTTAAATTCCTTTACTCTTTGCACTTTTGTATCCTCCATCTTTACTGTTTCTTCGTCATTTCCTCCATTTATGCACAGATATTCGGTCTTTGACCTACTTACTATCATCCCTCTTCTTTCCAATGCATACCTCTAGCATTCTAGTCTACACTCCACTTCTTCTCTGGTCTCTTCGCAAATCACAATGTGTATTATTGAGAAATCAATCTTGAAAAGAGGCTATATACAAACAAATAAAATAAACTTCAACCTGACAGCAATATCTTGGCATTTCCGAAAACAGGTCGAGGCAATTGCTCGACAGTTGTTCTTAGTCAGGTCTTTTTAACCGGATAGAAATTGATACCTAGAAAAATTGTATGACTTCAGGGGAAAAATTTATACTTCCAACATTTTACTATATTTAAAAGCAACAATTTACTTTAAAATTTGTACTCCGATCATATTATCCTATATTAAGCATGATTTAAAATAAGCTACAAATTTCAAAAAATGGTGCATCAAGTAAAGTTAAAATATTTTTGTAAAAGATAGGGTTAAAAACTTGGCCGGTGAGAAGAATAGTGTTAAAGCAGAACTCTTATGATATCTTAGTCGTACTATCATTAAACATATTTGTTGCTTTTTCCTTTCATTTCCTGGTCCGTATTATTAGATTTGGTAAAAAGTTCCTTTTCTCAAATTGCAGAAAACGCTCAACGTTCTATAAATAGTGTTTTTAATGTTTGAAGCCGATTACGACTTGAGAAAAATTTAGCTTTCCAAAAATGAGCCGTTAGTCAGTTATTGATGTATGCTTTTTAGTTACATTTTCGTAATTATATCGCAGCGTTTCTCAAACTGATGATCCGCGAGCTTACTTATCTTTTTTTACTACGTTTTGAGACGAAAATCGAGAAATCAGAGTCGAATTTAAACCGAAAATCTCTTTGTGGCCCGTCGAGTATGACTAAATTTATGATTCAATAATTATTCCCGTTTTTGCTTTGATTTTGTTTTTCTTGCGTCCATTCTAAGTGTGCATTTTTCATTTTTCTTTTGTTGAATATGCGTATTTTATGCTTTTCGTAAATTTTTTTTTGACATGTGCACCTATTGATTATGATAAACAAAAATGCGGTTATTTTTAATAAATGATAAAATTCGTTCCTATTGCTTTTTCAAGCCATGATTATTTTTGCAAGCCCTTGGCTAACAATCGTTAAAATATTATATCTATTTCTACAGCTTAAAACACGCGAATACTCTTCCTTGAATGAATTAGTTTATTAAGGAAAGATTTCTTATTTGCTCTTGAACAATTAATTTTTTGATAATTTAAAAAAAAATGAGTCATTAATTGGTTTTGCTTCATAACAATCAATTCATTTCGATCAAGTGCAAAATTTTCCCCCAAGCGTTAATAAGTGCAAAAATTTTCCCAAGAAAAAAAAAAAATACAGCATTAGCAAGCGCTAACAAAAGAACGTAACAAGCGTTAATAAGCAATCCCCTAGCGTTAACAAACATTGACAAAAATATAGTCACAGCGTTATCAAGCGTAAAAAAGCAAGCGTTAAGACCGTTAACGAGCGTTAACAAGCGCTAACAATAAATATAGTCACAGGGTTATCAAGCGTACAAAACCAAGCGTTAAGAGTGTTAACGAGCGTTATAGCGTTAGCAAGCGTAAACAAGCAATTCCCCAGCGTTAAGAAAAAACGCAATAAAAAAAGCTGACGTCATTACGGGGGTAACCAAGTTCGTAAAGAAGATTAAAAAACGAGCCGTTATGGTCTGCGAATCAAAAGCAGTGAAGTATTATATAGCATTAGGACGCATTTTACAAAATGGAGACCACCTAAATTTAGGAGACTTGATCCTACCAATTTTTTCCAAATATAGGACCCGTCGCAAAAGAGTTTGAGCAAAATTTACTCTCCTATTGCAATATACCACCACTTGAAGCGTTCAACATATTTAGTACTATAATTCTACTTTTACTCCGCACTAAAAAATTTAGAACTCTGTAGTCGGATTCGGAGTTCAGAGTTTTATATTTAGACTACACAGCTCTGAATTGTACTATAAAAAAATAATTGAATCATTTTCTAAAAATTTGAAAAAAAGCTTGTTGTAATCAAAAAATATGCAGCAGGCTTTTATCTTCTTTATTATGACTTTATCAAAAGTTTGTCGGCAGCTTGGTAGAGTGGTAAAGAGTGCCGTGTTCCGGGTTTGAAACCTACTCGCGTCTTTGTTGTTTGCAATTTGATGTTTGCAATTTCTTTTATTGAAAAAATTGATATTCGATTTTAAGTTAAAAATATACTTTGTGGAATCTCGGTATTTGCAAGTATTTATCAAGAGACTATCGGAGTTTAATTAGCAAACAAAGGCAAATCTAATGTTTTTGATATAATTGTATTTTATTTTTTCTAAGCAGCAGGTTTATCATTTAAACTGATTGCAAGGACCAGAACAAATACAACGTATTCAAGTGTAGCAGCTATCATATCACTGGATTTGAGCTTTGCTTCACATATACAATGCTGCACTTGTCATACTTTGACTGCAAAATAAAAAATTTGATACCCCTTTCTATCAAAAACTGGGTTGCTTGTTTCGCTGCAATTGACAACAAAATTTTCAGAATTTTACCCATTCTCACCAAATTCAATCAAATTCGCTGCTAATTAAAATAGCATTAACCAAAATCACTTTTAACTTTAAATAATACCGCAGAATGACCGAGCTTTAAATCAACCTTGAACGGCCAAATGGTTAATTGGCGTAGAAAACATTGAAAGCTGCAAATCGGTTATTTGAGTCTAATTGTAAATAAAGTATTTAAAAAGTCAAAGGCATTAAAGTCATTTGCTACATCTTCGGAATAACCAAACAGCATGTAATATTTTAATCACACAAAAGAAAGTAAGCAATTTAAAAAAGATAGCGTCTGAAGGAAAAATTGTGAATATTTGTAAAAAGCGAAAATGCTAAAAACAAAGTTCTTGTTTGCAAAATATTAACGGCAACAGTTTTTAATGGCAAACAATTTTTGGTTGCCCTATAGACTTTTTATTAGTAGATTAAAATGCTCTCTTGTTTTTCGAAATAATGGACAAAAGAGTGCTTAAAAACAAAAATTAATGGTGATAATTATAAAAATAATTATAAGCCTAATTATAGGGTTTTAATGTAAGTAAAATAAAAATACAAATGATATCTCAAATAACTTTTTTACTGTTGAAACTAATTGCTTAAGTAAGTATAAATATTTTTTACATTTAATTATTAGTTTTTCGATTATTTCATAAAAACAAAAAAAAAGTAGTGGAAAGCGAAGATAAAGGCGAAGTGAAAACTGCTCATTTAAAGCAAATTTTACTAAACGGCTCATTAACTAAGTTTATTCAAAAGTTTACGAAGCAATCAAATTAATTCTATTTCGCGAGGGAGGTTGTTTCATGTTCAAACAAAAGAAGTAACTGAGAACGTTTTTGGGTAAATTTTATAAAAAAATTTTAAGATAGAGATGCCTTGTAGTTTGTTTGGCTTTATTATATAAAGTTTTCAATCGAGAAAAAATCCAGCACAATTTATTTTGTTTGTTTCTTTGTTTATTGGGTTCGAATTATGTTCAATTTCCCCCACTATCTTACCCTCCTGACTCGCAAGACAATAACGGAGATGTGAAACTTAGAGCAATCATCAAGCAATCGCCCAGATCTTTATTTGTAAATCTCAAAATATTGCTGTCCGCAAAAATTTTTTTCTTATTTAGTGACTTTAAATGGATTTTGCTATGGCCGCTAAGCAGAGGAAAATACCGCAAAGTGTATGGCAAATGTACGAGGGGCATACCAAAAGTTCTGCACAATGGCTATTAAATTTTTCATTATTTACTTCACATGCCATCTGTCACAGCTATTATACACATTAGTCATCGCACTAATTACGTAAAAATTAATTGCTCATATCTTTTGATTTTCATTGATTATCTTTTAATTTCAGACCATGTAACATTAGCAGTGTCTAATTTTAAGAAAAATGAGTGGCGTGCCATTACAGCCTGGGACAAAAGTTTAAGACCACCTTTGGAAAAAGGCACATTTTAGAAAAAAGCTTCTTAATCACCTAATACTAAATATTCTTGTGTCAAAATGCATATTTAGTTTTTGGATATAAACCTTATCACACATTAATTTTTAATTTTTACTTTCGTTCAATTTTTTAAATGTTTAGCTTAAAAATACAAAATTTTGAACCACGAAAATTGGCAAAAAATCTAGCAGTTAACGTTGAAAAACGTATTCAATTTACCGGTCGTTGCACAATGAAGGTCTCAGAACGTGAAATATCAAGGCAGATGAAAGTTAGAAAAACTGCTGTACCTAACACTATCAAAAAATTTCAAAAAATAAGTACTTTCAAGGACAGCAAAAAAACAGGCCGTCTGAGCATTTTTAGTAGTGGAAATAAACGTTTTATTAGGAAGAGAGTAAGTCAATTCCCTTAGAGTTCTGCTAAAAAAATACAGGCTGAAATGGCACAAGGAAGCTTCAAAATTAGTAAAATTATGAAGCTTCCTTCAAATTTTTTTTATAAATAATAATAGTATAAATAAATATTTAAGTTTTTGAGAAGTTTGTTTGCTTCAATGCTAGACAATGATTTTCTTGGTAATGTTGTTAAATGCTGTCCAGTTAAGCTTAAGTTACAGAATATTTTTAACGTACAATGATTATATAGATACCTTGTTTTTTTAGTTTTATAGAGTATGCGCTTTCAAAATTAGTAAAATTAGCAAAAATGGCACAAGGAAGCTTCAAAATTAGTAAAAAAGTTTCAGCTGACTCTATTCTGGGACTGTAATGGCATAATCCACATGGAAAACTGCCCTCGAACCAAACAATCAATGCTTCCTACTATTCTAGTCTGCTTCAAACAGTCCACTCAAAAATGCCAAGAGTTAGATGTGGAAAGATTCATAAGCGCCCCCTTTTTTTGCAAGATAATGCACGTGTCCACACAGCAAAAGTTTTCATGGTTAAATTACGTGAGCTAAAGCGGTAATTACTTCCTCATCCAGCTTATAGCCCAGATCTTGTTCCTAGCGACTTCCACCTATTTGGGCCACTCAAAGATCCTCTGCGTGGCAGAAATTTTGGGTGTGAAAGTGAGCTGAAGTCAGCCGTGAATGAGGTAGTAAAATACTGGTTTGAAGAAGGAATAAAAAGGTAGCAGAGCGTTGGAGAAAGTGCATTGACTTGTAGGGAGATTATGTCGAAAAATAAACTTTGTTTTATTATTTCATGATTCTTTGTTAACAGTTTGTGTAGAACTGTTGGTATGCCTCTCGTAGTACACTATTGGAACTCGGAAATGGCCCAACTTGATGCCGCCAACTCGATGCCGCCGACTCGATGCCAGGCAACTGGTTAGGGTTAGGGTTAGGATTAGGATTAGGGTTATAGTTAGGGTTAGTAACAACAATTTGAAAGTTAAACTGTTAAAAGTTGGCTTGGCATCGAGTTGGCTTGGCATCGAGTTTGCGGCATCGAGTCGGCGGCATCGAAGCGTACCCGACCCTTGGAACTCATACCGCGTCAATGCGTTCGATTGCCATCAATACGTTGCTTCTATCTACTCGGCAGCGCGGCCGAAACCGACTGCTGTAGTTTCTTAAACAGCAATTGAATATACTTTGTATTGTGGGAAATTGAAATTAACTAAATAAGATTTAATGA
Organism: Diplosoma virens; assembly: GCA_963680785.1. Taxonomy (NCBI): domain Eukaryota; kingdom Metazoa; phylum Chordata; class Ascidiacea; order Aplousobranchia; family Didemnidae; genus Diplosoma; species Diplosoma virens. The sequence continues at coordinate 28,363,904 of OY796889.1, forward strand.
TTCGTGCTTTTCGGCTGACAAAATGTAATCTCCACAACTACAACAAAATCCAGTTAGCAGTCGCTTATAACTGTTATCCTAATTCATAATGATTTGTTACTCTGCTTCAAACCATAAAACCGATTCATAAAACTGATATTGTGTACCGTATAGTTAAGTTTCTTTTTCCGCTTTTATTTTTTAATTTTTAATTACTCAATATAAATGAATTGATTATTTACATAAATTCTTTCAACCAATTGTCTCAACCAATGACCGAACGTTTAGAAAATGACAAAGTAAAAAAACCAAAAAAAAGTAAAACTTGTTTTTGAAAGCTATTGTGAAGTCGGTTAAAAACCGTGTAGCTTTAAAGATTATACGTAATAAAGAACATTTTACAAAAAATAACAAAAAAACAAAATGTTACATCACAATTTTATTGATTTTGTTCTTTATTTTGTTCTTCAACAAATTTTTACCAGTTTTGGAAAATAAATCAAATTTTTTTTTATAGAGTACAATCACATCACCTTTTTTTATCAACTACTTCATGCATCAAACTAAACTTCAACCGTTAAGTTATTTATTTTTATCTTTATATTTATCCTCCTGATTCGCAGGAAAGCGACGGAGGCGCTATTATATTGAGCAAGCAATTATCCAGACCTGCTTCCAAAGATCCCAAGATGTCGCTGTCCGGTTGAAATTTTTTGTTTTGTTTTTTTAGTTTTACAGAGTATGACTGAAATTTAGAACTGCTTTCAAAGCCACTAAGCAGGGAGAGTACCATAAAATGTCGTCCTCAAGGACACAACAAAATGGCGCGAGTAGGCTTTAAACCCAATCCATCACAATCACGGAGTTCTGACCACTCGACCACACTGCAGACTGCGCTCTAGAATCACAATCACGGTGCTCTAAAAAACTCGACCAAGTTTGAGGGATCAATAAAAATTACTACAGTTTTTTTTTAGTAGTTGCGACTATTACGAAAAAAATCAACACCACTACAATGCCAATAATCTTAGTAAACCTTAACAATGCAATTATTTGCTTTCATTACAAATTATTAAAAAGCTTTTAATTATTTTACTTTTTCTCAAGAGTATGTTGTTCACGCTACAAAAACTAAATAAACAAAGTACAATTACAAGTTTTTTATAACTGGTTTTCTTACATTTGATAAAACTTACACAAAACGATTACATAATTATAACAATACTACTGTACAAACTTAACACACTTTTTATGCTATATTTATAGTTTTTTGGCCATCTCTTCAAAAATTGGAACATTTTCTTCAGTTTCAGGCTTAAATTTTTTGCATACAATACCTGCCTGTGCAAAAAATTTTTTGATGCTTTTATATATACGTATATCCGCATTATATTTATCTCGGTAACACACAACTTTCTTGATTCCTGATTCCAGCTTTGCACACTCATTCCATGGAAACACCAAAGTGTACATACGTATATATATACTTTTTTTATTGTATTTATTGCAGTTAAACTGACCTCTGATTTATACAAGAACTTATGAATTTTAAATCGACTAAGATTTGTTAAACTTTTTTATGTTTTCACCATTTTTGAAATTTAAAATGCCTGGGTCCTCAAGCGGTGGGTTTTGGGTAAAAAATCAACACCCAAAATTTTGGCTCATTATGATGTCATACAGATCTGACATGCTACAGTTGAAATTTGAGGTTTAGAGTTTTTAGCGTATTTTGCGTATTTCAAAAACCACTTGTTGCAAAGTGATGACATTGCTATCAAAATGTGCGTCAGGATCAACTTCCATTGAACATTCAATACTAAATTTAATATATTTCAGATTGTTATTTCTGTTATTTGGATTTTTCGTGGTGTATTGGCTTTGCGGTTGTTATTTTGCGTTTGTATTTTAATATATTATTGAAAAATTTCTTTCATGAAAACCTCGTATGACAAATTTGATAAACAACCACGTAATCAGGTCATTAATCTCAATCTTTAAATTAGAAGGCAAAATTTTATTCATTTGAAGAGGGCTAATATAAGCCGAAAATGTTTATGGTTTCTTTTTGTTTTATTTTGGAATGAATAAATTGCACAAATTTTGTAAGGTCATCAAAAGTGTTTTTATTGTCAGCCTTATAGCAAGCTATAAGTTTTCAAACTTGTAAAAACTATCTTTTCTCCAATCAATAAGCCCAGCATGCTTTTAAATCAAAAGAAAACAATCTTTTTTGTTTAAATTAATAAGCCCGGCATGCTTTTAAATCAAAAGAAAACAATCCTTATTCGTTCCTTTTCGTTCAATCTTTTTCGTTCAAACAAAAACAGAGAATCTGATTTAGGAAAAAACAATTGTCTTTATTTTGATCGAAAATGTAGGGCTGTTGTAAATCTTTGTCTGTTTTAGTTTTTTTTTAAAACTTTTCACGCATTCAATTAAAATCAACATAATGACGCGCTTATGGTTTTTCTGAAAAGTCAACATTGAACCAAATTTCCATTGGCTTTTCAGACTGTGATTCAATTGGGATGATCATGATTCTATTTGTATCTGAGATAATTACTCTTAACTTAACAACAATGAAATCAAACTAAACTCAATAAATAAAAGCCATGCACTAGATTAATATTTTCCACAAGTTAATGGATCGCCAACTAAATCAAATAAAGTTTTAGAAAAAAATTTATCCTCTTTCTCATTTTTACTTGCACATATAAAATTATTGTATAACTAAGACACTTGCCAAAGCTGATGACTAATATGAAGGCAAAGTGGCTTTAGAATGTATAAAACACTTTTTGACTTAAAGCTCGAGAGGATGTAGTTTAACTGACCTCTTCTCTCCCATCGCTCTTCAGAGGAAATAAAATATATGGAAAATATATAAAACTAAAAATAAATAAATTAAATAATATGATCAGAAGAAATTTACAACAGTATTGCGTTAGCAGATAAAGGCCGCTAAAGATATTTTGGGTACATAACAAAGGTAATGTATTCTGCTTAGTTATATTTGCTACGTTTAGGCTTTTGGTAAAATCGCGCCAAACCGTAATTCAGGCAAAATTGCTTCGCCCTCCTTTCCCAAATTATTTGGTCTGCATGGATTATCTTCGGCCGCAATCAACGTTAATTTGATGATTGTTTTGTTAAATCTATTGTATAAAAAAGAGAATAAGACTATTCTAAAAAATTTATCGGAAGATGTTGAAAATTTTTGATTTTGCTTTGGCCCAAAAAGTAGGTTATATGTTTAAAAATTTTGGAAGTTTAAGTCCCTAAACAACTCTGGATCTATGTAAGAAATCTTCAACAATCATGTAAAATTGTAAGTTTTAATTCAAAATTAAATTGCTATGAAGACTTTTAGAACTTAAAGAACTGATCGGTCTCTAAATAAGCAGGTTATGCAATTCGTAAAGTTAAAAAAAAGTAAAATTAAATGTTAAAAATATGGGGAACATGTTTTTTGGTAAGAAGAAGTTAAGTATACGTGAGACCAAGCTATAAATTTTTCTTTTCTTTTTTTTTAGAATATTACTTTTGTTTGTTATTAAATAAGAATTACTTCAAAAAGTAGTGTCTCGCGAAACACGTGCCCCATGGGACGGCATCGATCGCATTCCCAACAGTTTCAAAATATCTACAATAAATTGTAGAAAATAAAATATTTAAAACAAGGATCAATTCTAAGTATCCCTACGTTCTTCACGCCGAAATGGATGCAATTTTAAACAAAACTTGCGAATCCTTAGAAGATTGTACAATATATTCTTTAGTATTACCGTACCACGAATGTGCAAAGCTAATTGTTGAGTTGGGTACCACAAAGTTGGTTTACTATGTTGACAAATATTCCGGCACAACTAACAAACATTGTATTAATACACATAAGATTTTATTTGAAGCAGCAAACATAGAATGTAAACAGTTTTAGCTCCTACAAAATGAAACAAGAAATTTCTTAAAAAGTTTGGAAAATCAAACAGTTTTACCAGTCTCTTCAAACATTTTTGATTCATTTTCAAAGTAAATTCAAAAACGTAAATCTTACAAAATAATAAAAAAATATAAATATCTAACTAATTAAACAGTAGCATTAAATTTTTTATTGAGCTAAATTCGGTAAAGATTGCAGGAAAATTTTAAATAAACAAAAAATAAGTTGTAAAAATTGCACTAATTTTTTCGCTAATATTAACCCAAATAAAAAAATCCTAAACGCCTTCTCCTGCAATGATTGGTCCTCTATGTAATAATAAACTTACAAAATTAGTATATTCCTGTCTTTAATACTCTTACTAATTCTTTACGTAGAGACACGCAATGGTTATATTCCAAGATTCATTGCAAATGAATAATATTACATTATATACTAGTTAGTATTTGTAGAATTGCGATAGAGCTCTTTAAAATTTGTAGTGTGGAGGCATTGGGTTAGATTTGTTTCAACTATCAAATAAATTTGACAAAATAAAAGCTTACAAGTCTATAAAACCATTAGTTGAAAACAGCAAATACCAGTATGTCAGCAAGGGCGCAAAATCAATAAAAAGATGCACTCTTTTAATGGATAACACTGCATAAATAAAAAAAAACGTTAAAAACCAAAAACATGGGTGTTTGAATTTGGCGTCCTTTTTTATTTTGGACTTCACTAAATGTTTTAAACAAAAATGGTAAAATTGTTCACGGATTTTCAGCAAAGACCTTTGTTTGGTTGTCACTACTTTGTTTTGTACGAAAAGAGTGAAATCAAACACCCATTCAATATTCTCACAACTTTACTTCGGAATCCAAAAGGACCAATTGAACTAACTAACCCAAATACTTGCGCTGAAGTGAAGTTGGCTTATTTTTATATATTTCGGCTCAAGAAATAATTTGCGCCAGACTAAAGTTATTTAAACAATAGGTTCTGGCTAACTACATCGATTGATTTGCTAGAACTTCTATCCACAGATAAAATGTAATAATATATAGATATAGAAAAAAAAATACATTTCTTCTCCTCAAACATGTTTAAACTTTTCACACGAACTCTTTTATTTTTCAAACTCTGCCTCAATCAAACTGGTCGCCTATTCCAAGATGTATATTTTGCTTCAGTACTCTCAAACAAGTCTAATCTCTATATTCGGACGCAAGCCTCCAGATGCTGCAACTTTACTCCGGAATTCAAAAGGACCAGCTGAACTAGGTAACTCAAATACCTACGCTGAAGTAAATCTGTGTTTATTTTTATTGATTCCGGCTCTAGAAATAGTTTGCCGCAAGACTGAAGTTCTTAATACAATAAGTTCTGACTAAGTAGGAATGAATTCTCTAGAAAACTTCTTTCAACAGATAGAGAGAAACCAAGGTCTCTAAATATAAAAATATATTATTTATAAAATCAAACGAACTTAATCAACTCTCGTAAAACTGGACTCTCGTGCTTTAAAAAACTTTAAAGCGCCAACAATTACAAGAATCACTCGACAACTTCGTACCGACTCACTATAAAAGTAAGTTAGCACCCCGATGGTTAATATTAAACTTAATAGTTAGTCCAAATTATTCTATCTCGCTATAGAATCAACTTTCAAGACGTAAACTTCACCGGTGACTATGAATTGACTCGTACTTTAACACTTAAACAACGCTGACACAGGCAACAATAACACAAACAATTCCAACTATTTTAACTTGAACTAATCAGTTAGAATAAATGAAGAAATGACAAACTGCGAGCTAAAATATATAAATCAGCCAAAGCTACCAGATAAAAGCCGAAGATATTGAAACCAACAAGAATTCTTGAATAAATTATTATACACGTTTTGCAATCGGACGAACCGTTTTATAACGTAACAAATACAATTATATGATAAGGTAGAAAACTGGTTATGTAAGTTGTAAAATAAAATTAGCTTCACACTAGTAGATTATGCAAGAGAAAAATTACGTCATCACTGCAACGGCTTAATCAATGAATAAAGACATTTAAACAATATTTTATGGAAAGTCTTTTTTTGCACTTACGACGCGTAATGACGTATGTAAATCCGGTGATAAATTAAAATAAATAAACATTCTTATATAAATCCAGCAGTATAGTGCTGAAAAAGCGGTGTGGAAACGCTTATCTTTTAAAAATAATAGCTAAGTATAGAAATTGGAAACACTAAAAAATAGTCTTTTTCTACCGTACTTCAGAATCAACACAAAATCAGTAGAGTAAACATTTTTAAATGTATTTAATGAATTTTTAAATAAACTTTAGGTTAAAAATTTTTTTTAGGTATAAAGAAATTTCATAAAAGATATTATTTTGTTGTATACTTCGGCCCACGATGCGCATCTTGTTTTCCCTAGCATGTCTGTGAAATTGCAACCACGTTTTGACGTAAGCATTAGAATCTTACATTGCCAGTGGGGGCATGCAGTTTAAAAAATATTAGGTGGCTAACATTGTGGATGAGAAGCCTTAATTGAATGTCAGAGTGTATCAAATTGATGTAGGTGAAAACTCTTTTACACCCTGAAGAACTGCTTTAATTACTTTTTGTACAATTGAATAATCGAGATTATTTCGAATCCGCATTTTCCTGTTATAGTATAGTCCTGAAATGCGATATAGTCCTGAAATGCTGTGATTGTCTTAGAAAAAGTTGGTTAAAATTTCGAAATAAAATTTCATTTCTTGTTTGAAAAGACGGCATGTAATTATTTTGTCAATTGTTTCCAGATTGAGTACAAAGATTATTATGTTTGAAGTCAGCGAAAACAATCTGAATCTCTCTACTTTTATTGGAAATTGGTCCTAACAAATAGCTGCCTTTCTTCCGTTGCCTGTCATTTCCAATAATCTAAATTTTATCTTTTTAAGACCATTTTTTTCTATAATCTTTTAGCTTTCCTTTCTTTTATAATATCTAGTTCTGATGGAATGACAAATCTACTTATTGGCATACACAAAAATAATACTGCAATTTGTAAATTCTTCAGGAAAGAAGGTTCCAAATATCGTTTGAATAAAGGGGCAAAATTTAAAACAAAGACACCTTTTATTGTTGGATAAAAAAATTGTAGTTAAGGTCCATATCCTAACCAGCCAAAAAATTTGGGTACAATGCAGTTTTGCAAAAACAATACTGACAGTTCCCCGAATATGATCTTGTAACAGTAAACAGCATATGACAAAAAGTAACACATTTTCGTCTTATATTTTGGTGATGACTAAAAAAAAAATGTTATCACTCTGAAACTGTGTCCAATTTCTCCATTTTCATTCAAATATTAGGTGTAGACCAAAAATTAAAAAAATGTTTTCGCATTTAATCGGCGTTACTTTTTGGCGTATTCATGTGATGTTACATAAAATAGTTACTACGAATGTTTATGATGTTGAAAAAAGACATTCTGCTACAGTCGCGAAGCGGGAAATCCGGATTATAAATATAAAAAGAACAATTTTTATAAAAATAGGCGAATATCCGGATTAAATAACCCGGATTATTCAAAGCTTTCTATTAAGAAAAACATTAAAAATCGTTCGTACCTTTAGTTTTATCCGGATTAGGCAAATATCCAAATTAACCGAGGCTTACTGCATTTAATTGATATAAAAATATTACACTTGTAATAACGTTATCTAAATATCGGCAGTAAATAAGTAAAAATAATTATAGGTACGCCAAAATATAAATGTACTTACAGTGCATTAAAAATACTCTTAAACTTAAGTTTAACTAGAAAACATTAACAACATTACCAAGAAAATCATTGTTTATGATTAAAGCAAACAAACTTCACCAAAACTCCAATATCTATATATATTTTTATTATTTTTGCAAAAACCTTCATTATTATTTCAAAGGCAAGATTATAAGTTACATCACAATCAGTATCACATGCTTAGGGAATACACAAAATCGATTTAACATTATGAAACAGCCGCTCAAATCAATACAAGTAAACCTTGCGCGCACAGGTTTGCAAACTTTTGCTAGTAATATACAAGTTTATTTATTTTTTCAATTATTATTTTTTCTTTTTGCCCAAAATGTTTTAAACTCATGAAACTCATGGAGTAAGCCCATTTGATATCACTGCAGTGCCCCCAGTCCAATCGGTAAGAGTCCTCTTTAGGCTGCCTTCACATGGCCCTTGCAGGCTCTGCATAGCATTGTTAACTGAGTTATAGTATAAAATTTAAGGGTAGTATTGACCTTAGACAAGTTAAAAGTAAAACATTATTCACAAAGCTGCTCCGTTGCTAGTTGGAAACCGCGGTTTCATCATTTGTTTGTAACTAGGCTCTACTTAAAAAAACATTCTTCAATTATTACTCGACAATGGACTAAACAAACGTGACAATAAACCATTGGGATCCAACTTTTAATGAGAACGCAGCTTGTTTCAATACCAGACGCTCTACAACATTCAAGTTCTTCATAAACAATAATTTTTCTTATATGATTTGACACCTTTTGTTGTTAAGTGATTTGATGAAATGCAATCGACTCCACTTTATTGGGACACCCAATAAATTAGACAATTATTTTATTCGGGCAAAAATACCAAACATCACTCACATAATTTTTAAAGTATTTTACACAATAAATGCCATTTTATTGTTGGATTAGTATTAATTCGCAAGATTTTAATGTAACAATGAAATGATAGCGTTACTGTTTTAACAAAGCTAAGACTTCACAGTACATTCTGCTATAAAAAATACAGACTCAGAACCAAAGATCCAACGTTACATCTCATTGTTTTACCATTCCATTGTCGGAATAGCTCAGTATGGTAAAAACTCTGACTTGCACGCAGAGCTACACGAGTTCGGTTCTTCCTGCCAAGTTATGATTGAGAACCACATAACTGCTGATTTTAGTATGAAGCGAACGATGCAGTTGTGCGCTCAAAGCTTGGTAAACGAAATCAAGATTTTAGCAACTTTAAAGTTAAGAAATCTTAATCTTAAATGGAAAACGGAGTAATCTTAAATGGACAAATCTTAAATGGAAAACGGAGTACTGTGAAGGTGCTTCCAGGCTTTGTGCTTTTGTGCCCGAGACCGGTGCCAGGCCTGTTGGGATGGGCTTACCCCGAGCAGCTTGGGTTAAGCTCAATCGCCTGCGGACTGTTGTTGGGCGATTCCATTCGTCCATGCACAAATGAGGTCTCGCTCCTTCACCGAATTGCGAGTGTGGCGCCTCTGAGCAAACCACAGACCATGTACTAACAGCGTGCCCTATACATCGGGCACCACATGGAGCACGAGGTCTGACGGTTTTGGATGACGAAACTCGATGTTGGCTCAATGACATCACTGCCAGCATCTGATTCAGGCAGTGCAGCAGTCTGGGGTAGTAAAAGGATAAACCCTCGGCCCCAGTCCTGTTTGTGTCTGGCCTGGAGTAAATACCCTTCAAACGACGACGACGAGGTTAAGAAGCTCGTACAAAATTGAAGGAGTCAGATTTATTGAGAGAACTCCTTTGCTTGGTCGGAGGGGCATCTCAACAAATCTAAAAATAAAACAAAAGTTATGTGGTAAAAAGCGTTTTGTTTGGAGACTATCGTGACATTGCACAGTTTTAGAAAAAATTCGTGTCCAATTTTGACGTCATTATGCCTTTGTTCTCAATTGCCTGGCTTGTTAATAATTGACAGAAACAAAATTGTTGAAGTTGACTTTATTTGTATTTGATAAAGTTCCACTGATGGCTTGTAAAAAAGAGCCTGATTCAAGAATTAAAAAGAAGGCCCAGAAAACGACATGACTCTAACTTAGGGACGGGACGGCCAACTCGTGGCCTCCGCAGTATTTTTGCAAATGACTCAAACCAAATAAAACATGGGCGCCCAATGTTTTGTCCATCTCGGGCCAAATTTTTTCACCTGTAAATTATCTGCAAATATAAAAAAATTACAATCTGTTTAGTGATTAAAGCTAAGAGTTTTTTTAGTTTTCACTTTGATTTCAACTAAAAGTTTTTGGAACTACTACCTGAAACTTGGAAATTTAGATTAAGATTTTACGCTGAAGTAAATTTAAAAATTTTACATTGAAATCATCAAAAATAGCAAACTTTGAAATTATCAAAAGTTGAAAACTCTGTACTTTTCTAGCAGCAGGTTTATCGCTTAAATTTGTTATAAGATGCCAGACATTCAAGTGTAGTAGCTATAATGTTGCTTCAGTTGCACAATCAAAAATACAAAGTTATTACGCCTCTATCACACTGCGTCACTCGTTCGGTTTTAATTAAAAATAGACTTTTCGCAAATTTGGTGTATCATTATGATTATTATTATGACAAAACCGATCAAAAGCAATGCTATACACAAAATAACATAAACCAAAAAAAAGTTGCAAAAAAAATTATTGCTAGTAGAGAAACTACTTTCGCTTCAAATAAATACTTGGGACGAAATTCTTGAGAACCACCAAACATTAAAGATTCTTGAGAATCAGGGTGATTCAAAAAACAAAAACAAGAGTATGACTTGAAAAAATAAAAGTTTTTAAAGATAAGTTTTGTTTTAGAAAAAAATGTTATTCTCGTAAAAGAAAAAAGGTTATCAAAGAATCTCAAATCATTCATCAACCTTTTTTCATCAAGCTTTACCTATAGAAGTTGGTAATAGTTCATAATTTTCCGGCAAACATACAAATATTTAACGATCAATTTGCATTATCATGTCGCAGCGTGGATACATGTTAAAAGCGTAATGGTGAATGTGATTGACACGGTTTCGGTTCAAAACCTGCTTGCGTCATTTTGTTGCGTCCTTGGCAAGGTCACTTATTTGCATTTTCTTTTGCTTGTTAGTTGTTTCCTTACTTAGTTTTAGCAATTAAGCAGCTCTAAATTTTGGTCATATCTCTAAATAAAACCAAAAAAAATTTGAACAAGACAGTAACATACGGTATTGACATCACCGGAAGCAGGTCGCGGTAATTGTACGTCTTCGACGCTTTCCTGCTCGATAAACAGAAAAATATAATAAAAAAAATTTAATATTTAGTTTAATATTACAAATTTTGTTGCGAACTGAGCTCGTTCTTTTCATTAGATAATTTTGCATTTAGATTCGTTTGTTGTAGGGTTTGAAAAGTTTTCATTAATTGAACAAATAATAAAGAATAAACCAAACAAAATTTTAACTGTTTCTTGAATTAAAATTTCAAGGATTCGAGTCTACTTGAAACAATCTTAGTATGACTCGAACTTGACTCAAGCTTCTAGTACAAAAGACTCGAAGCCGACTTGAGATGTGATTGACAATTAAACTAAATTAACTAACAATTAACTAACAACTTAAATTAATTAACAACTTATATTAACTATAGCAGGGGTTCCCAAACTGGGATACATGTACCCCTAGGGGTACGTTTAGGCTTCTCAAATGGTACATTATTATGTGACAGAATGTCCTTATTTAAGTTAAATTCGGTGTCCGGAAGAAATAATAGACTCAAATGTCTAGAATTTTCGAATCCGGTCGATTGTAATTACGTCAAACAGGACAATTAAGAGGGAAGACTTTTTTTACAGATTACAGTGATTTTGGGTTTGAATGGGGAAATTTTCTGGCTGCTGTAAAGTGAAGACTTTTCTTTGTTTTTAGAGATCACTTTGATTTTCGGCATAAATTGGAAAAATTTGTATCTGATTCAAAGTGAAGACCTTTTTTTTTTCAGAGATCACCTTGATTTTGGGCATGAATTGGGGGAAAATTAGTGGCTGATTCTAACTGAAAGCCTTTTTTTTAGAGAAACGTCACAAAATTTTGGAGGTACATGCAAACCTGCTACAGTGTCCAAAGGGTACCGATGAACTAAAAGTTTGGGAAACCCTGAACTAGAGTCTAGATCTAAATTAACTAACAACTTATATTTAAATAGAGTCTAGATCTAAAAGACTCGAGTAAAAAAAATTGTTTGTGACCCTGTTCATAAAAAAATTTTGATACATTTCAGTTAGTATCATACCTTATAATTTTTGGCGGTTATATTTCACGTTGGAGGTAAAAAAAAAGGTGTTTAAAATCAGATGAAAACCAAAAATAAAATTTTCTCTTTTAAAAGTGTCTGTCACATAAAAGTTCGTGTATATGAAATTTGTCATAAACTCGGACTCAAAAGGATTTGAGATATAGATTTGAGAATAGCTTCCCTATTGATGTCAAATGAGAAAAATTAAAATTTTTATAGGCTACAATCATTTTCGGTGTGGGTTCTCATAATAAACAGCAATTTATTGCCGCCAAGTTGCAATGTGCATTGTCTAACAGGAAATTTTTTTCATATTGCAGCCCAGCTTCAAACGATTGTTCTCAACGGTGGCTTCCAACTAATAGAAGTGGCTTGTTTATCTTGTAAAAACGCTTAAACTTTTTACTGGGACACTCTAAAGCCAATATTTATTTGGAATCAATTAGTTCATCGCACATTACATTGAAAGAAAATTCTGTTAGTTTATTTTTAAATCATTGAATACCAATAGTTGGTCTTTTGTCACACTTCATTCGCAATGTAATCTTAACTTTGTAAATCTATAGTTGATTTTCCGTATTTTACAGTTTGAAAATTAGAGGTATGAAAATCAGTGAAAAATGTCAATGCGATTAAAAAATAATAAATTGTACTGAATATTGCCGTTTGCCAATTTGCCAATTTCAAAAATTTGGAAATTGCCGCACCCTCCTGAAAACCTTTATTAAACCTAGAAAATCTTCAAATTTCCCGTTTAAAACCATCCCTTAATTAGTTGTACGAATTATCAAAAAAGTGTTTTTATTTGTACTTCTGCAAAAAGCTTTATTTATTTATTTTTTGATGGTTCATATCATTTACAGATTAAATTGTTTTTTATTCCTAATTTTTTTGTTTTGTTTGTTATTTTTTGATATTAATAACTGTATAAACTAAAAGAGATTGTGATTTAGTCTACAATGAGACAAAAGCTTTAAAATTTTTAATAGAAAATTTATTTTGACAAAACGTAGAAAAATAAGCAATTTTTGTATTGATTATTATAATGTTAAGTATGATAAAAAAAAACACAACACATACAAATTACCAGCAGAGTACGATAAAAAACAAATGTTTCTAGAATATATTTTTTATAAAAAATATTCATTTCAACATTACAATATTGCCAATCACAAATTACAAACAGTAACAAATGTAAATGCAATTTATTTGGATAAATCTGGTGAATAAAATTCTGGATAATGATTCTAGTTTTTCTTTATCTTAAGAATTTATTAAGCGCTATAAAGACACGGTATATGAGTAGACATATCGATTACAGCCAAAAACTAGTACCCCTACTACTATTATACTACCATACCACTGTAAAAACATCATCTTAACTTTTATTTACGAGTAGTTATCAAAAGTTGTTTTTTTTCTTGCAGTTATTCAATACAATAAAGCAGTTTTTTAAACTTATTTTTTGTTTTTTTTAAGACTTCAATGCAAGCATTAGCATTTTATACCAGTTAAATAAACAATTAAGACTACTTGAAATCAAAGTATTATTATTTTTAATTGTCTTCTATAAATTTTGTAAGATTAAATTTTCTACATTAAATTTGGAAATGTAGCAACTGCATTAGAACTACTCCTTAAAACTGTTTATTTTTCCATACTATTTAAAAAATTACTGTGTCGTTTTGTCGGGGCTCAAATTTTTCACATATTGCTTCGTTAAATAAAATCTTGGATGCATCTATGTATTCTTTGTCTTTACCGGTTAAAAATTTGTCAACGTAATAAACTAACTTTTTGATGCCTGACTCAACTATTAGCTTTGCACATTCGTTATACGGCAATACTAAAGAATACATAGTACAATCTTGTAACGATTCACAAGATTTGTTTAAAATTGCATCCATTTCTGCGTGTAAGACGTAAAAGTACTTTGATTGGAGATAATCATGGCTTTTATCTTTTTTTCCCAAGGAATAGAAACAAGTCCTGGGCTTTTATTATAACCTATTCCGACTATTTTTTCATGATTGCTTACTATCCAAGCTTCTACTTTTGTGATTGGATCTTCACTTTGCCACAATATTGCATCTTATAAACTGCCACTTAATTAATAATAATTCAAAAATATTTTTTTGTTTTTACTATAATTAATAAATAAACTAAAGCAGTTGTTTAAAATTATTTTCAAGTTATTTGAAGATTTTAATGCGATCACGAGCAATTTTTATCAGTTAAATGAATAATTAAGGTCACAGTTTAATCAAGTCGTTACTTTTAAATTATCGTTTATAACGTTTAAAAGATTTACTTTTTTTACATCCAACTTAAAAATGAACTAAAAGTGTTTAAATTAACTGTCCCTTAGTACAGTTTGTTTTTCCATAATCTTAAAAAATTTGACCGTGTCTTGTTGGTGGGGTTCAAATTTTTTATATTTTACATTTCCTTTGTCAAATAAAATCCTTGTTGCTTCCAAATTATATTTATTTGCACAGTTGAATATTTGTCAACGTAATAAATCAACTGTTTGATGCCTAACTCAACTATTAGCTTTTCACTTTTGTTATACGGCAATACTAAAGAATATATTGTACAATCTTGTAACGATTCACAAGATTTGTTTAAAATTGCATCCATTTCCGCGTGCAGTATGTAAGGATACTTGATATTAATCCAACCTGCAGCTTTAACTTTTACATGCCAAGGAATAGAAATATTTCCTGGGCTTCTATTGTAACCTATTTCAACTATTTTTCCGTCTTTGTTCACTATACAAGCTCCTACTTTTGAGCTTGGGTCTTCACTCCTCAGAGTAGTAAGAAAAGCAACACTCATAAAATAATCATCTGAATCAAGAACAGAATTGAGTTCCATCTTTATATCTATTTGACTTTTTTGTTATTGTAGAAAACAAATATAAACCAAAGTTCCTTCAAAAACGTTTTCAACAACTGACTTGAATGATTACAAAAAATTGGTTAATATAAGAAAGCAGTGTCTAAAATATTGCTAAAACTGTAGCACCATCAAGTGAGTAAAATCATTGGATAGTTTAACAGTAAAAATTGTATTTCTACTATATGATACATTTTTCTGTGTAAAGAATACAAAGATTAACAAAACGCATAATAAAAGCAAAAATAGCAGTAAAAGCTGAAATATATTATGAATTTGGTTTGAATGATGGTCGTGTTATGAAAATTATGATTGAATTATGAATTATGAAAATTGAAAGATTATGTTAAAATGAAAACTCTATACATATCAATAAATATATTAAAAATCAATAATATTTACAAATTGGAGGAGCAAATTTAGTACATTTTTACAATCAAAAAAGACTTCATGAAAACTATAACATGTCCCTTAAAACAACTAATCAATTCCACAGTTATCAAACAAGATATGGCACAAATGAAAACTATTATTCAAAAAGAGTTACACAGCAGCGTACTAAATTTTCTTATTTTTTAATGGAATAAAAGTTTGGAATAAAATTTACCTTAAAATAAAAAAGTTTTTCTAAGCAAAGCTTTTCTAAATTGTTCAAAATCAACAAAATTAATCAATATTAATTCATAACTGATCTCTGGCAAAAAGATCTATTGAAAATATAACTTGCATGTATGTACTGCATTGTATTGTATTGTGCTTGTTTTACTTTTTCTGTGTTCATGTGTGACTTCCTTTTTTCTTTTGTTGTTTAAATTTTCCTTGTTTTAGATAATATAAAATTTTTTTTTACATTAAAAACAATGGGTAGTTTTGACTTGATGACCATAAAATTCGCTGTCCAGTTCAGTTATGAATTTGATGTGCTCTAACTTACTGATTAAACAAGTATATGATATTTAAAAAAATTTATTGGAATAAATTTTTGGTGACGCAGAACGTAAAAATAAGCAATAGTATTGACCGCACCATTAACTCTTTTATTTTCCAGTAGTCTTTAAAAAGACTGTTTTTTGAGAATTTTTTCGGCCAACTTTTGTCAAAAAAAATCGTTGGCAAATAATGAAGGCTTATATAGCATTGGAAAACATCAAAAGTAACGGCGTCTCTGATTGGTTGGAGAAAGAGAGGACACGATTGGTTACACGCTCACTTGCACCGCAAGCAAGAAAGCTTCAATCCATAGGCAAACTCTTTCTAGCGATAAAGACAGAATTCAAGATACTCTACAAAGATGGTTTCGAGTGCTGCCAGATAAAAAAAGATCGTCCTGTAGCTAAAGCAACAAACCATTTGATATCGAATTTGTCCACGCAAATTTTGTTGTCTAACAAATGTTGACCAATAGCCGAATCAGAGATAGGTACATTTCAAATAGATTTGCCTCAACGTCTAGGGAAATCTTTTTGAGGTTTTATTTATATTCTAATAAATTTTGGAACATGTTATCGAATTCATTAATTCAGTTGTTGGGACGTTCTATCTACGTACACACTATTACAGTGGCACGGTATTTGTACACAATATTATTACGCTGATAAGCAGGCAAAACACCATTTTGAAAATAAGGCAACATCTATTTTGAGGAGAAAATTATTCTTGTTGACACTGATTCAAAACAATTTTTGACTATTGAATTTGTTCGTTTTTCATATTTAAGGGAAACGTGTCCAATCCAAGGTCATTTTAGATATATCGGACTTTTCTGAACCGAATTGCTTGGATGTTTAAAAATTTGAAATTTTCTTTATAATTCCGAAATTAATCATTTCTTCTGGTTATCTATTTTGTTGCGAAATATTTTTGATTTTTTTACTTCAATTGAAAACTTTTCAGGACAGCAAATTTCAAGAGCTCTGTGAACAAGAGTGCCAATAACATTAACTTTTTTATTCTTTGGTCCTAATGAATCCCAGCGTGCACACTCTCCCTCCCGTGAATATGGGTTTTCTAGAAATTAAAGTAATAAAGTTTTTGTTAGATTTTTTGATCAAAACATCAAGAAACGACAATGAGTTGTTAATTTTTTTTTCATGAATAAAAACCAAAAACGAATTTAGAGAATTAAATATTTAAAGAAACTGGTTGCATTCCGTTTTATTACTGAAAATGACAAAAGTGTCATTAACATATTTGAAATAAAGGAGGTGTTTTAAAGAGTAGATGTTCTTAAAACCCCACAAAAATATTGGCAAGAGCGGAGCCAAGGGGACTGCTCATGGCAACATTATTAATCTGCTGGTAGATGATGTTGTCAAAGCTGAATTTTACAGATTTAGTAACACTGTACATTAGTTGACAGAACATGTTTTTGGAAAAGCGAAAGGGAGTTAAGTCGCTGTTGTAAAAAGTTTAGCGCAGATATTGGTTGTTTTTTCGAGTGGAAGATTAGTAAACAAACTAAAGATATGAAATGAACAGAAAAAAAAGCTTCAGGGTCAAGATCACGGACAGTCTAGGCAAAGGTAAAAGAGTCTCTGACGCAGTTAGTGGAATACAAATCCAAAAGAGTTTAAAGGGTAAAAGATAACTATTTTGCCAATTAATGTTGAACGGAACCAATCACAGAAAGAATCGGGCAAAGTGTGATGTTCTTTTAATGGATTTTAGGTTATCCGTACTTTCTTGGTCTTTAAACACCAGTTGGACGTATGACTTCATAAACAGGCGGGGTAGTTCATTTTTTTTGGTAAGTTTTAGTAGCTGTCTTTGGAGTTTAGTTTTTATCTTGGTAGTGTTGTTGTTTTCAGGTGTGCTTCCTAAGCATTTAAATTTGAAATCGTCAGATAAAATTTAGTTTTTAAAAAAATTTTGGTTTCATATTTTGATATATGATGTCATGCGGTATATATTGCAAAAATCAAATTTAAGTTAGTGTTGACATTTTTTAAACATTACATCAAATTAATGTCTTTTTATTCAGTTTTAGGCAAACGTTTATCACTTTACAATATAGGAACATGCCGATAAAAAAAATCATTTGAATACAACTGCAAACAACTCTTTATAATCACTTATAAGAACAACTGTGGACAAAAAAAAAAAAATCAAATGGAGGGGTGGTGTACCAACAATACCAACCACACAATTACCAAACAACAATGGAAAAAATGACACTACCACAAAAACCCCAATAATTACTGAAAAAGACTGAACATCAACGACAGAAATGTAAGGCTAAGATTAAAATGATAAATCAAGTGTGACACCTTGCTATCGACAACAACACTTGCTACCGGTACGTCATGCTTGCGTCCATGAGATGAAAAATTCCAAAAAGTGATCTCCTTAAGCAAAATATTGCTCTGTTTCTTTATAGTAGTACCATGGCGGTAGCCCTTTTAAAGTGATGACCTCTCTTTTTTTAGAGATCACTTAGTTTTGGACCAAAAAAATTTGAAACACAAAAAAGTGGCCCCTTTATTTTTCTTGCAGCGCCTCCTCCTTTTGAAAGACCATCACTGTATTCGTTCACTATATTTTTTCGATAATAATTCACACTTTCATGACTCAGATATGAATTCTAAATTTCTAATGCGGAATATCCGTGGGTACAGTAAGTTTGAAGTTAGTTTTTGCCAAAATTGTAAAGACATGATCAATTAATGTAGTTTTCCGTTCATCTCTGGCGTTTTCTTGATGTAAATAGCAGCAAAATACATGCTATTTTGAAGCATTTTTTACCGCAAAATGTTATCTCAGAAAGCAGTATTTGGTCCAGTTTGACTATTTCCTTTGAAAGTGTTGACTTATTCCATGATAGAGATAAGAAATAAATTGATGTTTAACAGTAAAAAACCGAAGCGGTCATTTTTGACCGTTTTAAATTTTTTTAAATTTTTCTGACAAATTCGCAGCTAGATTCCAGCCAGTTCCCAAGTTTTCCTAACTTTTGCCATTAAAAATTTTTTGGTAACTGCTGGCAGTCAAGTGTACGATAAATAGGAGCAATACCTATAATGGCCATACCGGTCAAAAATAATCGCTGCTATTTTTTAACACTTAACTGTTGTGTACGTGCTAACACAGGGGTGTCCAACCTTTTTGAGCCGAAGGCCAATTTGATTCATCAAAAATATTGTTGAGCCAAACAAACAAAACACCCCACTTTTTGCCCCAAAATCATAGTGACCTCTAAAAAAGAAAAAAAGGTCCTCGCCTGAAATCGGTCTCAGATTTCCCACTTTTTGTCCCGAAATCATAGTGATCTCTAAAAAAAAAAAAGAAAAAAGTCCTCGCCTGAAATCGGTTTCAGATTTTCCACTTTTGTCCCGAAATCACAGTGGTCTCTAAAATTTGAAAAAAACATGAAAAAGGTGGTCTTCACATCAAATCTGTCTTCGACTTCTGCCTAAATTGACGGGACAGAGGGTTTCAAAAAATACTGCGCGGGCCACTCAAAAACTTTACGCGGGCCACGGGTTGGGTGCCCCTGTGGTAACATAACTGCGAACGTAAAATTTATTTCTTCAGTCATCTTGTTGCTTTTGATTGTTACGCAATAATCGTTCCCACAGAACATAAGAGTGTAATCGGTTTTAGAAGGTCTTGATATAACCGCAACACTGTAGGTTTTCTATGGCAAAACTTAGTTTTACTGATACTCGTCGGTATAGTATGCAAATTGCTTATGTTTTATTTAGTGGTTTGGTTATGTAAGAAATTAAAATAACATAGCTTATTTTAATGATTACACGATATCGTAAGGCAAATACATACCGCTGCAGAAGTGCTCCAACGTCTTCAGGCCCAAGAACCTGATGATTCTTGTGATGAAGAGAAAGAATTTCAGCTGCAAGACTTAAAATATTGTTTACAAGAAAGTGACCAAAATGATTCCTCAGATAAAAAGTTAGAGGCAGAAAACCAACAATCTTTGACTTCAATCACAGTGGCTACCGGTACGACTCAAAACCAGCAGGATTCAACAAATGTCACTGTTGTTACGTCTCTATTAAATGATGATTATCTGAAGGCTGGGAATGGAATGACTTGGAAAACAATTATAGGAGTAGAAGACAGAGGAAAGGTTTCAGCTGCAAATAAAGACGCTTCTCTACTTACGTTCATTCGTTTTACGTTTTTTGATTTTACGTTTAAACTGACTGTAAAAACATTTTTGTAAAAAAAAAAAATTGTGACTGAATTTTTAAGTTTAGTGCGCTCGTTACCGTTCACCTCGAGTTACCCTTCTTTGAAGACGGGTGAGTTTAATTTGGGGTCATGTCACGTGACTCAAACTGAGCAAAAAATGAAACACAGTAAATTCCGGTAAACTCTTCCACCATCTCACTTTAAGCACCACTGCCAAAGTTAAGTAAATTTAAATAAAACTCATTTATTTGAAGTTATATTTCTATGTGGGTGTTACACACACAATGTATAGTACAGTATGAACGAACGGTCATACATTACTGGAAAGTACAGTAACAACTTACGTTCATTTTCACGTTACGTTCGGCCGTTCGGAACGTAATTAAAATGTAAGTTCAGGAGGGTCTGTATATTTATTGAAAGACCAGGTCTAACATCCTACGCTTACAGGTATATAGTGAAATATAGCTCTATTAGTGCCTTTCGCTTATTTGTTGACGAACCTATGCTTCGATCAATTCAAAAATATACAACAAGCCATGGAACACTTGACGATAAAAGTTTTAGTATTTATCCTGATAAGCTGGAAAGCTTTATCGGTTTTCAGATTGCACGTGTAGTTTTAATAGGCAAAAATACACCGCTAAAGCAACTGTGAAACGTCGAGTGGGGACACCGCATTTTCAATGATACCATGAGCCGAAACAGATATCAGACAATTATAAAGCATCTTAGATTTGACAAAGTTTCTAGTCGCATTCACAGAATGCAATACGACAAATTCTGTTTGATATCTGATACATGGAATTCGTTCATAGATAATTGTAGAAATGCTACAGGCCAACTGTTGGCCTTACTATCGACGAACAACTTTTTCCATGTAAAACAAAATGTCCTTTTATGCAATACGTGCCAAATAAACCAAATAAATTTGGAATAAAATTTTGGCTTCTTGCAGAGATAGACTCCAAATACCTGTCCAATGAAAAACCTTATCTCGTAAAAGACTCCCCTCGCCAAAAGGGTAACAATCTTCCAAAAAACATTTGCTTGACTCTTTTGGAACCATATTTGGAAAAGGTTATAACGTCATAACTAACAACTTTTTTACTAGCATAAATCTTACAGAAAAACTCTTAGTTCAACAGACAACAATTTAGGATACTAAGAAAGCAGAGAAGAGAGGTACTGAACACTGGAGTTTTGATGGCAAAACAAACCGCTGCTTTCCTCCGAAATACTTTCCTCTCCTTCCGAATGCTCGCTTACTGTTTATAAGGCAAGCAGTGGCATGCGGTCAGGCCATACAAATCATGCGATGTATGACCTACGAACTTTCTTAAATACGAAAAGATATATATATTATATAGCCTAAATAGTACATATAAATACAGTATATATTCATAGCCATATCTGACGGGGGGCAGGGGGAAGTGACAAAAAAAAATTTGGACAAAACCAAAATTTTTTCGGGCAGTGATATAAAAAATTTGGGCAAAATCAAGAATTTTAGGGCAGCAACAATGATCAATTGCAAAAAATAGTAACAAAATTTAGGCGAAAACCTGTTTTTTAAGATAGCACCAGAATTTTGGGACGAAAATTGGTCTTCATTCTAGAATCCCAAACAATTTTTTTGTCCTATGCATAAAGTACGAGAAAATCATAATTTGGGCAAATGTCACATAATTTGGGCAAAACTTCATTGTCCCCCAAAACAATTTTTGGTTGGTACACCCAAGCATTCAATGAATAGGCATATCAATTGCATGAACAGCTTCAGAGATCACTTCACGCCACTGAAGACCAGAAAGAAAAAATTAGTTTATGTCCTCAGCTTAGTGCACCAAAGTGTCTCAGTAGATCAGACACATAGAAATAAATTGCCAGAAACTGTGAGTTACCGCAACAAAAAAAAGTGGGCGTGGACGTTTTAGACCAAATGGCCAGGTATCATACAACCAAAACTGCGACAAGGAGATGACCAGTAGCAATCCTTTGCAATATTCTGGATTGCGCTTGCATAATTACATACATCTTGTACTGCAAAGTAACAAAGACACAAATTTTAAGAAGAAACTTTTTGTTAGTTTTAATCAAAGAAATGTGCAAGCCGAAAGTTCACTCAGTCGGATTGTGTGAGCAGACCGAGACAAGTCAGCAGCAAATCATGTGATGCTTCAAAAAACGCAAACACGTTCAGTTTTCTGCATGTTAAAACAAATCATTCTTGATCTGCGAAAATTGTGGAAAAGTGTACTGTGGAAGTCACACTGGAAAAAAGGTTGCGATAGTGACATGCAGTAACTGCATTAACTAATATTATCTTATTTTTAACAAATTTTTTGTTGAATGTGTTGTACTCTACATAAAACGTTTCTTTAATTTAAGTTGTATTTAATAGTTTCTTTTTCAAAAAATATGCGTTTTATTGTGTAGATACTGAGCAGTGAGAAATGATCGCTATGGGCATTGTAGTTAAACGAAATGTTTGGGTTTTCTAGTGTTAACCAGTGTTTTGTTGCAATTGACCGTTGCCGATTCAAAATTATTTGTAAACTATTAATTTATTTTATTTTTGCATTAAAAAACTTATTTTTTATTTTGAAATACTTGTGTTGTAGCTAAGCTATACTTTGTGCATGTTGTCGGCAGCGTGTTCGAGTGGTTAGAGCGCCAGAATTGTGCTCGTTATGGTCCCGGTTACCAACCTATTCACGTCATTTTGATGTCTCCTTGGCAAAGACACTTTATGGCACATTTCCCTGCTTGGTAGTCTTGGTTAAGCAGTTCTAAATTTTAGTCATATCTCTATTAAATTTTAATCGGATAGCAATATCTTGGCATTTCCGGAAGCAGGTTGGGGTAATTGCTTATCTTATGTATAATGCTTCCTTCGCTTTCCTGCGAGGCAGGAAGTTAAAAATACAGAGATGAAATAAATAAATAAAATAAGGATTAGGATGTTTGTAGTTTTATTGTTTTTAAAATCGAAAAGTAGTTGGTAATGCTGATTCTCATAAGGTTGATTTTAGGTGCAATATTAAACTCCAAATTTCTTCATGTTCTGTGACATCATGTGAAAGCCATTTAGAGTAAATAGTATAGTGGTCTAAATTATTGTACTTTGTGTTTATTCAAAACGACTTGAATAAAAGTAACGGTCCGAACTATTACTTTACAAGGTTTTTACGCCACCGAGTGGAAAATCTAAAAAATACTTTGTGCATGTTTCAAGTGAACAATATATTTTGTGGTTTACGACGTTATCGCAATCTTGCTATTGTGATAGTTTCGCAAAAATGTAATTTTTATTCTTAATTCAGTAGTCTCTTTACAATCTTAAATGCAATTACTTTTTATTCATTTAAAAAATTTTTATATCGTCAATAAATCATTGTAAAATTTCATTTGCCCCTAAAATGTAATGATCTCTACAAAAAGGTCTTCACTTTATATCTGTCCCGGATTTCTTGATTTTCGTCCCTAAAATGTAGTGATTTCTATAAGAAATAAAGGTCTTTACTTTGAATATGTTTTGGATTTCTTGATTTTTGTCCTTAAAATGTAGTGATTTCTAAAACAAAGAGAAAAGAGTTTCACTTTGAATCTGTCTCAGATTTCTTAATTTTCGTCCCTAAAATGTAGGGATCTCTAAACAAAAAAGATTTTACCTTTAAATCTTAAAATAGTTATTTAGAATTTGGTTGGAGACAAAACAAAATTCTAATTAACCTTTTATTTATTTGCTTGAGAATTTTTCCGGCCGCAGTTTGCCCACTCCCTGAATCAATCTAAAATTAACAACCCCAATCATATTTTTGTACTTTTTTTGCAAAGCACTGTTATTTAACTTCTTCTTCTTCTTTCGGCTTCTCCCTACTCGGGGTCGCCGCAGCGCGACAGTAATCTCCATTTCACTTGGTCTACTTCGTCTCCTTCCCTAGCTCCAACCCTTTCCATGTCTTCTCTCACCAAATCCATCCACCTTCTCGCTGGTCATCCTCTTTTCTTTATGCCTGGCACCGCTATCTCTATCATCCTTTTCCCCACGTAGTCTTCTTCTCTCCTTTTTACGTGTCCATACCAACATAACCTTGCATTCAGAAGTTTTTCTCCCAGCTTTGCAATTTTTGCAGTCCCTCTCACGTATTCGTTTCTTATCTTGTCCTTTCTTGTCACTCCTAGTGCCCATCTCACAATTTTCAACTCTGTAACTTCCATTTTTCCCATCTGTCTTTCCGCACTGCCACCGTTTCCATTCCATAAAGCATGGTTAGTCTAACAACACTCTTGTACATTTTACCCTTAACCTTTGCTGATAACTTCCTGTCGCACAGAACTCCAGACACCTTCCTCCAACTCATCCATTCTGCTTGGATCCTTCTCCTTATTTCTTCTTCACATCTTTCATCGCTACTAACTGTTGAACCCAGGTATTTGAAGCTTTTTTGATCTCTTTACCTTTTCTCCTTGCAGCTTCAACTCTTCTCCATCATCCACACCCGCAAGCCTCAAATATTCGGTCTTGCTTCGGCTCACTTTCAGGCCTCTTCTCTTCAGTGCATTTCTCCAAATCTCCAGATCCTCCTCTAGCTCCCTATGATTTTGTCTAGAAAGAACTATGTCATCTGCAAACAGCGTATCCCATGGTGCGTCCTTCCTGATGTCCTCCGTCAGCCTGTCTATGATGATGGCAAAAAGAAATGGGCTGAGAGCTGAACCTTGGTGAAGTCCAACACCTACCTTGAATTTTTTAGTCAACCCTGCTGCACTTCTCACAGTTGTTGTGGCTCCGTCATACATACATTAAAAACCATTGTTGTCGCTCCGTCATTAAAAAGCACTGTTATTTAATAATAGTTTGTAAATAATAATTTTAAATGACTCTGTAAACTATATCACTTAAAGTTTTTTTCTGTGTTTAAGGTATTTGGACTTGACTATTGGACTTATTAAAAAACTTTTGCAAAGTTCACAGAAAAATATAATTATTTTAAAAAAGTTATTCAAAAGAGTGCTTTAATAAAGATTACTAAAGTTTTTTTGTTAGAAGTTGACTATTAAGAAAAAAATCAGCAGCATTACAATGCCAATAATACCAGTAAACCTTAGCAATAGAGTTATTTGCCTTTATTACAAATTATTAAAAAGATTTTAATTATTTTACTTTTTCTCAAGTGTATGTTGTTTACGCTACAAAAACTAAATAAACAAAGTACAAGTTTATTACAAGTTTTTTAAAGTTTTTTATAACTGGTTTTTTTACATGTGATAAAACTAACACAAAACGATTATTTATAGCAATATTGCTGTACAAACTTAACACCCTTTTATTGCCATATTTATAGTTTTTTTGGTCATCTCTTCAAAGATTGGAACATTTTCTTGATTTTCAGGCATAGAGTTTTTGCATACAATACCTGCCTGTTGAAAAAAATTTTTCTCGATGCTTCTATATATTAATTTCCAGCATATTCATCCAAGTAATACACAACTTCCTTGATTCTTGACTCAATTATCAGCTTGGCACACTCATTCCATGGGAACACCAAAGTGTATATATTACAGCCATTTAAAGAGCAATAAGTTTTATTTAGTATAGCATCCATTTCAGCGTGTAAAATGTAAAGATATTTTGAGTTTATCCATTCTTTTTCTGATGGATTGGTTCCAGCAACGTTGGTTCCATTGAATAGACACTCCTCTGGCTGGTGCTCTGTAGTGTCCTTATCCAACAACTTTTTCAGTTTCATTTACAATGCAAGCTCCTATTTTTGTTGACGGATTTTTAATCCTCATAGCAGTGAGGAAAGCAACACTCGTAAAATAATTATTGGATCCAAAAACAGAATTAAATGTCATCTTTACCCTTTCGTGATTCTCTAAAAGTTAGCTTCTATACTTTGAGAGTATCTTATAAACAATAAATTATTTTTGAAAGTGCATTATTTTAGCTTGATTCTTAATAACTGACTGATTAGATTTAAAAATCTGCATTGAAAGATGTAAAAAAATTAGACTCTACCGCCACCTTGCGAAAAATATATAAATGTTACAATTTCTTTTTTTCATTTTATCTCTATATTTATCCTCATGACTTGCAGAAAAACGAGGGAGGCGCTAATACATAGAGCAAGAAATTACCTTAACCTGCTTCCGGTGATCTTCGTCGTCTTTTTGTTACTTTTCGTTTGGAAGAGCATTTATTTGGGGTCTAACACAAACAAGACTGAGACCAATCCTTTTTCCTTTTTCTATCCCAGTCCAGACCAATCCTTTTCTTAAACATACTGCTCAAATCAGATAATGGAAGTGATGGTGTTAAACCATCATCGAGTTTTGTCATCTGAAACTGTCAGACATTGTGCTCCATGTGGTTCTTGATGTATGGGGCACGCTAGTAGGACGTGGTCTTCGGTTTGTTAAGGGGTGCAGCACTCGCAATTTGGTGAAAAAGGCAAAAAACCAAACCTGCTAAAACGGAAGAATATCTATCCATCTTGATGTTCTCCTAGGGTCTGCTAATCGGCAAACGTTCTTTTCAGGAGGGGGCAATGTCTGGAAAAAATTTCCCTTTTCAGGGCATATTTCCAACAAGTTCTAAGACCCACTTGATTCACAACAAGTTCTGAAGTTCTCCAACAGAATAACTAAGGCCTCAATGCAATTAAAATAAAGTTTTTTATTATCTTGCCTAACAGTTTGAGGCACACATCATCCTACTACAAGACACCCACTGCACAAACACCCATGCGTAAAAGCTAATACTTTCGGCCTTACAACTAGCTAAATCTTTTTTAATCAGGAAGCATGGTCTTGCCAGGTTTGTCCACAAGCGACTATGTTATACGCTTACAGGCCAATCTTTACCAACATTGGTAATTGAATGTTTATGCGTGGATGTTAACGGTTATAAAATACTCAACGTCCACAAACCAGTAATGAAAGTCTCGAAACCGATTTTTTGCGGTCTCGGCTTTTGCTGATGGTCTCTAATAGATTTTCAAAAATCTAATAGAATAGAATCTAATAGAGAGACATTTTTCAAGAAGTAAAAACTGCTTAGGTATTTTTTTGGAAATGAGCTGTATTAATCTTTTCTTTAAGACAATGACGGTTATAAAACATTTGGTTTTATTTAAATAACTTAAATAGAAAGATTTTAAGTACTTGTAGTGACCACAAAAATTCAATAAACTACACTAGTATAACTTTTTTAAAAATGTCATATTTAAAGTTGAATTATTTTTCCAAACTAGTGCTTTTATATCGTCTCTCTTATATTTCTCCTATGAAATAAAACTTTTGTCCTCTATGCATTTTTTTTTTTCTTCCATTCTTTATTCGAAGACCCGCAACGATGCAAAGAAGTGGTTAAATAGAAACATGAAGGTTTGTCTGTCAACAAAATTTTGGCAAAAAAGATGCAAATGGAAAAATGACACAAACGAATCAGCAACAACAATTTTTAGATTTGTTTGTTTAGGCATCAAAATTATAAATAAAACTAGACGATTGACAACAAGTAAAGACCATTGAATGCACCTCATTTTTGGGTTTATGTAGATTTAACTACAATCAATACTTTAGATTTATACGTTGACCGATGATTCGTTCATTTGCTTAAGATAATCCTTTTATTTGTCTTAATTCATAATGTATTATAATCAGGCGACAACTACTCAGGGATTTGGAATTTATCTTAAAAATCTCTTTCACTTTGCACTTGGCACAGATCGATAATCGAAGTTCGGGATTATTTCTTACATCAATTGAAGCGGATCTACTAAAACATTTAATGTAGGCAGAAGAGTTTTTTGAAAAAGTCATTAATCTTTTTGTTGTAAAGGATAGAAGAATAGAATTAATTTATAAATAATGTAAGTAATTCTTTAATTTTTAAATTTATAATTTTCGATGTACTGAACAGTAAACAATTATCCCAATGAATTGGACACATGTTCTTACAAACTAATATATAAGTGGCATTCTGTTTTTTATCCAGGCTTCTTTATCGTTGAACAGAAGTGATATTCTTGAATGTTGAATAATTTGGGTAGTATCATCATCAATTTGGGTGAAATATTTTGCAAATATAATGGCTGCGGATAAAAGTTTTTCTGTGATTAAGGGATAAAAATCAACAATATTGAATTTAAGGAATTTGCAGTTTTTTTTTTTCAGGGATATTTCGGAACCAACTTATCACGGTAGACGAGTTTCACCATTGGTTTGTATTTAAATCATGTTCATTATTCAAAATACAAAAAAATGTCAGCATTATTCGCAAAATACTAAAAAACATTTAATGTGAGCAATGAGCTTGTTGCTGTATGCACATTTTATTAAACCGCGGTGCAATGTTTGATATTGCAACACACATGTCGCGTTCACTGTCAATCTTATTGCGATACTTCGACTTGATTACTGCTACCGCAGAAAAACCGGTTTCACACAAAAGTGACGTAATTGCAAATGGCGCAAGAACACGGAGAGCTTTACAGCCCACAAGTGGCACTCAAATTGAGCCTTAAACCAGAATGAAATGAGTAAATTAAGGTTGTATAAACTTTTCAAAATGAAATCAGAAGAAAGATCCATAAATTGTTCAGCTTCAAGAGATGTAAACCCCTGAGAAGCATTTGCATTATCAACAAAAGGATTTCTTATCCAATTGTGCTTCTCCATGTCTTTAAAAAAATATTTCTCAAAATGCGAGATTAGAGCATTCAAATGCGAACACATCACAGTCTTCTTATCACACTCATCGGTATTCTGCAGGGAAAGATTGAGAGATTGCGAGTTTAAATGGGATTTTAAAAGTGGAAAGTTTTCACATTGCTCGTTATTTACCAGCAGATTAGCTTGTCACAGCTGTAGCTTTATTTTGAAGGCTGTAATTTTGTCATGGAGTTGTAGAAGGTGAGTTTCTTTTCCTTGAAGTGAGATGTTTAATTGATTTAATTTTAAAGAAATATCGCAGAGATACGCCAACTGTGTCAGGAAAACTTCATCCTCAAAGATAGTAGCAAGTGCATGGTTTTCTTCTTTTAAAAATATGGAGATTTTGTTCTTAATTCGTACACACGCAGAAGAGCTTTACCTTTGGAAAGCCACCTTGCATTACAATAAAACAATAAATTGTTTTGCTCTGCTCCTAATTCATCGCAAAGACGTTGGAAAAACCGAGCTTTAAGCGGCCTTGCTTTAATGAAGTTCACAGTTTTGACAACAGCTCTAAGCACTCCATTATGATCACCACTGAGCTGTTGCGAAGCCAGCACCTCATGTTGTATTAGGCAGTGGGTCCATTTTGCGTTAACGGCAACGCCCTACATTAACGTTCGCAACCCGCCAAAGAGACCAGACATAGCTCGGTCACCATCAGTGCATAAACCAACGCAATATTTCCACTGGAGATTATTTTCCTGAAAAAAATTGTTTAGTATTGCAAACAATTCATGCGCTCTACAATTTGTTAAAATAGGTTTACAAAAGAGCAAATCTTCAATGATATTGTCATCGTTATCGATAAAGCGTACGTAGCAAATCAAATAAGCATCTTTATTACTGGTACTGGTTGTTGCCTCACCTAACTGTACGTTGAACTCATTTCCATGCATTTTCGCTACTAGGTGATCATTAATATCATCCGAAATTTTATCGATCCTCCTACTAATGGTATTGCTTGAGAGAGGAACAGCTTTTAGTTTTTGAACAGCTAATTCTCCAATTATTGTCGAAACTAAGTCAAGAGCAGCAGAAAGCACAAGTTCTTCCGCAATGGTATGCAATTTTTTATATTTCGCGATTCTGTACGCAACTTTAAAAAACACAAACTATACTTTGGCTGGTGTTTGCAAAAAATTTGAAAATACGACCCACTGCTTATTCATTTCTGATAACTTATAAGCAAAAAATTTGCGTGATTTTCTAGATAAGTTGTTGTAACTAACAACTAACAAGCGGTTCCACACAGCTGCTGCTCACCACACACTGTAAAATTGTAAAAAGCTGCTAACAACTTTCACATTGTAATTTTTGTGAGGAAAGCAGTAAATGCAACAACTTTTACATGTTTTCGCGGCTCCCCTGGCAAAGTCTCGCGGCGCACCAGGGCGCCACAGCGTTCTGTTTGGGAACCGCTGAAATAGGCAATACACCAATGATTACTGCAGTACACAAACCAATCACAACATTAAGGTTGAAAAATAACCATAATCAATAACAAGTCCTAACCTTACAAAATAATACATCACAAATTACAAAAATCCAGCTTCGAAAATTCGTTTGTTTTCAAAACGTGTGAGAAAACGTTTACCTGCCGAATGAGGGGTTCACAAACAGATAAAATATCACAATTCTTACGGTATAGAAAATAGGATGTCTACGTTCTCCGTTTTTTACTCAAATTGTCCAGTTTGTTTGAATTTTAGGAGACAAATCAACATCAAAAGATGTCGTAAAAATTTTTTTATAAAACTTTGTCATCTTCTTACTCTGGGTGAGGGGCATGAACATTTTTCAGGAGGCAAAATCCTTCAATCTGTGTATCTCAAGAAATACAGCACCTAGATTTATGATTTTTGTACCAATTGATTAACAACATCAGTTTTCTATCCGCTTATAATAATATATTATAGAACTCTAAATTGTTTAGTTTCGGAGTTATTTGCAAAATTAATACAATTACTCATTTCATGTTGTTTTTTTCATATAAACATTAAAAAATCTACGTTCAGGTTATCACTTAACATCAAAACTATTCCAGACAAAGTTTTATTTTTTTAATGTTTTATCCCATCCCAAATAAACCTTTCAATTAACATCCATTTGCTGTTTGTTTAGTTACGGGCTTACTTTATTTTTTACTCTTTTGCTAAGCAGACACCTGGACGTGAGCCCAACCAACGCATCCCTAACACGATCAATTTTTATTATAAGTAGCATTTAGCGATATCTAACATCCAATTGAGAATGTTGTTGAGCACTTTTATTTTTTTGGTTTTGCTTGGTTTTGCAAATGGATCCTGAGACAATTGTTGTTTGGCTTGCACACGTGTGGTAATTGAAAGGCCAAATTACCCATAATAGACTCATATATTGGTGTTTTTTTGAATTTATCGGAATCCACATGGATTGGAAGACACATCAAATGTGAGGTTTTGCCGTATCTAGTTCTAAATTTAAATGCCAAAGATGAAGTTTTGGTAAAACAAAGCTTAAAAAAAGTGCCTGCCAAGCACTTTTAAATGTGAATAAGCCCGAACCGTGTTTTTCAATTATTTAAATTATTTAAATCAATTTGTTCAGTTTCAACACTATCTCTAGATTTGTGCTGTTAAAGAGGATCTACATAAAAATTGTTAACTTAATATTACAAAATATAGAATGTATTTAATTCTTATTACATTTTTTAATGTACAGGACACTACCAACAGTAGTAGATATTGGGTCAAACAAGTGAGGCAGTCGCCTCAGGCCCCTCTTTTTTGGAGTTATCTAGGGAACGCCCAGGAAAACTAGCTAATTCAATACCGCAATGTGACTCAGCGATTGGAAACTATTTGTTACATAACCAAAAATGTGCATCTTACTGTAAGAACAGTCAATTTTTTACTCTTTCTAAAGCACAATCCAATTTCCATTTGTCAGTTTTAGAATCAATCTTCATTACTCTTCAAAAACCTAATTTGTGTAGACAGAAAGAGTTTGTTTACAAACATAAATTGTTAGTATAATTGTGAAAATTTTCTTTTTAGTTCCAAATTTTAACACAAAACTTGTATAATTTTGTTCCTTTTTTTTTTGCCAAAAAATTTTTTACGCTGACGAAACGTGGTTTTATTTATTAAATACTTTTCAATTATTATGATAACTATTACTAACCTTAATTTTTAGCCAATCAGAATCAGTCTTAAAACTTTTAAAATACTACATTCAGTTCTACAATTCATTCTAGCAAAACCTCCTGAAGAAAGCTAGACGAAAACGTTTGAGTTTTTCAAAACAGCCTTTTTTAAGGCTACTCAATTAACAAGAGCTTTAAATGAAACATTTGTTTTTAAAAGCTATTTTAAAGTTTTGTACCAACAAAAAACTTTTTAAATGCTTCCTTTTTACGAATTTGAGTTTAAAGCTGTATTTTAGCATAATTTCATATTTATATTGCATATTTATATTTTTCCATCCTAAAAATCCGAACAATATTTTATTATAGCAGCTCAAGCTGAAACTATTAAAAAGGTAATATTGTGGTTATGGGTTAATACGCCTCTTTTGCTTAAAAGCAAACTTGTTTTTTTTAGCAGCTTCATCAAACTAAATTGAATATCTTTAAAATTAATTTTCATTATTAAAAATTAAAGTAGTGACTACCAATGGTCCATATTACCTAGGTTTTCCTAATTTTTTTACCATAAATAAGAACCATAATTAAATTGTCAGAAACGTGGTTCAGTGGTCAAAGCGCCGGGATTATGATTGACATAATATTAGTTCAAAATCTACTCGCACCATACTCGCGCCATTCTCCGCGAAAGAATAAAAAATCCTTAGGAAAGACACTTTATGACCGGACAGCAATGTTTTGGTATCTTTGGAAGCAGGTTGATGTAATTGTTTGCCCTATGTATTAGCACCTCACTCACTTTCCTTTGAGTATCTTTATCTGATTGAGATATCCTTATCTGATTAAGGTGTTACAGCCATGCTTTCTACTGTCTTGTACTTTCACTTTCTGATTATCTTATGCATGTTTTAACGTCTGACGTTGTGCTGCTTCTTCCTTTTCTTGATCTTTTCAATATTTATATTTTTTTTGTTAAACTGTATAATAATGATCGAAAATAAAAATAAATGAATAAACGAATAAGTCAGGAGGATAAAAATAAAGTAAAACTTAATTTTTTGTTAACGTTTTAGCCATAGATTTTACAATTTTTAATGACAAAATTGTGATAATGTATACTTAGCATAATTCTTGAGTTGACGTTATGGATCATGTCCCTTTTCCCGATTGTATATTCAAGTCCTTTTTTTCCCCACGGATCTCACGCTCTGGTTGTCTATCTACATGAACAAGTCCATAAATTTCCCCATGTGGTGAAAAAATGGACTTGATCCGACGTTATTTTGCACAGTTTTGTTTTTTGAAGATTGAGTTACTGATCATTTAGTGTTAGTCTCGTACAGATGTTTTGTTATAAAAACTCTTCATCTTTTTTTGCTTGTTGGCTGATTAGTGGAAGCTTTTTTTTCTTTTTAAAGACACCAAATTTTGAAGATGGCGTAAAATAAAAGATTTTTCTTCCCAAAGCTTTTCATTTGACACTCTTCAGGTGAAATCGTCAGAATAAAGCAGAAATGAAACCGAACTGAATTATAAAGAGGAAAGCAGAGTTTTTATTGGCTGAAAGAAGTTAGCTAATGAGAGAAAAGATTAAGAAATTTTTAAAAAGTAGACGAATTTTTTTTGTTTACACAGAGGGGGATTAAGAGATTTAATGACAGTCGCTTCAAGAGCAGAAACGTAAAAAGAAGGCGACCTCTAGCGAGAATAGAAAATTTGTCGTTGTTGTAGTGAAGAGCACATTGGGTCTTGTCAAGAAGATGTTTTGTCCTGGCATTGCCCCGTCCTTAAAAGGACGTTTGCTGATTACAGATCCACACTGAACATCGGAATAGGTAAATACCTTTCCATTTTGGTAGGTTTGGTTTCGGTCTGTCATTTTAGCACCAATACACCTACCATTTGGTCATTTAAGCGGGTCCTCAGATACTCGCCAAATGAGACTAAGATCCAGACGCCCGTTTGTGCCAGCTGCGCGGAATCTTTTGGACAACCTTGCCAGACTTGGCATCCGCGCTTCTGAACGGACAAATCACAAATGGAAAACGGGGTACTGTGAAAATCCTTCTAGGCTCCGTGCTTTTGTGGCCGGGGCCGGTGCCAGGCCTGTTGGGATGGGCTTACCCCGAGCAGCTTGGGTTAAGCTCAACCGCCTGCGGACTGGTGTTGGGCGATTCCATTCGTCCATGCACAAATGGGGTCTCGCTCCTTCACCGAATTGCGAGTGTGGCGCCTCTGAGCAAACCGCAGGCCATGTACTAACAGCGTGCCTTATACATCGGGCACCACATGGAGCACGAGGTCTGACGGTTTTGGATGACGAAACTCGATGCTGGCTTAATAACACCACTGCCAGCATCTGATCCAGGCAGTGCAGCAGTCTGGGGTAGTAAAAGGATAAACCCTCGGCCCCAGTCCTGCTTGTGTCTGACCTGGAGTGGATACCCTTCAAACGACGACGACGACTCTCTTTGTATATACGTACATAGTTCTTATTATTATTATCATTATTAACATTTTATTACTTGAACTTTTATGTTTTGGCATTTATTTTCATCTAATTTTCATCTATAATTTCATCTACAAAGTCATAAATATATATTTCATTGTAACTTGTTTAAATATAAACGTAATATTGTAGACTCATGTGTACCTGTATATATTTCTAAAAAACTTTTAATGTATAAAAGTTATTCTTGTTTGCAAATTAGTAAATTTTGGTTGTTTTGTAATAAGGATGTACTATGCTAATTATTTTGATTACATTTTCTATTTGTGTATTGGTCATCAGTAGGGCAAGTTTTATTGACCTAAAAACTCAAAAAGATTAACTTAAAAAAATCCAAAAAATTGACTTTTTTGACTAGGCGTTATAAAACTATTAATAAGTTATATTTTTGTGACTAGGTGTTAAAAGTCATTTTGGAGTTATTAATAGTTTTTTAACACCTAGCACTAAAATATAACTTATTAATAGTTTTTTAACGCCTAGTCAATAAAGTCAATTTTTTGGATTTTTTTAAGTTAATCTTTTTGAGTTTTTAGGTCAATAAAAACTTGTCCTCATCAGTTAAATTACAGACGTGTTTTTAATGAATATTTATTTAATTAAATAGATTGAGATATTTGGTAAAATTTTAATAAATATTTGTTTAAATTTTGTTTAAAGTTTAAAATTTAAAAAAAATCAAAATATATTTTTTTCTTCTGTTTTATAAATGCAATATTCCAATATTATAAACAAAAAGTTTCAAATAGTTACAAATATACAATTTATTAAAAACATTTTACTCCTAATTTTTTGGGTGTTTGCATTTTGTAAAGATGGGATCATTTTTTTAGTTTGTGGTATATAGGGGCAACCGGTGACTCCGGAGCTGTAAGTGGCTCTTTAATACCTCTGCTGCGACTCCCTGTGGCTTTAGCAAATAAATGAGAATCTGATTAATCTAACGCCAAAGTCATCCAATTTGTTACGTTTCAAGTAAATATTGCGCCGCAGTTTTCTAAAAAGTTGCTATGTCAAATGTTGTGTTCAAAAGTCTCATCAAGCACGCCGCTTTTAAGCACTTATCTACGCTGCCGATATGATAATGCAAATTGATCATTAAACAATTATATGTTTTCCGGCAATTTATGAACTATTTACAAAATTTTATTGATAAAGCCTGATGAAAAAAAGTTGATGAATGATTTAAAAATCTTTGATAACTTTTTTCATGCACGATAATAAATTTTTTTTCTAAAACCAAATTTATCTTCAAAACCTTTATTTTATCAAGTCATATTCTTGTTTTTGTTTTTCAAATCACCTTGATTCTCAAAAATTTTATTCCTGTTTTTCATTTGAAGGGAAAGTAATTTCTCAAATAGCAATATTTTTTTTTCAACTTTCTTTTAGTTAATGTTGTTTTGATTATAACATTACTTTTGATCAATTTTGATAATAATTCACCAAATTTGGGAAAATTTTATTGTTAATTGAAACGGAACGAGTGACGCGGTGTGATAGAAGCTTATTAACTTTGTATTTTTCATTGTGCAACTGAAGCAAAGCTTAGCTGGAGTAACATTACAGCTGCTGTACTTGCATGTGTAGCATTTATCGAAGTTCTAGCAATAAGTTTAAATGGATCGATGTCATTTGACTGACAAAATTTGTGGAATTTCGTCAAACCGGCAGTTGATCGAAAACAAAGAAAATTTTCCAAAGCAGTCAGTTGTCCAACAACAGCTGTCAGCTTCCCACCCACTAAAAAATATTCAGGTGTGACTGCCAGCTGTCATAAGTTATATCAAATCATAAAGTAAACACAAGGATCTGTGTTCTGTGCCAGTTCTTTTTGAACTTCCTCACAAGCAACACCTGATAGCAAATTTATTTAAT
Source organism: Diplosoma virens (assembly GCA_963680785.1). NCBI lineage: Eukaryota > Metazoa > Chordata > Ascidiacea > Aplousobranchia > Didemnidae > Diplosoma > Diplosoma virens. The sequence continues at coordinate 28,400,171 of OY796889.1, forward strand.
ATAGCTGTAACTTCATACCTATGTGACAGCTACAGCTGTTGTGTCGGTCAAGTGTTGTTTTTGGACAATTCGCTTTTACAAAAGCAAAAGTGAAAAAGAAAAAGGCGCTCAGCCGTCAGTGTTGTTGACGGCTGAGCGCTTTTGTCAAGTGACGCTCAGTCGTTTAAACGATGAACCTGCTGTTAAAAAACGCAAAGAATTTTAAACCCATGACATAAATTTTGAACCGCTGACAAACCACTTTAATATTATAGTAATCTTGTACGTCATTCACCGCTTTCATTCAAAACCCTCAGTGTTTTCAGTTAGTTTCTGTTTGTTTAACATCTTGGTTCAACCGTCAGATATTGTATGTGTTGTGTTTTCTTAGTATGTTGATTTATTTTGTAATTTAGAGTACTGCAATTTTAAGTTAATTAAAGCCAACCTTGTTAGTATAGTAAATTCATTACAACCCATTTGGTGTTTCAGTTGATTTCAACGTAAAAATTTTAAATAAACCTCAGCGTAAAATCTTCATCTAAATTTGCGGTTATCAGGAAAAAAATTCCGAAAACTTATAAGTGAAATCAAAGTGAAAAAAAACTCTAAGCTTTAATCACTACACAGATTGTGATTTTGTTATACAGTAGAATTCGTCTAATTGGTCATCGTTTAATTCGTCAGTTTGCTTAATTCATCACTTTTTCGTCAGTCCCGGCAGAATTCGTATCTTTCACATGCATTCCAGTTTGTCTAGTTCGCCATCGTCTAATTCGTCACTTCGCTCAATTCGTCACCTGTTTATATCCCCGAGAAATCTTATGTTTGGCTTATTCGTCATTTGCGGACTCGAGTCAATGTTCACGCGATATTCACAGCTTTGTTGATTACTACAGGATGGATGGATTCACGCAGTCTCAGTGGTTAGTTCAACCAAGACCACCTAGAGAAGAAGGCCTTTCGCTTCGTTTGGTGACGTCATGCAGTTAGGCAATGAGGAAATCGTGGCTGCCAACTGCTTTGTTTAAATCAATTAGATTACAGACTATGCTGTGTCCACGTGCGTTATAGCGAGTCATTTTACATGTTAAGTTTGTGCAGTTTGTTTGATAGTTAATGAACAGGTTGGAAGTAGCAACCAAAAAAGAAAGATTTAAGAAAGTGAGAATTAAATATGAATTGTTATTGCATTTGTTGGAACAAAAAGTTACAAAACTTTTTCAGAAATAGATCTTCAATTTTAATATAGCTTATTATACTGTAATTGTAATAGCAGATGAGCAACGTTTTCTAAAGTTTCCAAACCTGTAATTAATGTGTGATTATGTTTCAATCCATTGCATATATACAAAATCTTTAGTGTATAGTGCACAATCAGCATCAATACTAAAACTTGATTTGACAAATACACATGATTCGATTAACAAAGAGCTTTTTCATCTTGCATTAAGTTTTTTGAAGAGTATTTGTTTCTCACTTATGATAATGGCAGGTAAAGAAGTTATTTAAAAAGTTTTGAAAGTACTGACCTACTAATACAACTCATATAAACAAGGGTTAGTTAGTAAAATAACCGGTGTATATTTTCAAGAACGTTTTTAATGTTTGCTATAATGCATAAAAATATTTTCACTGCAACTAAAACATATATTTTGTATTTGAACATCTAGATATTATTATTATATGATTAATTGGATAGCTTTCTCCGGTATACTGTAATGCCTTACAAGTGCTGCGTCCCCAAGTGCAGAGGAAATTATCCCAATGGTCCAAAAGTTTGCTCTATTTGGATTTCCACGGGATGGAAGTCTAAAAAGAAAATGGATTTATGCAATCAAAAGAGCAAATTTTTCCCCATTACAAACAAGCAAAGTAAGCAATTTTGATTAGACTCAGTACTATTATTTATTGGTTCTGTGTATATTAAAGATATTTCTAAATAGTAGTTTATAGAAGTATGGTGGTAATAGTTTGGTACCGTATTTGAATTTTTTGCATATGTATTGTACTAAAACGTAGTTTCTGCTTTTTTTTCATGATGCAAAATGTTGATTGCACAGAAATTGCATTGGTAAATATAGCTTTTGTACATTTTTTTAGGAACTGTTATCATCCTAGGATAGGTGCTGATATTTTTGCTTGTATTATTCATCCCTTTACATTAAACCACTGTTTTATAGGTTTGAGAGCTCCACTTCCATGCTCATGAAATCAAACGAGCCGGATCTGTTTTCAATTCTACGACAGGGGAAACTGTCACTTATAAGTTGGAAATCGATTAATACCAGGATGTATACCTTCAAAAATGCCCAATTGTCCTGATTATCTATCTGCTCCAACACCATCAGTGAGAAAAAGTCGAGAAATAAAATTGCAAGACAGGGAGCAGAACGAATTTGCAAGCGCAATCCGCATTAGCGCAGAAGAATTCAAAAAGAGGCAACAACAAAATTATTGTGAAAATTTGCAACAAATAAAAGAAAAATTTACAGTGAAAGCACCGTGGAAACTTTTGGAAAATAAACATGGTATATATTGTATATTTGTACCATGAACAATCTACAATCCGCGGGACCTACAATATCCAGTGCAGTATGCATCGAAAACGACCTTACGCTTACTACCTACATGAAATCCGTAAAACTAACTTCGCTTGGCAAGTATCGCTTTCCAATGAAAATTGACTCTTTACTGGACATTGCCAATATATGTGATAATTTGTCATCATTAATTTTTGATCAAAACCCTAATCTCGCGCCAAAGCAACTTGACATCGATTTTATATTACATCTAATTTTGATTTTATCTCTCTTGATTCCACTCCAAGACGATTCATGTAAATTCTACAATATTATAAAATTTGTGTATGAACAACTTCACCTGTTAACGAAAGAAAAAAAATGTTATTCATACGACTTTTTATTGTCTTCCTCCTAACTGTACAACGTGTCACCTTAGGCTTACAGATTTTGCGAAGTAGTGGCTCTATCATACTGCCATGCTACACCACTATTCAAAAAATTACATTATCGTCGTCAATGAGCCCTTCGATCGAACAAACTGATAAAACGTTTCTTTTCTATACAAAACAAAAGTTCCAATGTTTGAAATCATCCGATCTTACTGTCATACTCCTGGTAGATGAGATTCACCTAAAACGGTACTTTGATTACAAAGGGGGAACTATTGTTGGCTCCACGCACAATAACGTTTGCAACGCAGCAAACTCTGCTTTTGCATTTATGATAAGCAGCGTTTTTTCCAAGTATAAAGATGTTGTTTATCTTCTTCCGACTTGTAAAATATCTGCCAACGATTTAAATGCAATGTTGAAAAAAATTATTATCGGTTTAGAAAATATTGGGTTTAAAGTTATTGCCGTCATAACAGATAATAATGCAATAAATCGAAAAGCTATGTCATATTTTGTCACTCCTCAAAAACTTTCTATTGTTTATCCGCACCCTTGTAATCATACCAGACCATTATTTTTTCTTTTTGATACAGTACATACATTGCGAAAACTGCAAACTTTAGCGTAAAAGTGTAACTTAATCTTTTGTTACAACTTGTTGCTTTCAAATCTATTTTTTTAATTTAATTTGGGTAAAGAGGTGTTGTAACTGTATTATGATTTTTTTAATTAAAATTTAACTTAAAAAAATATCATCTAATTTTGCAGTTCGTAAGTTTGATATCAAACACTATTACATCTGTCTAAATTGTCAAGCAATTATTTTATTCTGCTGATGTAAGAAAGTAAGGAAATGGCTTTTAAAGCAACGCTCGGCTCGTCCGAAGCAATTGCCTAACTGCGTGACGTATCGCGTCTGCCTCATACACGCGAAAGGCCTTTTTCTCTAGGTGGTCTTGGTTCAACACGCGTGAGAAAACAACAAAGAGTCTTAACCCTTTAAGGAATATAAGAATTTGATTGTAAAATAAAACGACAATGGTTCAATAATGATGTCACAAATACTTAAAAATTAAAATTATAATGCCTTCACAGAAGTGCTTTTGTTACGTTACAATCACAATCATGGTACACATATGTACCATTGTCTCTTATAGGGTTAATCGAATTAATATTCTACAGGAAAATCTCGCTGCAGCAACAGAAAATACGAAGTGCGAGGCGTATTCTAACTTACAGTACATTAACTACCCACTGATAGTGTAGAAGAATTTAAATAGAGCACAGTAATTATAGAGATTAAGTGTTAACAAAAAAACAACTGCAGTTTGAACTGTTAAGATTAAGAGTTAACAGTACAGTATAATTGCGCTTTCTGCGTTTCATTTCAAGATTATTGTCAGAGCGAAGTTACAGAAAATCAATGTCAAATAAAAGATCAAAGTACGTAAGCTTATCGCTTAAAACAAAATACGAAATTGCATGCAAGTTAAGCCAAGAAAATGTTAATTTTCAAGGTTAGCAAAAGACCTTAATGTTCCTAGAACTACTCTGAATACCCTACGCAAATATAAGGAGAAAATAATCTCCGAATTTCATGCAGGGCGTAATGCCGAAATGAAAAGAAAGCGCAAGCATGGATTTGATAATGTGGATGAGCCTCTACTGAAGTGGTTTCGCAGTGCAAGAGATGAAAAGATACCCATTAGCGGAGAAATGCTTCTCTTAAAGGCTCAACAATACGCCAGCATCTGTGGCTATGACAATATCGATAAACTAGACATAAACTGGATAAACCGATGGAAATCGCGGGAAGAAGTTGCATGCAAGAAATTACATGGTGAAGCAGCGTCTGTTGATGAAGAATGTGTGAACAATTGGTACAAAAATCGTCTCCCTATTCTTTTGAAAGAGTTTAAAAAAGAACAGATTTTTAATGCTGATGAACTGGGCTTTTTTACAAATGCTTGCCTGACCGGACCCACGTTTTTAAGAATGAAACTTGCGCTGGTGGTAAAATGTCAAAAGAGAGATTAAGTGTGCTAGTGGCGGCCAGTATGGCGGGAGAGAAGTTACCCTTTCTCGTCATTGGAAAGGCAGCAAAACCAAGATGCTTTAAAAATGTAAAAAAACTTCCATTTTCGTACCAATCCAACTCAAAGGCCTGGATGACGTCGACCATTTTCGAAACCTGGGTTAGGAAACTTGACATAAACATGAAGAACAGTAACAGAAAAATTGCGCTTGTTGTTGACAACTGTACAGCCCATCCTGTCATACATGACCTGACGAATGTTAGGCTGGTGTTCTTGCCTCCTAACACTACCGCCAAAACCCAAGCAATGGATGCTGGAGTAATCCGTTGTTTAAAAGCATACTACAGAAAGAATTTAGCTGGAATGCGCCTTCTTGCTTTTGAGGGGAAGAAAGAATTAAAAGTCGATGTTTTGGAAGCCATGAAGCTTCTTGATCTAGCTTGGAACTCTGTATCTGACGTATCGATTCAAAACTGCTTCAGAAAGGTCCGTTTTGCTCCTTCAACATCAGAAGAAAACCTGGAAACCGCCAGTGAGTCCAACAATAGCACAGAAGGAATTTGGGAAAGATTGCAAGCCGCCGGCTTAGTTTCAGAGGGCTTCAGTTTCAACGAGTACGTGGAAAGTGATGCAGACTTGATTACACGCGAGAATATTACAGAAAGCAGCATAATAGACGATCTTCGAGCTAGCGAACATCCTGCAGATGATCAACAAGATGACGATGATGAAGATAACTCTCTAGATGAACTTGAACCTATTCCTTTTTCCGCATTAGAAGCACTAAAGACGCTAGACCGCTACTTCAGAAAGCAAGGCAACAGCGATGTGATGTTACGCAACGTGTCCAAAATGCAGCAGGACATATTGGCCAGGGAAGCCTCTAATAGAACAAAACAAACCAAAATCACACATTTTTTTGCGAGTTAGCTTTTTTGATTACAGCGACTTTCTGTATCATTTTCTGTGTACTGCATGATTTGTGTTCTGTGTAAATGCATTGTATTCAACAATAAACTTAACAAACTGCGTTAACTGCTATATAAGCACCATGTAAACAAGCCTTTATAGAGTTTTTACCTGTTTGCATAATTAGTCAATTTGCCTAATTCGTCACTTTTTTCTAATCCCCTTGAGGTGACGAATTAGGCAAATTCTACTATACTTGCTTTTTTCATATTGGTTGTAAGTTTTTAACTAGTAATATTTAATAATAATAAAAAATTGTGTTTTAGAAAAGATTAGCAAATTTGCATATTTCTGTCAAATTCTTAAATCACAAAAAAAAAGCTTAAAGTAACAAAAGGTAGCCGTCTAGATTTTAAAAGTGGTCCCAAAAGTTGCAAGTCTCAAATCACAAATTTTGGTAGTAAGAGCGTAACAATAATAGCCCAACTTGCTACTTTTTGCCCAATCTGACACCACTGTCATAGGGAATGACAAGAGACCGTGTTTTGCTTGATACCAAGTGATTTTTTAAGACTGTTGGCTAACAGTCTGCAATTTAATAGTTAAAAAAAAAAGCTATTGTTTATTTTTTGAGAAATTTCTTTCTTATTCAAGACAATAAAACATTGCTATATACAATACAGTACAATAAATTGTTTCATTTTAACGATTTAACCATAGGATTTGTTTGCCAACCTTTATAGACTCGAGCTCCATCAGTACAACAAAATACATTTTGCAAATAGACTTCAATAAATTCTGCAAGCGAAAAAATTTATACTTCAAGTTCAAGGCCAAAAAGTACTGTCGGACGCTTCTATTTACATTTTACGGAAATAAAACATTATTATGGTGGTGTTTATAGGCAAAGTAATCGGCTTGTTTTGGATTAAATCTTTATGTTCCACAAAATTTTAGCAAGGTCCCACTCATGGAAACCCTATCATATTTTGTAAACTACTGCTAAAAAAATACAAACGGTGGATATCATTTTATTTTGATGAATTAATTTTGAACAGAAAAGATGAAAGTCACAGTTGGCTCTATTACAAGGATTATGTTCTAAACGCGGAAATGGATCCAATTTTATGACGACAAAAACAAATGATGACAAAATGTCAAAGGTTTTATCTTAAAAAACTAGTGAAGACTAAAAAAAGTCTTCACGTCAAGTCTTGGTTTTATTTATTCAATAATCAGGACGTTCTAAATAGGGAAACTATAACTTAACACGTGGGTTGCCATGTACGCTATATAGGCTCACACTAAACTTTCCAGACGTGCGATGTGTACACGCTTTTGGCACTGAAGTTATACAAGTTTAAACCTGTCGCCCACACTGTAAACACGCCGCATGAGCTATCGCAGCAAATGTGTTAATCATGCCCAAATCGTTGGTTGTCTTATAAAACGAAAAGGGTGTGTTCCTATGAAATAAATGGAAAATTTATGGAAAATTTTTGCTATGGATTTCCATTAATTTCTCTTCAAATAAACATTTAACCAACTAAAAAGTTAATCTTGCTTCTTTAAAAACCTTAGTAATGAAATAATTAATAATAACAATGGAAATTTTGAAGAGTTTAAAGAGAAAATTCTCTTCTCTTCAAACTCTTCAAAATTTCCATTGTTAATTATTAATTATTTCAATACTAAAGTTTTTAAAGAAGCAAGATTAACTTTTTAGTTGGTTAAATGTCTATAAATATTAGTCCAAATATCTGGTTCTGTTATTTCTTTTAATCTTATTTTAGCCAGTTAAAATTAGTTCCAATTCCTCACCTCCGTTGCTTTGTGTTCCGCGGGTGTCCTTGAGAATCTATTTTAAAGCCGCTTCAATAAAATTTTTAATTTTTGCATCAACCAACGTTTATCATTTGCATATTAAAAGCAAAAGTAATTTTCTTTAATGTTATTTTGATAATTTTAATCAGTTTTGATAATAAAAGCCCGTTTCGACTACAAGTGTAGAATAAACCATTCTTTGTTTGTTTCATTGATTTTTTACGCGTAAGCGCTAAGCGAAGCCAAAAATATCAATAAAAGAAAGAAAAAATACTCCTTTCCACTCTAAGTGGAATCGTGCCTTCATTATCAAAATTGATCAAAATTGTCAAAATACAAAAAAATTTCAGAAATATTGATGTTTATTGAAGCGGAACAAATGACGTAGAGTTTTAATAGAGGCGTGTCATCTTTGTATTTTTTAATGGAAATATGACAAGTGCAGCTTTGTGTAAGTCAGGCCTGTCAAACTTTTAACCGCATGCAGCCCGTTAAGTGTTGTAAAGAATTATTTGGACGAGATAAATATTCGAATTTAGAATGATCCAAACCATTGAGCAAGTACAACTAAGACTTGATGTGAAACTCTCTTTTTCTTCCATATTTTTCTGGTTTTCACCTTTACTTTGGAAAAAAATAAAAAAATTCGATAAGGAATTATAGTTAAAAACTTTTTTTTATTATTTTCACCAAAAATCATACATACAATTTAACTTCTAATAAACATGGGGCAAATATTTCTTAATACTGGAATTGCCAAGGTGTCCGATAAGAATGTTAAGAAGTGTATTTTTTAACTTAAAACCAAACATCAACACTTTCAACAAACGAAAATATTTTTCCTTAAAAAAACGATACCAGTCATTAATTGCCGATTATTACAACTTAAAATACAAGTCTTCTCATGCAAATGTTCGAATGTCATATTGTCCTGTAGTGGTTAAGTGAAGAATTGCTATCTCTGGTCAAGTTTTGTCCAATCGTGGAAAATGGCTTCAGAGATCAGAGAGGGCGCCTTCAGAGATCCGATGAATCATATAATTTTAAACATCCTATCTTGCTTCCTTAAGACAGTCATTTAACGGCGCTCATAATCGATCATTTTTATCGGAAAAGCGGGCACAATGGAATGCCATACGTAATAAAGCAGCTGCGCAAAAGGTTCTTTGTCATGGGACAAGAAAGAACCGTAAAGAACGCCATTAAAACACGATGCATGGCATGTCGTAATCGACGGGCCGGCCCTGGGGTCCAAATTATGGGCCCACTGCCTTTCGTAAGAGTGGAGTCAGGCACGCGTTTGTTCTCGGCGGGCGGTGTACACTTTATGGGACCTATTCCGGTCAAGTTCAATCGCAGCACCTGGAAACGTTATTGTTGTGTTTGTACCTGCATGGCCTCTCGTGCTTTGCACTTAGAAGTGGCTTTTTACTTAACTACTGGCTTATTTCTCATGACGTTGCACCGGTTTCTGGCTGTTGGAGGCTCGTCGACGAAGATACTTTACTGCGACAACGCTACAAACTTCGTTGGCGCCAAGTTGGAGCTAAAACGAGGGCTCGGGCGTCTGAAACGAAGAGAGATCAGCAACGAAATGTCGTTTCGTGGTATCCAGCTCCGCCATTCCCCCCCGTTTGCAAGTCATGAAGGAGGGGTCTGGGACGCAATCATTCGGCTCGTTTGTAAAGCAATGAAAGCTCTGATGGCTGACAAGTATTTTCTTACGCTCACAGAGGAAGAGCTGCTCACTCTTCTCAAAGAGATCGAGCACATCTTAAACTGCAGACCGCTCACTCGAGTTAGCACTGATCCAGAAGATTTCCAAACCCTGTCTCCGATTATAATTGATGAACCGTTGTATTGATCCCGAGTTACCTTCTGACGTATTTGTCAATTCGGATGGTTTGCCCAAATCGAACCGCGCGACTCAATTGCAAGCTGATTTGTTTTGGCAGCGTTGGCGTTCTGAGTACCTGACTATGCTACAAAAAAGTCACAAATGGATGCTGCTTCAGGAGAACGTACGACCTAATTCCCTAGTCCTCATCAAAGACGATAAAGTCCCTCGCTCTTCTTGGCTGAAGATTGTTGTAAAATCAATCATTCTCAATCGAGACCAATTGTGTCGGCGGGCAGTATTGCGAACAAGTGATGGAAAAGAACTTACGCGCGATATTCGTAAATTATGTGTTTTGGAATGTGATGTTTAAAGTTTTCCTATGACCGCGAATTCATGTTTTTTTTGTCTTTGTATAGTGCCGTCCATTGGTGTACTTACGTAATGTTTGTAGCTATTGTCCCCATGCACGTCATATTGCCTTCCATGTTTGCTTAGAAGAGCGTAAATCGGCTTATGTTCAGGTTAATTTCAAATGCAACGTTTGTAGTTTTCTCCCCTTTCGTGTTTTGAAAATTGCTCTACCTTCGTAACCATGGTGCCGCAATTTTGGACCGGCGATGTTAAGGTGAGAAATACTCTTGCCGCGTAGTGATGCCACGTGTGCTTGTGTTTGTCGCCTTTTTACTTTTCTTCGTGGCTGCTTTGGATCTGTCTGGTCACTTTTCTTTGTTTGCCTATCACGTGCAGTTAATCAAGACAGTTTTACCGTTGGTCGTGCATTTAAATTCTCGTGGTTAGTTGTTGGTTAGTTTATTATCTAAAATTTTGTAATGTGCTATTAATTCTATTTGAACAAGTAATATTCTATTTTACAGGCAGGTCTAAAGCAATTTTTAATTTCTCTTTATTCGCATAAATTCTTATAACGTTCGTTAGTTTGTCTGTGGTTATTTAAATACGTACACTCTCCTCGGCTAACGTTTGTGTTGAGAACGCGTGCGAAGATTGAAAGACTAGGCCTTCCAGGCAAAAATTCTTGGAACCATCCTAATCAAAGTGTTCATCGTAACAAGCAATACAACATGCGACCCGTGTTGAAAAAATGTTAACAGTATTGCCGATAAGGGTTAAATTGGTAGTGCATTGTGCGCTGTTTTTATTTAAAAAAATTCTCCCGATGTAACAGACAAAACGTCGTGAACAAGTTTTGCCATGAGAAAAATATATAAATGTACTGCATGTAATGAATGTACAGATTTTATTTGAATAAGATACCCCTGATGATCCCTTTTATGGGTGAAACAGTCTGTTGGGTTTTAGCTTTGTTTTTATTTCCGTGATTTCGCTATTGTTAATTTTAAATGTACTGCACAGTATATATTCCATATAATGTATATATACTCCTTTTATTGTGTTTATTGAAGTTGAACAGACCTCTGATTTATACCGGAAGAATTTAAAAATTTTAAATTAAGTATTATCCCTGGTAACAGTATTAGCATTAAAATATTAGTGAAAATATCCTGTTCTGATGCTTCTTCTAATCCTGTTTGTGCAAACTCAAAATTTTTTCGATCGCCTAATCTCATTGCTTTGTTTTCTCCACAAATGGGACAAAATCTTTACGTACTCGGCTTCACGTAATTAAAAATTTTCACCTTTTTTGATAACAAACAAAATTAAATTCTTCTTTACCATATGAATATTAAAAGCTAAAGGTGATTTTTTAAATCTTCTTTTGACTATTTTAATTAAATTTGATAATGTTAACAAGAAAAAAACGTCGGAAATTTTAATTCTACGTAGTTAAAGCAAAACAAGTGATCTAGTTTTTTTTTTTTTTTTTGTTAGAGCGGCGTATCTAATTTTGTATTTTTCAGTCGAAATATGACAAGTGCAGTAATGTGTAAGTGAAGCAAAGCTGAATTGTAGTAACATTACAGCTGCTAGGCTTGAATGCGTTGTATTTATTGAAGTTTTTGCAACAAGCTTTAATGATGTCTACGTTGTGGCTATTAACAAAATTAGAAAATACTATTAAAAACACTTAATTTGTAATCACTTGTTTATCAAGTTCTTGTTTTTTCCGACAATTTGTTTTTACCGAAATATAAAAATCTACAAAGCTTATTTTTTAACTTAAAACCGAATGTCAACACTGTCAATAAAAGCAAACGGTCACATGATAATTTTTCATAAAAAACAACAAAATCTATAATTGAAAGTTTTGTATACTTACAGTACAGATGTTCTGATATCTTAGTGTACAAATATCATATTGTCATTATAGTTTTTGCATAGCTATAAATGTCTTATATGCAAATGCATCCTGATTTTTTTTGTAAGCTACCATGGCAATGGTGGACCACCTGAAATAATAAAACTTATAATAAAATTAGGCACTAAATTTACCAAAACCAATTGTCTCAAGCGATAATCGAACGTTGAGAAAATTCAAGAAGCAAAAAAAACTGTAAAAGTTGTTTTTTGAAACGCATCGTAGACTCGGTTCGAATTATATAGTAGGTTTATTTTCACTTAACTTTTGGTGTCGATCAACATGAAAATGGATTTCAATTAAACATAACCATATACTGTATAAAAAAGAAACATATAAGAAAATCATACAAAACAAGAAAACATAAAAAATTTATTTTTTACTAACTTTTTACTATTTTTTAATACACAATTGGTTTGAATATATGTTTATAAAATTGTTTTTAGAAGATAAGTATGATGGGGTATCTGAAATGTCAAAATAAAAATTGATTTTTTGTTTTTGATTTGACGAAATTGTCAATGCAACAGCATGGGCAATAACAATCTCCTTGTTTTCGTGTAGCCAGAGACGGGCAAAGTTACCGATTTGGGTGATCTTGAAAATCAAAAACAGATCACAAAAATGTTGTGACCTTGAAGATCAAATCAAAATCGTGATCTTTAAGATTATTTTTAAGGTATATACAACATTTTTAAAAAATGAAAACATTTTTTTAGATCTTCTAGGTTTGTCAGAATCATTTTAAACAATATATCAACTCCTAATTATACCCAAGAGAGAACTGGGACTAGGGTTTATGTATTTGAATTAGGACAAATTAAGGGATAGCTGAAAAAAAAGGGGCGAGTAAGTGACGTATAATTACCTATTCTAAAACTAAAGTCTTTATTACCTTGAGTGACAAGTGAACACCTTTTTTGGTCTTCAAGGTCTTTACTTGCATATATAAACAAAAAGGGTGGATTAAACAACCTTTTTTATGTGCAGTTGATCTTAAACTTGAAACAATTGTAAGTCGCTTTTTAAGAGAGTTTAAAATTAACTGCGGCACGATAGTTTAACAAAATTTAATAAACTGATGCAGGAGTAACAAGTTTGGACCACTCGGGTAATTTTTTATTTTAAATAAGATAACTTTTTTTTGTACGCCAAAAAAGCTTCAGCTTCTTTAGTTTTGTAAATATTCCAGTCCAGTTGGCATTTTGTTCATGCAGTGTTGTTGGAAACTGCAATATGTTCCGTCTTTCAGGAATAAATTATTGCTGGTCCATAGCAGCTTATTTTTTATTTTATCAGCAAGTTTATAGCAGGCCATAATCGGTGCAACAATCAAGTTGATGATCTTTTTTTATCATGGAGGTTAATTCAAAAACATAAACTCATACAATAAAGAGAATACCAAAATAGTTTTTGGTTTAATTGTTGCATCGGCTGCGGCTCAAGGTAAACTTGCTGATATAAAATGTAGGTAAACCTAGTAATTCTCGTTTCATAAATGGATAAAGTAGGCTATGAAGAAAAGGTAAAGAACAATTGTTCTAAACACTGTGCGTATGTTTCAGAGATAAACGAATCATTTACTTTTCTTAATTTGTTTCGATTCATTTATGTAGGCCTTTACATAGACTTAAATGTCGAAGTAGGACGAGGTTCTATGCTCAAAAGTTTGTTTTTTAGGTAATTAATAGGTTTTTTTCACATTCAGTTTGCCACTAATTTAAGATCAAATCATAAAAAATATTATATTTTGAGTTGGATTACATCCATAAAGCTTCTTTAGCCGAAATACTTTAAAACTTAATTTTGATTAATTCTAATTAAAGAAAATTATAAACAGTTTATAAAACGACTAATTCCAGTATTAGAATATCCTAGATGTATAATAAATTAAAATTCTAATATTTATAAAATGACTATTTCTAGTATTTAGTATCAGTATTTATGTTATAAATCTGAAAGAAAACAAAGTAATTATCACGCAAAAAACTGTCAAATTAACACAGTAATATGGAATCAATTTGTTGCGTAATGATTTTAGTTTAGTATAAATCAAATTATATTGCTTTACAAAACTTTTTACTAATACGTAATGTTTCATCTTGTTACAAAACTCTGCTGATACATCTTAAAAACCAAGAATGACACGTCCAAGTCCCTCAATAATTTTTAAAAAATCTTTGCTCCCATTAGCATAATTGCAAATTTTATTCCAAAACAGATCTAATGTTTGCTAAAAAACAATTGTGTCTGTTTTCTGCTCTTGATCTTGAATATCATCAAGATCAAGATTATCTAAAAAAAGTGATCTTAAGATCAAAATCGTGTTTATCTCTGCGGGTTGACTGTGTCTAACTGTGCATTCAGTTACATTTCCAGCATTTTTTGACCAATGGTACTCTCTTTACTGTCAATCACTCAAAAAGTAGAAAGACTTAGAAAAAACTTATACGGATTTCGGAAAGAAATACTAAACATTCGAAAAATACTTCATACACGCTTGGTAGCTTTTTTTATCTAGAATTGTATCAACATTATGACACAAGTATAAGCTTCTCTGCTCTCATTTGGATAATTGTAGAATCGATAAAACTCATTTTAAATGTGAACAATCCAAGTTTCAGGGTGCAAGCAAACAAAGAGCTTTAAAATAATTTCTTCACTATTTCGTGATAATGTATGATGTATTAGAAAAATTAACTACTTCTACTGAAGCAGGAGTGCGGGAAGCAGGAGAAAGGGGGCAATTTCCCACTTGGCCGTACCGTACCATCTCAAAAACATTTGGGGGGCAATTCATTTTTACCCAAATTTAATCAAAGACTTTCCTACACATGACCTTGTAACATCACATGAATACGCCGAAAAGTCATCCCGATTTAATGCGAAAACCTTTTTTAATTTTTGATCTACATCTAATATTTGGATGAAAATGGAGAAATTGAATATAGTTTCAGAGTGATAATATTTTTTTTATTTTAGTCATCATCAGACGAAAAATTAAGACAAAAATATGTTACATTTTGTCATATACGGTGTACTGTTACAAGATCATATTCGGGCAACTGTCAGTATTGCTTTCGCAAAACTGCATTGTACCCAAATTTTTTGGCTGGTTAAGATGTGAACTTTAACTAAAGTTTTTCTATCCAACAATAAAAGGTGTCTTTGCTTTAAATTTTTTCCCTCCATCCAAAAAATATTTGGAACCCTATTTCCTGAAGAATATTTAAATTGCAATATTATTTTGGTGTATGCCAATAAGTTGATTCATCATTCCATCAGAACTAGATATTATAAAAGAAAGGAAAGCTAAAAGATTAAAAAAAAAGGTCTTAAAGAGATAAATTTTTGATTATTGGAAATGACAGACAATGAAAGAACAGCAGCCATTTGTTAAGACCAATTTTCAACAAGATAGAGAGAAAATCAGATTGTTTTTGCTGACTTCAAACACAATAATCTTGGTACTCAATCTGCAAACAATTGACTAAATAATTACATACCGTCTTTTCAAGCAAGAAGTAAAATTTTATCTTCCAAATTCTAACCAATTTTTCAAAGACAATCACAGCATTTTAGGATTATTTTGATAACAGGAAAATGCGGATTCGAAACAATCTCGATTATTTAATTGTACAAAAAGTAATTGAAACAGTTCGTCAGGATGTAAAAGAAGTTTTACCTACATCAATTTGATACACTCTGACATTCAATTAAGGCTTCTCATCCACAATGTTAGCCACCTAATATTTTTTAAACTGCATGCCCACCCCCCACTGGAAATGTAAAATTTTAATGCTTACGTCAAAATGTGGTTGCAATTTCACAGACATTCTAGGAAAAACAAAATGTGAATCGTGGGCCAAAGTATACAACGAAATAATATCTTTTGTGGAAACTTTTTTATATTAAAAAAAATTTTTTAATCTAATGTTTATTTTAAAATTCATTAAATATATTTTAAAATGTTTATTCCATTGACTTTGTGTTGATTCTGAAGTACGGTAGAAAAAGACTATTTTTAGTGTTTCCAATTTCTATACTAACTGTTATTTTTAAAAGATGAGCGTTTCCACACCACTTTTTCAGCACTATATTGCTGGGTTTATATGAGAATGTTTATTTATATTAACTTATCACCGGATTTACATACGTCATTACGCGTCGTAGGTGCAAACAAAGACTTTCCATCTAATGTTGGTCAAATGTCTCTATTCATTAATTAAGCTATTGCAATGATGACGTAATTTTTGTCTGCTATAATCTACTAGTGTGAAGCTAATTTTATTTTACAAGTTACGTAACCAGTTTTTTTACCTTATCATATAATTGTATTTGTGACGTCATAAAACGCTTCGTTCTATTGCAAAACCTATATAATAATTTATTTAAGAAGTTCTGTTGGTTCCAATATCTGGGACATTCCATGTCAATTCACACCCTTTTCGGCATTTTTTTGCCGACCATTTCCGATTTTGCTGAAATTTGGCATGTTTGTAGGTTTGGTTGAGAAAATGTCTCACACCAAATTTCAACTTTCTAAATTAAATAGTTTTTGATATATGAAGGTTAAAATTAGACACAAAATCGCCGCTCGAACGCCCTAGATCGAGCAAAAGTAGCCCTCCTGGCTTTATTTGTTGTTTGATCTCAAAGATGTTAATGTCATTGGAAAGCTATTTTCAGCAGCTTTTCATTGATATTCATATCTCAAATGTAGCTACGTAAATAAAAAAGTTATTTATTGTCGTAACCTTGTGACCTTGACTTCGCATGACCCCAAAACCCCCACTCTAGCCAAAAAAGTTTTTCAATATTTTTGTTCCTCATATAAAGGACTGTCAGCATACAAAAAATTCAAAGTGGGATCTCCATGGGTGTTCAAGATATTTATTTGTATTTTATTGAACAGGTGTGCCTAATGATGCAATTTTGTTGATATTTTCGCAACTTTGTCGATTTTTTCAAATAAATCATTTTCGCAAGTTTTTTGTTAATTTTTTTCTAATTAAAAAATATCTTAACAACCTATAGAGATCCCACTTTGAATTTTTGCATGCTGATAGTCCTTTATGTGAGGAACAAAAATATTGAAAAACTTTTTTTGTTTAGAGTGGGGGTTTTGGGGTCATGCAAGGTCAAGGTCACAAGGTTACGACAATAAATAACTTTTTTATCTATATAGCTACATTTGAGATATGAATATCATTGAAAAGCTGCTGAAAATAGCTTTTCAATGATATTAACATCTTTGAGATCAAACAACAAATAAAGCCAGGAGGGCTACTTTTGCTCGATCTGGGGCGTTTGAGCGGCAATTTTGTGTCTAATTTTCAACTTTCATATAACAAAAACTATTTGATTTAGAAAGTTGAAATTTGGTGTGAGACATTTTCTCAACCAAACCTACAAACATGCCAAATTTCAGCAACATCGGAGATGGTCGGCAAAAGAGGGATGTAAGTTGACATGGAATGTCTCATTTACGGCTTTTATCTGGTAGCTTTGGTTGATTTATATATTTTCGCTCTCAATTTGTCATTTGTTCATTCATTCTAGCTGAGTAGTTCAAGTTAAAGTGGTTGGAATTGTTTGTGTTATTGTCGCCTGTGTCAGCGTTGTTTAAGTGTTAAAGTACGAGTCAATTCGTAGTCAATGGTCAAGTTGACGCCTTGAAAGTTGATTCTATAGTGAGATAGAATACTTTGGACTAACTATTACGTGTAATATTAACCACCGTGGGGCTAAATTACTCTTATAGTGAGTCAGTACGAAGTTGTCGTATGATTATTTTCAGTTGTTAGCGTTTTAAAGTTTTTTGAAGCACGAGAGTCCAGTTTTACGAGAGTTGATCAAGTTCGTTTGATTTTGTAAATAATATTTCTTTATATTTAAAGACCTTGGTTTCTTTCTATCTGTTGAAAGAAGTTTTCTAAAGAATTCATTTCTACTTAGCCAGAACTTACTGTATTAAGAACTTCAGTCTTGAGGAAAACTATCTCTAGAGCCGAAATAAATAAAAATAAACATAGCTTTACTTCAGCGTAGCTATTTGAGTTACCTAGTTCAACTGGTCCTTTCGAATTCCGGAGTAAAGTTGTGACATCTGGGGGCTTACGTCCGAGAATAGATATTAGACTTGTTTGAGAGTGCTGAAGCCGAAGTTACAGCTTAGAATAGGCGATCAGTTCGATTGAGGCAGAGTTTGAAAAAATAAAAGTTCGTGTGAAAAGTTTAAACATGTCGGAAGAGAAGAAATGTATCTTTTTTGTTTATTTTTCTGTATCTATATATTATTTCATTTTATCTGTGGAGAGAAGTTCTAGCGAATCAATCGATGTTGTTAGCTAGAACCTATTGTTTAAAGAACTTTAGTGTTGCGCAAATTATTTCTTGAGCCGAAATATATAAAACTAAGTCAGTTTCGTTTTAGCGCGGGTATTTGGGTTAGTTAGTTTAACTGGTCGTTTTGGATTCCCAAGTAAAATTGTGACAATTTTGAATCGGTGTTTGATTTTACTCGTTTCGTACAAAACAAAGTAGTGAAGACCAAAAATAGGTCTTTACTTAAAATCCGTGAACAAATTTACCATTTCTGTTTAAAACACTTAGTGAAGTCCAAAATAAAAAAGGACACCAAATTCAAACACGCATGTTTTTGGTTTTTAACGTTTTTTTTTCATTTATGCTATATTATCCATCAAAAGAGTGCATCTTTTTCTTGATTTTGCGCCGTCGTCGTCGTCGTCGTCGTTTGAAGAGGTATCCACTCCAGGTCAGACACAAACAGGACTGGGGCCGAGGGTTTATTCTTTTACTACCCCAGACTGCTGCACTACCTGGATTTTGCGCCTTACTGGTATTTGCTGTTTTCAACTTATGGTTGTATATACTTTGTAAGCTTTAATTTTGATCAAATTTATAAGATCGTTGAGAAAAATTTAACCCAATGCTTGTATACTGCAAATTTCAAAGGGCCCTATTTGCCCTTCTACTTCCGGCGCCCTAGGTCAAGACCACAAAATTTTAGATAAAGTAAAAATGCACTTTGAATAATTTCAAAAGCCATAAATCTTTATTTAAAAAAAAATTTTTAAGATTATATTTTAAATAAAAAAAAATAAATCTCAAATACATTACTTCGCTAAAATTTTTATTTAACCACAAATCCTTATAAACTTAGTTTTTTTTACAAAAATTTTTTAAAGATTAGTGGTCTGAAAAATATTGTAAAATATTGCTGCGATAAAAAAAAATTTTTTTTTTACAGAAAATTATTGTTTGTAGATAGTGTTACAAAAATTCAAAAGTCACTCTAGAAAACGGTTTTCCGTCCCTTGGAGCCCACAAATTGCACTTTTAAATCAAGTTCCAACAAACAAACTGTTTGAATCAGCAAAAATTATAAAAAAAACTTTTAGCCTTGTATAGACTTTTTTTGTTGAACATAATTTATTATTTAAAGATTTAATTATTCAAGTTTACTATATTTTCTGTTTTATCGGTCAATTAGAAAGTAATTTCATTGTTAATGATTCACTTTATCAGAATATCTTGAATTTAAGACTAATGAAAGTAAACATAAAAAAAATGTGTTTAAATTAAAGTTTATTTTCACAAAAAGAAAGGGAAAATAAACAATTTTTTATGTAGTCAATTTTCATATTAATTTCAACAGTTACATTTTATATAATCATAATCCAACATTTTATATAATCAACGCAAATAAAAAATCCCGACGCATTTAATATACAAGCAGAAGATTAAAAAAAATTACGTTTTTAGGATGTATATTTTGTAAAAAGATGCACGGACATAAATTTTGTCAATCGCAATCCTACAAATACTAACTATATAATGTAATATTATTCATTTTCAATAAATCTTGGAATATAAACATTGCGTGTCTCTACGTAAAGAATTAGTAAGAGTAATAAAGACAGGAATATACTAATTTAGTAGGTTTATTATTACATCCAGGACCAATCATTAAAGGAGAAGGCGTTTAGGATTTCAATAAACAATCTAAATAAATTTTTTATTTGGTTTAATAATAGCGAAAAAATTAATGCAACTGTTACAACTTATTTTTTGTTTATTTACAACATTCATGCAATCTTTACCGAATTTAGCAAATTAAGCAATTTAATGCAACTATATAATCAGTAAGATATTTATATTTTTTTTATTGTTTTGTAAGATTTACGTTTTTGAATTTACTTTAAAAATGAATCAAAAATATCTGAAGGGACCGCTAAAACTATTTGGTTTTCCAAACTTTCTAAGAACTTTTTTGTCTCATCTTGTAGGGGCTGAAACTTTTTACATTCTATGTTTGCTGCTTCAAATAAAATCTTAGATGCATCAATACAATGTTTGTTAGTTGTGCCAGAATATTTGTCAACATAGTAAATCAACTTTGTGATGCCCGACTCAACAATTAGCTTTGCACAGTCGTGATACGGTAATACTAAAGAATACATTGTACAATCTTCTAAGGATTCGGAAGTTTTGTTTAAAATTGCATCCATTTCGGCGTGAAGAACGTAGGGATACTTGGAATTGATCCAATCATGACCTTGATTTTCTTGCTGCAAAGGAATAACAACGTCTTTTGGGCTTTTATTGTAGCCTAGTCCGACTATTTTATTATCTTTGTTTACAATACAAGCTCCTACTTTTGTACTCGTATCTTTACTCCTCAGAGCTGTAAGAAAAGCAACACTCATAAAGTAATCCTCTGATTCAAGAACAAAATTAAGTGCCATCTTTAGATCTACTTGAATTTTTTGTTGGAGAAAACAAATTTGAAGGAAGCGTTTTCAACTACTTCTTCCGACAACTGAATTTAGTTGGTTACAAAAAATCGCTTTATATAAGAAAGGAGCGTCCGGAATATTGCTAATCTTTAGCGCCACTAAACGAGTAAAACGCTTAACTCTAAAAAATTATTACAACCATGAGAGTAATTTTTCCGTAAAAATAGTTGAAATTCTAATAACTAGTGACGGTAAAGTGAATAAAGTGAAAATTTTTTATGGCTTTGTTACATCATAAAACTTACACAACGTTAGTTCCAGTACCTCAGGATTCTTTTGATGAGTTTTATAGGCTAGAACAAAGTCAAACTTTACATACAAAAACTCGTTTTTTGCTTATTTTTGCAAATTTTTGAGCAGCTATAAATGTTTCAAATATTTTGTTTTCTACAATTTATTGTAGGCATTTTGAAACTGTTGGGGATACGACCAATGGCGTCCCATGTGGCACGTGTTTCGCGAGGCACTACTTTTTGAAGTAATTCTTATTTAACAACAAACAAAAATAATATTGTACAAAAAAAAGAAAAACTTATAGCTTGCTTGAACGTATAGTTAACTCCTACTTACCAAAAAAGCTTTGCAAATTCGTGGTACGCTAATATTAAAAAATATATTGTACAATCATTTAAGGATTCGCAAGTTTTTTTTCAAAATTGCATCCGTTTCCGTGTGAAGAACGTAAGGATACTTGGTACTGATCCTTATTTTAAATATTTTGTTTTCTACAATTTATTGCAGGTTTTTTTGAAACTAATCATTTATTTATAGCTTGCTCTCACGTATAGTTAACTCCTTCTTACCAAAGAACATGTTTCACATATTTTTTAACATTAAATTTCACTTTCTTTTAACTTTAAGAATTGCATAACCAGCTCATTTAGAAACCGATCAGTTCTTTAAGTTCTAAAAATCTTCATAGAAATTTGATTTTGATTTAAAAACCTACACTTTTACATGCTTGTTAAAGATTTCATAAATAGATCCAGTATTGTTTAGGGGACTTAAAACGTCCAAAATTTTAAAAACATATAACCTACTTTTTGGGCCAAAGCACAATCAAAAATTTTCAATTTCTTCCGATAAATTTTCTAGAATAATCTTAATCTTAATCTCTTTTTTATAGAATAGACTTAACAAAACAATCATTAAGTTAACGTTGATCGCAGCCGGAGATAATCCATGCCAGACCAAAAAATTTGGGAAAGGAGGGCGAAGCAATTTTGCCTGAATCACGGTTTTGCGCGATTTTACCAAAAGTCTAAAACGTAGCAAATATAACTAAGCAGAATACATTACCTTTGTTATGTACCCAAAGTCTCTTTAGCGGCCTTTATCTGTTAACGCAATATTGTTGTAAATTTTTTCTGATCATATTATTTAATTTATTTATTTTTAGTTTTATATATTTTCCATCTATTTTATTTCCTCTGGAGAGCGATGTGAGAGAAGAGATCAATTAAACTACGTCCTCTCTAGCTTTCAATCAAAAAGTGTTTTTATACATTCTAAAGTCACTCTACCTTCATATTAGTTATCAGCTTTGGCAAGTGTCTTAGTTATAAAAATAATTTTATATGTGCAAGTACATGTAAAAATGAGAATGAGGATAAATTTTTTTTTAAAAAGATTTTTTGTGACACAAAATTTTTAAAATAGCCTGAAATGTCGCTATAGACGTGGCCATCTATATAGACAAAACTCTTTGATAAAGAGAGGGGGGGGTAGCCTTGAAAAAGGCTGTTTAAGAAAACTCAAACGTTTTCGTGTAGCTCTCATCAGGAGAAATCGCTACAATTAGTAAAGAACTGAAATGTCGAAATTATATTGAATAAGATTGTCGTTTCGCCGAGTAAGAAATTATACTGAAGCGCTGTTGATTAGAAGCATCAGCCACCAAGCGGTCGAAAAATGAAAAATTTTGTCGTTTCGTCGAGTTAGAAATGGAACAATTTTTATTGGACGGAATTTGAATGTTTAACTTGGCAAAATTATAGTTGTAATTTGAAGTCTGAAAAAAGAATAAAATAAAACCAATATAATTATGTTGATAATTTAAGCCTAT
>OY796889.1:28423040-28542890 GCA_963680785.1 Diplosoma virens
GAATAAATTCGCAAAGACTTTGTTGCCGCCTGATTCACTTGATGTGGATGCGGCTTACCAGGACTTCTGTAACACCATTAAGAAAGCAGCCAAAAAGACTATCCCACACGGGTATCGAAATAACTATAGTATATTCCGTGTTGGGATGCAGAGTGTGAATCCCTCTATAAAACCTTTCTGCAGTCTCCTCAGGGAGACGAATCAAGTTTGGCTGCTACAGCTCTGCTTGCCAAGCTTGACAGAAAGCGGAGGGATTGATGGTCCGAGGCAGTTCGGAGCATTGACTTCTCACACTCTAGTCGAAAAGCGTGGAATATTTTGAACAACCTTACTGGTAGGTCACGACACTCTCCTCGTCACTGTCCCGTTTCAGCCGATGCTATTGCATCTCAGTTGGTTAGAAATGGGAAATACGAGGCTGTTGACCGCAAGTCATCTCGACTTGTCTTTCAAGAAGTGTCTGACCTTTGGAGGGCCACAACATCAGACGCAGTAAATATCTCTGACAATTTCTCACAGAGAGAATTTACTGCTGCCCTTCAACATTTAAAACCAGGTAAAGCTCCGGGACCTGATTCCATCTGCCCTGAGCTTATACTCCATGCTGGAGCTGCTTTGAAGTCCTGGTTACGTGACTTCATTTCTTCCTGTTTGCGCCGACTCAAAATTCCCAAGATCTGGAGAAGAGCGCTTGTGGTCGCGATCCCAAAACCAGCAAAGCCCGTGGGGGACCCAAAGAGTTATCGACCGATATCTCTGCTCTGTGTCCCCTACAAGATCCTCGAGAGGCTTATCTACGCCCGCGTTGAACCATTAATCGATCCACTGCTCCCTAAAGAGCAGGCTGGGTTCCGACGCGGGAAGTCAACCGTAGATCAAGTTGTTCCGCTAACCCAGAACATCGAGGATTCTTTCGAGGCTAAAAAGAAGGCCGGTGCCGTATTTATCAATCTGACAGCTGCTTATGACACTGTCTGGCACCGTGGCCTTACCTGCAAGCTGCTGAGACTACTTCCGGATAAGCACATGGTCAAAATGATCATGGAGCTTGTCCAAAATCGAAGTTTCACCCTTACCACCGGTGACAGCAAGCAAAGCAGGCTACGCCGTCTTAAAAGCGGCGTTCCTCAAGGATCGGTCTTGGCTCCCCTCCTATTTAACATCTATACGTACGATCTTCCTTCCATGATTTCCAGAAAGTTTGCTTATGCTGATGATTTAGCATTGCTGCATTCTTCTGGAAACTGGAAGGACTTGGAGGGAACCTTAAGCCAAGACATGTCCACACTGTCAGCGTATCTCCAGACTTGGAGGTTGAAGCTCAGTCACACTAAGACGGTGACGGCAGCCTTTCATTTAAATAACCGAGAGGCCAGACGTGAGCTAAAGGTCTACAACAATGGTAGACTTTTACCGTTCTGTCCAACTCCTACTTATCTTGGGGTAAAACTGGACAGATCGCTCACGTTTCGTCACCATTTAGTGGCATTGCGCAAAAAACTATCCTTGCGCGTCACACTGGTGAGGCGACTCGTGGGCTCGGGATGGGTTGCTGGTGCTAAAACACTACGCATAGCCACCTTGTCTCTAGTCTACTCAACAGCTGAGTACTGTGCGCCAGTCTGGTGTCGCAGTGCTCACACTCGCCTCATTGACAGTGTCTTGAATGACGCCTTGCGCATAGTTACTGGATGCCTGCGTCCCACTCCAACGGACCACCTACCTGTACTCTCAGGCATCCAACCAGCTGAGCTTCGCCGAATGGGAGCGACACTCTCCTTGGCTTACCGTGGATCTCTGGACCCCGATCATATTTTGCATGGTCTTTTAAATGGGTCCTCAGATACTCGCCAAGTGAGACTACGATCCAGACGCCCGTTTGTGCCAGGTGCGCGGAATCTTTTGGACAACCTTGCCAGACTTGGCATCCGCGCCTCTGAATGGACAAATCACAAATGGAACGCGGAGTACTGTGAAAATGCTTCCAGGCTCCGTGTTTTTGTGCCCCGGACCGGTGCCAGGCCTGTTGGGATGGGCTTACCCCGAGCAGCTTGGGTTAAGCTCAACCGCCTGCGGACTGGTGTTGGGCGATTCCATTCGTCCATGCACAAATGGAGTCTCGCTCCTTCACCAAATTGCGAGTGCGGCGCCTCTGAGCAAACCGCAGACCATGTACTAACAGCGTGCCCTATACATCGGGCACCACATGGAGCACGAGGTCTGACGGTTTTGGATGACGAAACTCGATGCTGGCTTAATGACATCACTGCCAGCATCTGATCCAGGCAGTGCAGCAGTCTGGGGTAGTAAAAGGATAAACCCTCGGCCCCAGTCCTGTTGTGTTTGACCTGGAGTGGATATCCTTCAAACGACGACGACGACCAGTGATGGGATTCAAAATTTTAAGAACAGGTTCAAAATTAGGGTGTTCTCTAAAAAAAAAAGGTCTTCACTTCGATTTCATCTCTAATTTCTCTATTTTTCTCTCAAAATTAGCGTGTTCTCTAAAAAAAAAAAAGGTCTTCACTTCGATTTCGTCTCTAATTTCTCTGTTTTTCTCCCAAAATTAGGGTGTTCTCTAAAAAAAAAAAAAGTTTTCACTTAGAATCGTTCTTTACACTCTGAACAAACATCTGCAGCAGATTGAAACTGTTACATTAAACACAGAGATATTGAAATACATAGATTACGTAAAGTTAAAACCGGGTTCGCTAAACGTGCAGAAATTTCAAGAATGGGTTCGCGCGAACCCCCTGAATCCCATCACTGGATATGACTACTATTAAAGATATGATAAGACTGAATTTTAAAATAGATACTTAAAGGTTGCATTTAAACATTATTTGGGATTGAAAAAGCAAGTTTTCAAAGGGTAGTTAATTTTTGTAAATTGGCTGAAAACGAGAGAGCGATTTGAGAGAATTAACAATTTCGGCTGTTTGTCGAACGTCATTAATCCGTAAAATTATAAGTAAGAATGGTGACACATGAAATCCACTTGGCAAGCTTATTACTGTTTTCAGAGAAAGAAATTCTACACAAGCAAATCTGTTAAAAGCTGGTTTTATTAGTGTTTACAACGCTTCGATCTTTGCTATTGATCGAATAATTTTTAATTCACTCTCTTTTGTGAACAATTTAGGCAAGAAATTTTACACCATAAATAGAAGGGCAAATCATTACACAAAAAATTGTATTTGTACATGTAGTTCCACATTGCAAAAAACTCACCTTAATTTTTCTTCACTATAAAAGAATATTTCAACTTGACTAATTTATTTAGAGTTGATTGCTTTTGATCACATCAATTTTTTTAATTTTACGGAAATCCTTTTTTATGCCAAATGTTTTTATTTTTAGGTTAAGTAAGCTAATTCATTAATCAATATTTGTTTATTGAAATTTTGCTAACGTTTTCTGACGTAAATGTTTAACTTTTAATTGCTGTACGACTTGTTGAATTAGTTACGTCTACTTTTCGTAAGAGTTACAAAAAGTTAAAACTTTTGAAAAAAGTAATTTAATTACCATCAACTTAAATTTCAACTGTGACAAGTAATGTAACTTTGTTCAAAATTTATGAAATCGACATGTTTTGGGATAGAAATTATTCAATTGATAGTCAGAATTTCAACATTATTGTTTGAAAAATAAAAACACCAGTACAATAATAGAATGATATTGCACTCAAGCACAGCTCAATGTATTTTGTTGGAAGATTTTTTGAGTTTGTTTATGTGAATTTTTAAAACTGTTACCAGGCTGAACAAAAGATTGGAAGCGCCATTTCAATGCCATTTCTTTTTTTTAATTCCGGGCCTGATATTTCTGATATATATATTTCACATCGACGTTTTTTTCTGATTAAGGAGGAAATATCAATAATAAAGCGGTATAAATACTTGGTTCCACGATATTTTTGTTAAGTATCAGCTTTATTTTTTGTAGAATTTTACTGGTTAGACCAGTGGTTTTCAAACAGTGTGCCGCGGCACCCAAGAGTGCCATTTGCATTTTGCTATGGTGCCTCAAGCTATTGTACATTATTCACTGACCCAGAAAAAAAGTTGAGTGTTGTAATGTTATTTTGAATTATAAGCTTCAATGTTACCACATATATCTGTGTTTCTCAACCCATGTGCCGCAAAAGATTTCGGAAAAAATCATTTAAGGGCGTCGAATATTGCGCTTTTTACACGTGAAATATGTATTATTCGGAGCGAAGACCGTTTTTATTTAGAAAGAACTAATTTTGGGAAGGAAATTGACAAGAAAGACTGTGACTGCTTGCAAGTAACAGTTTTTAGAGCACTGCGCTATTGCGACGATGGAATAGCAAAACAACGAGATGTAACGTTGGATCTTCGGGTTTGTGTTTAGTTTTTTTTAAAGAAAATACACGGTAAAGTTGGTTGTCTTGGTTTTATTGAAACAGTCACATTATCATTGCATTGTTACATCACAATCACTCTAAACTGCATTTCTATTTAATCTTAACGCGACTATACAATGGTTGATACAACTATACGGACTATACAAACACACTGGTGAAAAAACAAAATATGTGTGTGATGTTTGCTTTTGTGCCATTCTCGGCACTTTTGCCCGAATAAAACAATTGTCTGAATTTTCAGGTGTTCCCAATAAAGCCGAGTCGACTGTTTACTTGACAACGAAAAGCGTCAAGTAACAAAAGAAGAATTATCTTTTATGAAAAACTTGATTATTGCACAGCGTCTGGTATTAAACCAACCTGCGTTCTCATCAAAAGTCGAATCTCAACACTTTATTGACACTTCGTTTAGTCTATTGTCAAATAATAATAAAGAAAAGTTTTTTTAAGTAGAGCTTAGTTACAAACAATTGAAGCGCTTAGTGCAAAAAGTACCTAAGTCACATAATGTAGGTTTTGAGTAATAAGCATTTAAACTTTTTACATGTGCGGTGAAATCGCTACGGAAGAGCTTTTTCTTTCGAAACTTGCTGGTGGATAACATTATGTTAAAGCTTACATTGAGTGAAATTAGGAGCCGGCGCCGTCTCATTATGATCATAATTAATAATATGGACTTGGGTACTTTTTGCACTAATTCGCGGACTTAGGTACTTTTTACACAAACAAACGGACTTAGGTACTTTTATTGAAAAAAGAAAAGGCCAAACGCTAACATTGTTATGTCATTTATAGTTTTGGGTTGTTTCAATTGATTTTAAAGTAGAATTCGTTTATAGCGGCTTCGTCTATAACGTCACATTTTGCTCGATCTCTTCATAATTTTTACATGCATTTTGATTGGCTTATAACGTCAATTTGGCTAAAATGTTACTTTTTTGCAATCCTCTATAAGTGCCGGTATATAAGCAAACCTTACTGTAGGTATGTTATTGAATGGTTATGGATACCTTGGTGGGGGAACTGACCTCCTGGCCTATGCTTGAAAACTATATTCGAGACAAAAACTGCCTCGTTTCCATGGGCATGTTTTAGAAACATATAGTTGATTGCTCAAGTTTTCTCATCACGTGGGGTAACTAGTTTAGAAGTGTGAGGTCTGTGGAGTACAGTAGAATGCGCTTATAGCGGCTTCTTCTATGATATCAATTTGTTCATGTTGTTCTGCTAATCTGCTTCGTGGTTTGGATACCCCATATACCTTCATCATAGCATGCTATATTGCTATAGCTTACAAAATCTACAACAGTTGAATATGAATCACTTGTTCGAATGCAGTGTCAGTATACGTGTTACAACAAAAACGTTACACGGTACACAAATTAGGTCACAAAAAGTGTATCCGAAAAGCACAGAAATGGAGGTACAATAAAACACATTAGCTTGCTTGCAGATAAGCTTGTGGGATGCTGCTTATTATCTCCGAGTCCGTATGTCTCATTCAAACTCATTTTCATCATTTATTTTCCCATCAGCAACCCTAAGAGTGTCATAAAACTTCACATCTGGGGGGAGAGTCACATACTTCAATAGTTCTTTCACATCATTAACCTTTTCTTTGCTAATGGGCAAGTACGTAATATAAGCAGAGTGAAGCAAAGCAGGTCTCAAAGCAGCTATCAAACTTGACAAGTTTTTGCCACGTTTTAAAACAGGCATTTTAATGACACTTTCTCCAGTCATCGTGTAACGACAAGTAGGTATGTGCCCCCTTCGAAATAGCAGCCCTCTTACAGTAGCAATGTCTTTTGCTGCTTTCAGGAGAGGTCCCAATGCTCGTTTGTAATCTTTTACATCAACAACTGGCGTACCATCACGCTCCATGTTGTCTGTCAGCGGATGCTGGACAAAAACCACTCGGAAAGGATTTGAAAGATCGGTTTGTTCAATCAATTTAACCCACTCAGAGGGTTTAACCATTTTATCTTTCTTTCGTTTATTTTTTTCTATTTTTCCAAAGTCACGGTCACAAGGCATGTGACTATGGCCAGGTAACGGATAGTGAATGTATATTTCTTGCAGCTTTTGGTGACATTTGGCATAAAAATAAGCAAGCAAAAATTTGTTTTTGTTCTGGGAAAAACAGTTATCTGCAAAATATGCAGCTTGTTTATTCCAGGATCAAGCATAGAAATATAAAATTCCAGACAAGACAGAACTTCGTTTGGTCCTTTCGCAGCAAAATTTTCTGCATATAAGAACATTGTTGCACTCTCATTTACATTGTCATGCATACAAAAGTTATGCACCCACAACTGTCGTTTGTAATATTCCACCGATACATTTGTAACAGGAAGGGGCAAGTTTTTTTGAAAGTCCATTGATATCACTGCTGTATCACTACGTTGCTTAGCAGTTTCAGTCACCTCCCTTAACTGCACATGAAATACTTCACATTTCCTCAAATGGAGCTCATGTTCAGTTTTGAGTTTTTTCACTTCAGCTTCGTTGCGTTCAAGTTCAGCAGCACGTATTAACACCTGCTGTTTTTCACAGGTGCAGCAAATGTCACTCCTGGGGTAGCCGAATGTTATATTATATTCATGGTTGAATATATCATGGTAGAGCGAGTATGTACACCGTGGATTTGAATCTTCGGACAAATATAATCGATGCATTTTAGCAACATTCAATGATGCATCTAGATACTTTCTATGCACACCCTTTGATCTAATGTAGTGGCTTTCTCTAGCTGGGAAGTTTTTAATGTGTTTCCGAATACTCTCTTTAACGGTGGCCTCAACTTGCACATGATTATCATGTTTTCCTCTTTTATCACCAATTTCATCAGAAAAATTGAGTACTTTTTTCTGCAAGCGTGATCGCTTTATGCCGTGGAGGCTAAGAAATGCAGCTTGGCATACCTTAGTGGTCTTTCCTCCAACAGTGACACTATAGGAAAAGCTTTTTTTTTCAACAGCTCCTTCATTTCTGGGGCGTCGACGCACCACATCAGTTCTGATTATGTTAACGCAGCCACGCAGATACAGATTTTGTGTTTCATGGTATTTTAAACGATTAAAAAAATGAAAAATTTCCAGTTTCTCATTTTCAGTAAAGCTAGTGTGGCACTTGCACCGGCACATTACAGTGCAATCTTGTTGTCTAGGAGGCACTTCCTTTTCACCAGAATGGCTTGTGTGAGCTTTACCTATAAAAAAATGATTATGTTAAGTTTATTAGCCACACATTATGGTGTAACTCTACAACCTTAGTTTTATACAGCACAACGTACACACTACTGGGCTATTACTGACAAGCATTTTAGCCTATATTTCCATAAAAATATTGCCTTGAAGCACAAAGTACACACTACTATAGCCTATATTTCCATAAAAAATATGTAATATTACCTTGACTCTTTGCTTTCTTAATCTGTTTTTTTTTCCATTCAGTAGGACATGACCTTCTCTTTCTAGGCTTTTCATTCATGGAAGACATGGCTGGGTACAGGCAGAGATTACAGCACAGTAGGTTACTTACAGCTAGTTATTCTACAAAATATCCGTGAAACGATGTAAAAGTAGCCTAATAACAATCAACAGTTATGAACATAGACCTCACTCAAGCGCAAAGCAGTGCTTTTCACTCCCTCTTCCTTCTGCAATAACAATAACTTTTGTTGTTGTTCCAAGCGTCATGTGACGCGAATGAGCGATTCTTATTCGTCGATTCTGACTTAGGTACTTTTTGCACAAAACGCCTGGATTTATTAACTTCTTGCATAAAATCTACGAGTTTCTGAGCAAACGCGTTGCTGGTTATCTGGACTTAGGTAGTTTTTGTAGCCAAAACATTCCGTGAGTCGCTCAATAAAAGTGTTTGGAGCTACTGGACACCGAAAATCAATTTTGGTGAAAATGTGACTTAGGTACTTTTTGCACTAAGTGCTTCAATTGTATGGAACCCCGTTTCCAATTAGCAACCAAGCAGTTTTGTAAATAATGTTTTACTTTGAGTTTGTCCAAAGTCAATGCTCCCTTTAATTTTTTGCTGTAACTCAGCTAACAATGCTGTGCAAGGCCTGCAAGCAAACTGTGAAGGCAGCCTGTACAGGAATCATACTGATTTGACCGTAGGCACTGCAGTGGCATCAAATGGGCTTACCACACAGGTTTCATGGAGTTTAAAATCTTTTAAACAAAAAGGGAAAACAATTATTGACAAATTGAATAAACTTGAATATTATTAACGAAAGTTTGCAAACCTGTGCACGCAAAGTTTACTTGTATTTATTTGAGCGGCTGTTTCATAGTGTTAAATCGATTTTTGTGTACTTCCTTAGCATGTGATATTGATTGTGATGTAACTAACTATCTTGTCTTTGAAATAGTGATAAATCTTTTTGTATGAATAATAATAATATAAGTAAATATTTGACTTTTGGTGAAGTTTATTTGCTTCAAAGCTAGACAATAATCTTTTTGGTGATGTTCTTAATGTTTTCTAATAAAGCCTAAGTTACAGAGTATTTTTAATGTACAGTGTTTACATTTATATTTTGGTGTAACTATATTTATTAAAATATTTTTTCTTATTCACTGTGGATATTTAAATAACGTTATTACAAATGCATTATTTCTATATCAGCTAAATAGCAGTACTGATTATATATTACTCAATTGTCGAAGATATAATTGTAAATTTGTAACAATCGTCATTTTCTTTTTTTTCATCGTTATACTTATCAGAAAAGCGTCAAAGCTACTATGCATAGAGCAATTAACTTTTTAGCAATTGTGGTGAATCAAACCACCGTTTCACATTTTTCTCTCAATGCAATGAATAATTTTGTTGTTCAATGTATCAACATGTTGATTGCTTAGTTTAAAGATTTGTGTTAAAGAGAAAACAGACAAGAGACGATTGGAATTGCTGAAGGTTGGCAAACTTAGGAAAGACAATAAAGCAACAAAGAAAGAAAGAATATTACGTTTGCTCCGTCGTTTGGATCCAGAGACAATTTTATTTTTTACTTAAATTTAAATAAGGTTTTATAATTTGTGCATACGTTGTTATAATTTTTGATAATTGTTTATTTCTAATGTAAAAATTTTGATTTTTATAAAGTGATTTGCAGGGGAAAAAGCAGGGGAAAATACTCTAAAGTGTTTTTTCCGTGGACACAAAAGAATGGCGCAAGTAGACTTTCAACTACGACTGTTTCGATAACAATACGGCACTCTTAATCACTCCACCACGCCGTCATTGTAAACAACAATAGTCCTTTCAACTTTTAGTTGAAAATGTGAAATGTTTAGCTGTACCTGAAGTCGACTGTGGCTGAAGTAATAGTTTAACAACTGATAAGCTATAGCTGAGTGAAAAAAATAATTTTGCTTACATGTGCGAGTCAAATTGATCAGCAAAACAACAATTTGCGATCAACGAATAGGCATAAAAAGGTTTAATTCGTTTCTATCTTTTTCAGTTCTAAATGATTTATCTCTTTTGATAAGTCTTCTATGTTAGACAAAACGCGGGAAAATGTGAATCATACTTAATAGAGTTTACAGTTTTTAACACTAACTCGGGTTTAAAAACAATATGGGAACGTTTCATGGTAAAATTCAGTAATCCGACTGCATCCCAATATTCTGAAAAAATTGAAAATTTGTAAAAAACTTGAGCAAATTATGAAGGAAAAATTTAAATAAGCCATGAGTTCAGAACACAATTTGTGGTAGGCTACTACCAAAACCGAAAAAAAGAGATTTCGGCAATTGCAGTAGAACTCGGCAACTTAAAATTAGATTTGGAAAAAAGTAAAAGTAGATTTCGAGCAAAGATTTTTCTGGTTCAATATCCAAATTTTTGAAGCTAAACCAAAATCACTTCATTCAATACAGTACAATATAGAATTCGTTGGCAGCGTGCCTTTTAGTTATATTTTCATAACTATATCGCAGCGTTTCTCAAACTGACGTTCCGCGAGCTTACTTACTTTTTTTACTACATTTTCGACACGAAAATCGAGAAATCAGAGTCGAATATAAACCGAAAATCTCTTTGCGGCCCGTCGAGTATAACTAAATTTATGATTTAATAATTTTTCCCGTTTTTGCTTTGATTTTGTTTTTTTTGCGTCCATTCTAAATGTGCATTTTTTATTTTTCTTTTGTTCAATATGCATATTTTATGCTTTTCGTAAATTTTTTTTTGATATATGCATCTATTGATTATGATAAACAAAAATACGGTTATTTTTAATAAATGATAAAATTCGTTCCAATTATTTTTTTTTATATTTTTGTTATATTATCTCTATATTTATTGTTACAGCAAGCTTTACGAATTAGAGTTTCGAACCGATTTTTGTTGTTTATGATTCTTTGTTATTAGTAAACCTTCTGTTCGCTTTAATTAATTTTTTCTTTTCCGTGTTACATAATTATCTTTAATCAACGTTTTTTATCCTTATTCATAGTAGATGGTTTTTGTAAAAAATTACACATTGCTGCAGCACTTGTCATATTTCGACTAAAGAATACAAAGTTTTAATACGTTATGTATCAAAACTCCGCGTCACTCGTTCCGCTTCATTTTGCATTAAAATATTCGAAATTCGTCTTTTAACCAAGAATTTCCGTAATTTTTGCGTATAATCATCAAAACCGATTAAAAGCAATGCTAGAGTCAAAATAACATTAACCAAAAGAGAGTTTCAAAAATATATAATCTGCTAACCTACTTTCCTTTCATATAACAACATGATCACTCTGAAATAAATTCGTGAGAACCAGCAAACAT
The DNA here is from genome assembly GCA_963680785.1 of Diplosoma virens. Lineage (NCBI taxonomy): Eukaryota > Metazoa > Chordata > Ascidiacea > Aplousobranchia > Didemnidae > Diplosoma > Diplosoma virens. Next base: position 28,434,244 of record OY796889.1, read on the forward strand.
CAAAAGATTTCAGGATAAATTGAAAAACAGAAACAAAAGTACGGCATGAAAAATAAATTTTTTAAAAATAAGTTTTGTTTAAAAAAAATTCTCGTACATGAAAAAAGGTTGTCATATAATCTCAAATCATTTATTAATCTTTTTTTCTGCAGGCTTTACCAATAAATTTTTGTGACATTAAACTTTTTTTTGACTTTGTCCTTGCCTTAAATTTACCAAATCCGATTGTCTCAAACGATGACCAAAACCACAAAAAAATGACAAAGTAAAAAAACGAAAAAAAAATGTAAAAGCTGTTCTTGAAACCTATTGTGAAGTCGGTTAGAAATTGTGTAGGCTTATGAAATTATAATGAAGGACATTTTGCAAAAAAACAAAAAATCAAGATGTTATGTTTTATTATTTTTATTACAAATCTTTTCCTATTTAGCGAATTACTCAAAGTTTTTATGTAGTACAATTACATCATTTCTTTATCAACTACTTTATGCAACAAACTAAACTGCAACAGTAGTATATAACGATCCATTTGGTGACCGCCACCTCCACAATTGTGTCCAAGAAGGTGAGGAGGTGAGGAGATGAAGATCCTATTCAGAATCCCAATCCTAATTTTAATCCTAATCCTAATCCTAGTCCTAATTCTAACCTTAATCCTAACTCTAATCCTAACTCTAATCCTAATCCTAATTCTAATCATAATTCTAATCCTAATCCTAAACCTAACTTTAATTCTAATTGTAACCCTAATCCTAATTCTAATTCTAATTCTAATCCTAATCCTAATTCTAATTCTAATTCTAATCCTAATCCTAACTCTAATCCTAACAATAATCCTAATCCTAAACTAATTCTAAGAAAAACAATCGTCTAAGTTTGATTCCACCCAAGACAGGAGCAAGAGTTCAATCCTAACCTTAAGAAAGACAGTGGTCCAAAGTTTGATTCCTGCCCAAGGCAGAAGCAAGAGTTCAATCTTAATCCTAAGAAAAACAGTGGTCTTGAGTTTGATTCCCACCCAAGACAGAAATAAGATTTCATTCCTAACTTTAAGAAAAATAGTGGTCCTGAGTTTGATTCCCACCCAAAGCAGAACCAAGACTTCAAAACATGACATAAGACTTGGAAACGTGATTTATTGTTAGTTTGCTGCGCCTACCTCATTGAAAAAAGCTTAAAAGATTAAGAAAATTAGCATTGTGACTCAATCACATAACATGCGTTTGAATTTAGGTCGCTTTGATTTTCTCTGCCTTTTTTTTGGTTTAAGCGTGAGCAATTGTACAGTTTAATTTGTTCTAAATTTTGTGAGTTTGAGTTTCTTTTCAATTCGACAGTTTTAATTTGTTTTTCTATCTGAATAAGGTATTTTAACTTCAACTTAAAATAAAAAAATAATTTGTTAAATTTTGGTAAACAAATATTTTGGTTTTCTGTTTGAGTAAGGAAACAAATTGGTTAGTAAGTATCACCTCAAGTAGAATCAATCGCAGTGATTTCACTGCGACAAGACTATTTCAAAACATTCTGCAAGATTTTAAAGCAATAAAGTCAACCAGTTTTCTGTTTTAGGCACGCATAAAACCAACCTGTTAAGCCATTTCCTGTTTTTAAGCGCATGCGAAACAAACCTGTCAAACTAACTTCCTGATTTTAAGCGCACAATAGAAAATTCTTTCAATTGATTTCCTGGTTTTAAGCACACGCGAAACGAAACTATCAAACCTTTTCCTGATTTTAGGTACACAATAGAAAAGTCTTTCAACCAGTTTCGTGTTTTTAAGCACTCAATAGAAAAAACCTGTCAAAATATTTCCTGCAAAGAGCAAGTTTGGACATATCAGGTTTGTTGCGCAATACACAATTTTCTCACGGGGAATTCTCTAGGTTTTTACAGGAATCTTTGTATAGGTGTCTTTGTGGGTGCATTGCAAAACTTTGTCTTGATTTTTGTTATATTTATTGTAACTTCAGACACCACCCTTTTTTATTTTAATTAAGTTTGGCCGTTTGGTGTCGCCAGGCAGACGTTCGACTTATCAGTCGATTATAGAAAAAAAATGTGGAGAAGAAAAAAAGAAAATAAAGAAAAATTAAGAGCTGCTAACGTGGGCTCCTATTAATACTTGAAGAGTAATTGTTTAGAAAACACAGTTATAAACGAAGTGTAAATTTTTGGGAGTAAAAACAATATTTTGGTAAGTTCTATTTGTTGTTTTGTAAGCGAAATCTTATCATGTAATTGTTTAGCAAACCTCTCGCCTGGAACCTCCATTCAACAATAAATTTAATAATTCAAAGGATACGGTTGTTGGAAAGTGTGTGATCTAGGGAGTGAGTTGAACCAGTTGACGATAGGCTTTCCCTACTCCCGGAATCGGCGGCGTCAACATTTATGTTCAATTTCTCAATTTCTCAAAGTTTGACTTTAGATACTTTTATTTAATTTAAAACTTTTTTTCTGAAAAACCTTGGTTTTTATTATAGCTTTGTTTAATTTTTTTAATCAATCTTGATTTTTTTATAGCTATCTTTAATTTTTTTCTAGGCAAGCTTGATTTTTGTTATACCGATGTTTAATTTTTCAAAAATTTTTCTCAGACAACCTTGGTTTTTGTTATACTTATCTTCAATATTTTTTGCACAAATTCGATTTTTGTTATACCTTTGTTCAATTTTAAAACTTTTTTCTCTACACACTTTTGACTTTGGTTATACTTATGCTCAATTTTTCAAAAAATTTTTTCTTAGTCAACCTTGATTTTTGTTATACCTTTGTTTGATTTTTCTTGGCAACCTTGTTTTTTGCCATAATTATCTTCAATTATTTTTCTAATAAATCTCAATTTTATTATACCTTTGTTTATTTATTTTTTTCAACAATCTTGATTTTTGTTATAAATTTTTCATTTTTTTCTAGACCACTTGATTTTTGTCACACCTTTGTTTAATTTTTCTAAGCAATCTTTGTCTTGTTACACCTATCTTCAATTTTTTCTAAACAAGTTTGATTTTTGTTACGTCCTTGTTGAATTTTTCAGAATTTTTCTTTGTCAACCATGATTTATTACACCTTTTTGAATTTTTAAAAGTTTTTCTTTAGGCAATCTTGGTTTTTAGATATCTATCTTCAATTTTTTTCTAGGCAAGCTTGATTTTTGCTATACTTATGTTCAATTTTTCAAAAATTTTTTTTAGTCAACCTTGGTTTTTGTTACACCTATCTTCAATTTTTTTCTAGATCAATTCGAGTTTTGTTATACCTTTGTTCAACTTACCTTCTCAAAATTTTTTCCTAAGAAGCTTGATTTGAAAATACCTATATTTAATTTTTTTCTCAACAAATTTGATTTTTGCTACACCCTTGTTGAACTTTTCAAAATTTTTCTTTGTCAACTATGGTTTTTGTTATAACTTTGTTGAATTTTTAAAAGTTTTCTTTAGACAACCTTGATTTTTGTCATTCCTATCTTCAATTTTCTCCTAAACAAGCTTGATTTTTGCTACACATTTGTTCAATTTTTCAAAAATTTTTTTAGTCCACCTTGATTTTTAGATATCTATTTTCATTTTTTTCTTGACATCCTCAATTTTCGTTATACCTTTGTTTAATTTTTTCTTGGCAACCTTGATTTTTGCCATACCTATGTTAAATTTTTCTTAACAATCTTGATTTTTGTCGCACCTACCTTCAATTTTTTTCTAAACAACCTTGGTTTTTGTCATACTTTTGTTTAATTTTTCTTGGTAACCTTAACTTTTGTCATACCTAACCTCAATTTTTTCTAGACAAACTTGATTTTGTTATATCTATGCTTAATTTTTTCTTGGTAACCTTGATTTTTGTCATACCTTTGTTTAAGTTTTTCTTGTCAACCTTGAATTTTGTTGTACTTATGTTCAATTTTTCAAAACATTTTCTTAATCAACCTTAATTTTAGAAAACTGCATTTGATTTTTCCCTAAGAAAGCTTGACTTTTAGACAGCTTTATTCAATTTTAAAACTTTTTCTCTTAGCAGTTATGAAAACTTGAAGTCAAATAAGGCCAATGTAAGTAAGATCAATTTCAAGAAAAGTCGGTTGTTTTTTAAAAATATAATAAGATTTATTCTATCAAGTCCTATCACAGATAGTTGTTATATCCGAATGAAAAGAAACCAAACTAAAATCTTTAAAATAAAACTCTCTATCTTTTTGTCTACTTCGAAATCTAAAAATAAACTCTTGAAAAAGCAGAATTTTTAAAAAATTGCTAAAACTTCGCTTTCAGGACACGCTTTTGCTTGGGGTAACAAACACAAATAAAGTAAGAAACCAACAAATTCACTCTTTTATCTAGAACGTTGCTAACCCCTGAGAAAAAGGTTTGGACAGTGATCTTGTGAAAGAAACCGTCTACAGATATTAAAAATTAGACTTTTTAATTTCATTTTTCATACCATTTTCTGCACCAACATTTTCAAGTATTAAAAATAAAAATATAACAGACCAGTTGAAAACATAAAAATTGATATGCTCCACAAGTTACATGCATAATAGATTAAGAAAGTTCAGGTTTATAAATCAAAATACGCAAGTTGTGACTTCAAATTGAAAAATAAAAAGATTCTTAGGTTAAAAAAAAAAACTTAGGTAAAATTCCTATTGAAACGTGAACAAAGTAAAATGTATTATCAGCGTGACCCCACATATCAAGCACCACATGGAACACTAGTTCTGAAAACTTTGGATGACGAAACCCAACGCTGGCTCAACACTGTTGCTTCCTGCATCTGACCCGGGCAGTATAGCATCATGTGGTGATAAAAAATAAACAAAAAGCTATATATAGTTTATTGAAATTCTGGAATTCTTTATTAAATAAACTTTTCGAACAGCATTTTTTTAACACGTTAAGTGCCTTATGACGGATGTATACGTCATGAAGCGTTATGCGCAGAGTGCCTTATGACGGACGTATATGTCATAAGGCACTCACTCATCGTTTCAGTGCCAAGGACGATATTTCCATCATGTTTGCCTGGACATTCGTTTTGCTTCGTTGTGCAGGAATGTGTGCGTGTGTTAGCATGTATGTGTGCACGTTTCTCATTCATAAAAAAGATTCCTACTGGGAATTCTCATACTCTTTCGAGCCGCTGAACTGTACTGTTATAAATTTTAATCTTACGTAGGTCTACTGTAATGGCAAGTTTTTATCCAGACAGAGCTGCCGAGTTGGCTATGCAATCAGATTCAGATGAGAGTTTACTTGACAACAAAAGTTGCTCTGACAGCTACTCTTCATCAGAACCAAATGATGTTGACAGTGATGACAGCAGTGATGACGTAAACCTCCCAACCACACGTCATTGGCTGCACAAAGGTCACGTGGCGGAAGAACCCAGGCAAGGACTAGGAACAACTATGTTTGGAATGCAGCGACGAGGCAGCCACACCTGGAGAGTTTTACCGGTAACCCAGGTCCAACGTCCCTGGCTGACGTTACTGACATGGAAAATTGTCTAGAATACTTCCAGCTGATAATAACTGATGAAGTTTTAGAAATTGTTGTTGACGAAACGAATCGTTATGCCAACCAGTTTTTTCAGTCAGCTGGTGCTTTGCCAAGTCAGTCCAGAGCTAATAATTGGAAGCCTCTGACCCTTCCTGAACTGAAGATATTTCTAGGTCTGACACTCCTCACTGGACTGATTGGCAAAAGGGGTCACTTGTCCGAATACTGGAGTAAAAACCCGGTTCTTTTTGCTCCATTTTATGGTCAAACAATGACAAGAAATCGTTATCAAATCATCACAAAGTTTTTGCATTTCAATAACAATGAAGCCATGCCAGCAGATTCAACGGACAAACTGTATAAACTGAGACCAATTCACGATAAAATTGTGGGAAACTGGCGTAAATTGTTCAACCCCGGTGAATATATATCAGTCGACGAAGGAATGTTGAAGTGGAGAGGCCGATTATCGTTCATAGTATACAACAAGGACAAGCCAACTAAGTATGGTATAAAGTCGTACATTCTAGCCGATTCAAATTCTGGTTATTGCTGGAATATGGATATGTATTGCGGTCAGCGAAAACGCTTGAGGGATACCGTTTTTGGCTTACTCGGTGACACGTGCCTCTATTCCTGGCACTCCTTGTATATGGATAATTTTTATAACAGCGTTGAGCTGAGTGAAAAGCTGCTAGGAGTAAGAGTGCACACTGTGGAAACGTTGCGATCACACCGAGGAGAGCCTGTGGACATTCGCAATGCTAAAAGCGGTAGGCCAAAGATGAAGGCAGGAGATTCCCTTGCTGTTGACAATGGAAAAGTGATGGTGGTGGCATGGAAGGATAAAAGAGTTGTGACAGCTTTGAGCACGAAGCACGATGGAAGTCTCAGTACAATTACAAGAAGAAAGAAGAGAGGCCACGGTGAAACTGAACAGGTACTGAAACCTCAGTGTATCATTGAGTACAATCAGTACATGTCAGGGGTAGATCGTCTTGATCAGATGATCTCCTACTACCCTTTCACCCGGATGAAGTGGCCAAAAAAGGTTTTCTTTTATTTACTGGAAATCAGCCTTTACAACAGCTTCGTGCTCTACAAAGCTAAGAATAGTCAAACTGTTAGTTCGGAAGCGGAAATGAATAGAACTTGGACAGATAATATTATTTTATTCCAGACTTTACAATTATACACCAGATTATATATAAAACACCAAATTAGATTCAACAAATTAGATTAGATTAGCTTTAAACAAATTTGTTCCTTTCCGAACACTTCAGCCAATAGGCTATTTAAATTCCAAAGAGAAAGATGTAAGCGACCAGCAGGCTCTACTAAGTAACCTTCTTGTAGCAAGGTCAAAACCAAAAAGGCAAGAACTGTCTCATGCTATCGTTACCATAACAGAGATCGCCAAAGGGAAGACAATTGCAGCGCGCACAATTACCAGGCGCCATGCGCGAACTTTAATTAGCGCGCGAACACGGACCTGGTTCGCGTCTTGGCGACGCTACACAAACTAAGTTGACTCTACAATCCTTCCACTATAAGGTCATAGAAAAACTCTGCCGGATTTCCATCGACGACTACTCCAGCTCATCTGATGACGATGAGCCACCATTAAGAGCTCCAAGTTATGACCCCGCTTCAAGATTGAAGGGTGGATTTATACGTCATCAGCTAGCGGAATTCCCTCCTGCTGAAAAGAAGAAGTTGCCAATGAGACGTTGCAGAGTGTGTTACAAGAACGGTATCAGAAAGGACACCAGATCTTATTGTAAAGAGTGTAAAGTACCACTGTGCGCAAAAACATGCTTTTTCACCTATCATTCTCACAAATCACTGTGAATGTCTTGTTTATCATAAGTAAATTTCAATGTGTATTTGTTTATCGTAAGTAAATTTGAATGTATATTTCCTTTTCAATATTAACCGTACATCGAAGCCAAAATGGAAAGGAAAGTTCATAAAACCTATAAACAGTGCTTACAAACACGAGAGATAGGCTTACTGTACTGACTCCTTCGAGATAGCGATTAAGCATGAGATGACGTGACGGGAAAAAGTGCTTGGCACCAGCGTGCATGCGTGCGCGATACGCGTCTGGCACTTAACGTGTTAAGACAAACAAAACACATATGACTACAGCCGTACCTGCCAAGGGCTAGGGACTTAGAAATCCTCAAAAATTCTCAAAACTCAAATTTTTCGGACCATGACGGGCAAAACCAGAAGCGAGCAGCGATTGGGAAGCGATAAAAAAAATTTAGGTAAAATCGGAGATTTTAGGGCAGCGACAAGAAATTGTGTGGGCAAGATTTAAGGTAAATACCTCTTTTTAGAGATCACTACGTTTTTGGGACGAAAATCGAGAAATTAGAGACAAATTTTAAGTAGAGACCTTTGTTTTTTTTGTTTTTTTGTCTTCATCTCATATTTTAGACAAATTTTTTCTCACGTTCGTAAAATTTAGAAAATCATGATTCGGGAAAACATCACAAAATTGGGGCAAAACTGAAATTGCCCACCCAAATCTTTTCGGCTGGCATGTCTGTGCAAATAAGCATAATTAAATTAATTTATATTTCATTTGTCTTTGACTTAATTTTCAATACTAATAGCGCTCAAAACAATTTCTGTGCGACATAATTATTTTTACTAAGATATAAAGTTTATAACAAGATATTTCATTAAAAAAACATCCAATTTAATGATAAGTTAACCCTATTCTCCTCAACGGCCGGGCTTCTGAAGCCCGGCCCTTGCAAAACGTTTGTAATTACTTCATCTTTTTAGATAAAATTCTGGAATTTCTTGACTTTTCCTAATTTGAAATGCTGAATAAGATGGTACTATTTTTAGGTGGCCCCGATCAAGGGTTAACGTTTAAAATAGACGTTTTTTAGCAAATTTGTGAATTTTTACTAGTTTTCGCAAGCAGAGCGCGGAATTTCAATTTCACGCTTTTATTAAGTGACATGAATTTTACCAATAATCGGCTTTGCGTATCGAAGCGAATTACGTCGTTTCCCGACGTCAATATGCCTTAGGCGATGTAGAACTTATTTCATGTAAATCGCATTTTCTTTTTTTGAGCTTTTGGCGATTGTTTGGAAACATTTTACACATATACAATATTTTACATAAAACAATTGCTGTTGGGCTGCTTGAATACCAATCAAGCGGACAAAATTCAATCTTTACAATAAGCATTTTTATAAAACTTTCTTTTTATTATTTATTTGTGGGAAAAAAATTAAATTAAATTAACTAGTTCACATTTTAGCTCTTATGCTGACGCCTTCTTTACAACTGCATTTCACGTTGCATTTGAAGTAACAGGCCATTTTTATATTGACATTTTCCTAACAATGAAAAACCCGACGTATTTTTTATATACATGTATACCTGTTTAAAAAAATTTTGTGAAAACGTTTATAGCTTTTTGATGTGGGTTTTCCAAACAGAAAGCATAGAATAAAAACAAGACGTTTGATACGATTGAATTTCAATAAAACAGAGGTTTCCAACTTCTATAAATTCATGGCGGTGAGATTTACACAATTGACTTTTTCCTCCCAAAAAATTTTCAAGCCAAAGTTTAAAAAAGTGTCCTTACTTATTGCAAACTGTTTAATAAATTTATTTCGAAAGTTAAATAAAAGCCTAAAAAAGCTCCACTCTGGAAATTTAAAAAGAACTTTTTATGTAAACGTAAAGACCATTTTTGGTCTTCATTTGCCTTTCGCCATAAATTTTATGTTTGAACTTAATAAGTCATTTAAAAAAAGTTTGGTATGATTCCTGGTCTAATATGATTATCCTATTATATTCCGACGTCTTTTTAGTTTTAAAACGACTCACTAATTCGAAACCTCTGAATAAAATCAACTTAGATATCTTAGTTACGGATGACCTGGGCTGTTTACAAGAATTTTTCCATGTAAAACCAGATAAAGCTTCGGGCCTCAATTTTATGTGCATGTTGTATAAATTCATTAGGGCTTTAGCCTCTTAGATTTACACAAATGACTTCTTTTCTTCCAAAAAATTTTCAAGCCAAAGTATAAAAAAATGGTCCTTATTTATTGCAAACTGTTTCATAAATTAATTGCAAAAATTGAATAAAAACCTAAAAAAGCTCCACTTTGGAAATTCGAAAAGAACTTTTTATGTAAACGTAAAGACCATTTTTTGGCCTTTATTTGCCTTTCGCAATAAATTTTATGTTTGGACTCAAATTGTAATTTTTAAAAAAGTTTGATATAACTCTTGATCTAATATGATTATCCTATTATATTTTAACGTCTTTGTAGTTTTAAAATGACCCACTAATTCGAAACCTCTGAATAAAATCAACTTAAATTTTTACATACGCCTGACCTAAGCTGTTTAAGCAGGGAAAGTGCCGTAAAATGTTTTTCAAATAAAATGTGACAAAAACGAACGTATACGATCCTGATCCGTTCCAATCAAATCGCCACTCCCAACCTCTTGCTATACTGTCGACAAATATATTATAAAATTGATTTTTTTCCTTAATTTTATAGAAAGCAAACAAAGTTTTTGTTAAATTTTATTGCCAAAAGATTTGGAAAATTTCTCACGTGCTGGCATGAATAAACACACTGTTCCATAAAATTACTTATTTCTAAGAAATTATTAATTAAAATCGCCCAGATTGCGGCACTGCTTACAAATTTGCACTTTATGCTTTGAACGATGCCGAGATATGTTCCACAATTAATAGTCACAATTATATAGAGTAATATTGTTTTTCTAAAGTGTTTTTTTAAGTAATGCAACGGTGTACTTCTATTTCAATAAATAAAAAACCCTTTTTGTGGCGGTGAAATACATTGCGAAAAAACAAAACAAGTGCATACAAACGATGATAATTATATAAAAGATAAAGGTTTGTTGGTTTTACAGCATTGGTATGTCGATATTCTAATGCTGCTAAATATTAAAATATAGCCTATTTCAAATTCTTTTATGTAAAAAAAAATTATTTTCATTATTTTATACTTTTTTTAAAAAAGCAGCAATAACTATTGGTAACTAAAAAAACATGTGGACAAATATGTGAACCAGTAATTGAAACAAATCTAAAATAAATTCTATGCTTCGACCAAAACAATGAAGCAAGCTTCCCGTAGCTTCTTCATTGTTTATAGTTGTCGTGCGCAATGACGTCACTCTTTACGTCCAATTTTTAATTAAGTTTACGACTGTTACAACAGCGAATCCGTTACAATCGCATTTCACGCTAGTTAAATGAGTGTCTAAACGTAAAAATTGTAGTGACCTTGCTGAATTGCAATTTTGCATACTTTATCAAATGAATTTTCAAAAACTTTTTTGCTCTAACAAAAGTTAAATAAATGATCTTTATTCTGTTTAAATTTCGTAAAGATAGCTGAAGTAGTTTTGGAGTTATGAATCGTTAAATTGGTGGGCTTCTCAAGCCCGGCCGTTGAGGAGTCAACAGCTCGAAAAAGCTTGTGGAGAATAGGGTTAAGAAAAAAAACGGGAATCAGCCACAAACACTGCAAACAATTTCAATAAGTAGTTAATAATATACATAGCTAATTAAAAGTAAACACATAGAAAAGTACATGCCAAAATATAAAGCAAACAAGCGTAGAGCATAATCAAACTATTTTTCCTTCTAATCAGTTCTCGCTTGAAGATCAATTACTTAGATTTAATTATCTGTTAATTGCGTTCACCCTAATGGCACTTTTAAAACCTATTATTTTACGCTGAATACACACTTTCCTTTGTTGTTTCAGACGAGCTTGCAAAATCAAATAATGCCTTTTAACATTGACAAAGAGCATAGACTAGGGGTCACCAACACGTACCCGCAGGCACAAGGTTGCCATCGAGGAACTTAGAAGTGGCCTGTAGGCGTATTTTAAAAATAACATCTATTTGTAGATAAAGAATATTGAAAAAAACTGTGTAAATATGTTATTTTGGAAAAGTGGATTAAACTGGTAGCCCTTATATGACACATTACCCATGGCGTAGATCTTAGTTTCAAAAAAGTGGGTGACCCCTGTTATAGTTGGCAGCGTGGTGAAGTGGTTAGAGCGCCTAAATTCTGATCGACATGGTCTCGCTTCAAAGCCTACTTGCCCTATTCTGTTTGTGTCTTTGGGAAAGACACTCTACGGCACTATCTTTTGCTTTTGTGGTCTTGGCAAGCAATTCTAAATTTTTGTCATATCTCTATTAAATTTCAATCGGAGAGCAATATCTTGGCATCTCCACAAGCAGGTCGGGGTAATTGCTTACCCTATATATTAGCATCTCTGTCACTTTTCTACGAGTCAGTACGATAAATACAAAAATCAAATAAATAAATAAAAAATAAAAATAGACAATAAACACATGCGATACAGACTAAAAATTATCGTTTTTTTTTTATCTATACTTCAACATTTTTAGCTTTTATAAGTCTTTGATGTATAATTGTTGAAGCGGGACATAGTTGGATGCAGTGCCAAGCCCCCTTTTATACATTTAGCAGTGTAAAAAGGATTTGTTAATTTTTACTTTTAGTAAAACAATGCAAAAAATGGCTTATTAATCGTTAACGTCATTTTGGAATCCAAATTCTTCAAGCCAACTCTGTAAAGTAAAGAACTGAATGTTAAAAAAAACAATTGGCTTTGTTTATTAGATCAATTTTACAGCTTCAAAAAAACTAATTTCTTGAACCACAAATTTTGGATAAAGCACAGGATCCAAACGAAAATAAATTGTGAAGCTATATACTGTATAGCATGGCATTAAATAAATTTTAAATTTGTAAAACTTTTCGATTTGAACAAAGTTTAAAACAATTCAAGAGATTTATTTGCAAATAGTAAGTTCACTACTTGAAATAAATGGATCACAGCAGCTTCTCATGCATTGTGCTTCAAGACCAAAAGAATCACATTATAACTAATCAATAAAATTAACAATTATAATTTATTTTTTAAAACATTATATCTCAAAATACTGCTTGAAATTGAAGATTTGTAGCAGTTAAGTTTTTTGCTCTTCTATTGATTAAACAAATTCTTTGCAAAAAAGGCTTGAAAAAAACTTACTTTCATTTGACAACTGAGAACTTTTCTTTATGTTGTGAAACGTTTTAAATGTATTGTTATTACTGTAGATATGAAGAAGTAACAACAGCATTTGAGCTTAAAAAATTTTGTGTAAAAATTAAATAATTTTGTTTATATCACAACATTGCAGTGTAAACAACTCTTATTTATTCATTCAGCAAACAACGGTGCTATCTATTAAATCAAACATTTAATTTGCTAAAAAAATTTGAAGCAATTTTAGAAATACAGTTTACCATTATAAAAACCATTCCACACTAAAAAAGAAGTTTTTAACAAAGTACACTATAAAAAAAAATTTTTTAATTGCCATATTTGTTTAAAAATTTCTTGAACAGCACCACAACATCTTTGCTAATCAACTTTCTAAAGAAATACACAGGCTTATAAAAGTTGATTTGGGGAAAATTATCAAAAGGAAGTGGCCTGAACTAAATAATAATTTTGTAAACTTATTTTTAAATACATTTTTGAACAAACAATCCTTCAAACTGTTTATATCTTTACAGAAATTATTTTAAGTCTTAGTTTGTTTTTATTTTCATCCAAAAGAACAACTGATAGTTGAAAACAAAATAGATCAAAGGTTGCAAATAGGGAGATGGCAACTAATTAATTTATGTTGTAACATGCACGAAAAAGTGTGCATGGTCACTGCATCTATGCATTAACATTGAAGATTAAAAAAGCAACCAAATGCACAAAAAATAACATTCTTAAAAGTTACTCGTACAAATACTCTTCTACAGGTCACAAGTTAGAGGTGCATTGCTTAGTCAAAATTTGCTTTTTACTTGAGTAATTTAGTGACTATTATGATGCATTTGTGTTTATTTTAGCATTTTAATGTATTTTAGTCTACCATCCAGTATGTATTTGAATAAGTACATGGAGTAAGGTTATTAAAAACTTTTGTTACCAAGTAAATTTAAATAATACAATTGTTATCTTCTTTGATCTAAATTTTGTAAAATTTTGCTCTAAACATTCTGCTATGGAACACTCAGAGGAAATTAAAAAAAGAATGGAGCAAATGGAGGTAAGACTTAATCAATATGAACAGGATTTTAGAAGTAAAAAGGCTTGTTCTCCTGGTGCTGCTGTTTTTGCTGTTTCTGTTGTTTCAGGTGAAGAGGAGCAACAAGAATCTGATCTAAAAACCCTGAGAAGAGAATTTGAGGACCGAAAAACTCTTGTCTCAACTTTGGTCCCCAAAATTGAGAAGATCGAAAAGGATATGGATGATCAGGAACAATACAGCAGGTCAAACTGCCTTATTGTTCATGGAGTCAAAAATATTCCAAAACGGGGGGAGTATTTAGATAATGAAAATTTTATTTGTTCAGAACTTAACAAAAAATTAACCCTAAACCCTCCTATTCAGGCTTCTGACCTAGACATAGCTCATCCTCTTCCTTCCAGAAAAGGAGATGCTATGATTGTCAAGTTTCTTCGATGGACACAAAGGAACTTGATCTACTCAAAGAAGAGACAACTAAAGGGCAGTGGAGCGATCATTACAGATTCCCTGACAAAACGAAGATTGAAGTTGCTGGAAGCTGCCAAATCTGCCTTTGGACGCTTCTCAGCTTGGTCTATGAAAGGTGATGTGTATGTTTTTCATAATAAAAAACATCTTGTCAATGATTTTGTTGACATTAATAGAATTAAAAACACCTCTACGTATGCTAGTGTCACCACAAATAATCTCACTAATCAATTAACTAATTAAATATTTTCTTGGTAACAAGTTTAAGGTTTTTAGTTGTATCTGTTCTTAAAAGAAAATCTCAGCTAAATTACATTTACTTCAACTTTTTTTTTCTTTTTTGTAATTTAGTTTTCACACCTGTTGTTTCGATTTTTCTGCTTGCTTATTTTATTTTATTTCAAACTGTTTTTAATTGTTTGTTTGTTTCACTTGTTTTAGTGTATACAGTACTTTTTATTTTTCTTTTTATGAGTGTTTAAACATAATTTCTGCTAAATTATAATGGTTCACAACAAAACAAAGTTTTGTTTTAAATGTAGTCTTAAATTGTCAAAAAACAGTCAACATTTTCAATGTCATGGATGTAACTCACATTATCACTTACTATGCAGATCTCCACAAAATGTCCAATCACAAGTTTCACCTAACTTTTATCTTAAAAACTGGTTGTGTTTGTCTTGTGCCAATTCATCTTCCCTTTCCATTCATTAGCAAATAACGAACTTTCTGATCTTTTTAATGAAGGTTTCTAGTCAAAAATTTCTTCTGTAGAATTAAACAATCCATTTTCAAATCAACCAAATAATAGTCTCAACTTTAACAATACTGACAAAAATGATACTTTATTAGACATTTCACTAAATGATACATATTTTACAACTCAAGAAGTAAAACAATCATTTAACAAAAATGAAAACAAAACATTTTTTAGCATGTGCTTAAACATACGATCATTAGTAAATCCCCATAATTTTAACAAACTTGAATGTCTGATCTCAGAATTACAAATAAAACCTGATATAATAGCTATTAATGAAACTTGGGAAAAGCCAAGCTCATCTGAACAATACAAAAACCTAAATGGTTACAACTTTATTTCAAACCCTAGACTAAAAAGTAAAGGTGGTGGGGTTGGTATGTACGTACATTAAAAATACAATAGTCTTTTCATTATGTTCTGAATTGTCTATAATGAAAGAAAAAGTTTTTGAGTCTTTATTTATAAAAGTCCACTTCAAAAACAAATCAATATTTTGTGGTACAGTTTACAGGTCTCCTAGACAAGATAAAAATTCAATAGATTCTTTTAATAATTCTCTTCACTATGTACTAAATAAAATAAACAAAACAAAAAACAAATGCATCATTTCAGGAGATTTTAACTTTAACTTACTAGATTCTTTATATAATCACACAGATGGTTTTGTAGAAACCATGTTCAGCTTTAACTATTATCCTTTAATTAACAAACCAACAAGAATTAATGAAAAAAGTAGTTCAACTATAGACCACATTTGGACTAATTTCACAAACACAAAAATTTCCAGTGGCATTATTGTTTACCCAGTAGCTGACCATTTACCCATTTTTCAAACATCTGTTATCGAAGAATTATCCCCTTTCCAAAAAAATGTCATGCAATGCTTCAGTCCACAATATCTTCTTCAATTTCAAAGATCCATCAAACAAGTTGATTTTATAACAGTCTTTTAAGGATCAGCTCCTGATCAATCCTATGCGCAATTCCACAATTTAATAAACGATAAAGTTAAAAACTGCTTCACTTTAAAATGCTCCAAAAACAGACCAAACAGTTGTAAATGGTATGACAAAGAACTTGCAAAGTTACTAAATAAAAAAGACAGATTATACAAACAATACATAACCACAGGCAGTCCAAACCTAAAAGCAAAATATCAGAAGTTAAGAAATCTATACTTTAACACAATCAATTACAAGAAAAAAATATTTTAAACAAAAATTTACAAAGTTCAAAAACAATATCAAAAAAAGTTGGCAATGCATTAACTACTTAATTGGCAAAAACAAACAGCAAAGACCTGAAAAACTAGAACTAAATACTAATGACAAATCAATTACTGATCCTGTTGAAATCGCTAACATTTTCAATGACTGCTTCACAAACACACCTCAATTACTACTAAAAAATCTTCCACAAACAACTGTTAGTTATCATAATTTTCTTGGTACGTCAAACCTACATCAATGTTTTTCTATCCAACAACTATTTTTGAATTATCTTGACTTATATCTGAAACTCCTTCAAAATTCAGTGCTGGTTGGGATGGTATACCTTCTATACTACTAAAATACTTACCTATTAATGCATTGTCAGCACTGAGTTATGTTTTTAATCTTTCCCTTTCCCAAGGCAAATTTATTACATTTTTTAAACATGCAAAAGTAATTCCTATTTTCAAAAACGGAAACACAAAAAATGCAGCAAACAATTAGCTTGCTATCCAATTTTTCCAAAATTCTTGAAAAAATTGTACACAAACGTCTTTATTCGTTTTTCAATAACTCCAATCTTTTGTCCAATCACCAGTTTGGTTTTAGACAAGGGCACTCCACCTCACATGTTATTACATTATTAACTGATAAAGTTACAACAGCCTTTGAAAACAAGCAATCAACTTTGGGGATTTTCTTAGATCTTTCTAAAACCTTTGATACTATTGACCATAAAATCTTGCTTAACAAACTGTACCATTATGGAGTAAGGCATACCTTTTTCTTGGTTTAAAAGTTATCTCACAGATAGAACTCAACAAACTGAAGTTCTTGGCACTAAATCTACAAACATCAATAAACTGACCTCTTCTGTCCCCCAAGGCTCAATTCTGGGATCCATCCTGTTCATAATATATGTCAATGACTTTCCTAAATGCCTGAGATACAGCAGTTGTTTAGCCTTTGCAGACGATACAACTATATTAATTTCAGGAAAAAACCAAAAAACTTGTATAACAATGCAAATAAAAAGCTTAATAGCATCGATAACTGGTTAGTGACCAACAAGCTTTCCTTAAACATTGATAAAACAAAGTGCATGCACTTTAAAACCCTCAACACACCCACTCCCAACTTAACATTGAAAATCAGAAACACTCCAATTCTGAAAATATCATCCTTTAAACTATTAGGAGTTATTCTGGACAAACACTTGTCATGGAAAGATCACGTTTTATCTCTTAAAAAAAAGTTACAAGCACTATTGGTGGTAACTATGAAAATCAAGCCATGTTTAAGTAAAGATTCTCTCCTAATTATATATCATTCTTTATTGATTAGTCACATTTGGTGTTTTGAATGTTTCGCTGCATAAACAATTGGTGTTTTGAAAACTCCACTCTAATTAGAAAACTGCAGAATATATGTAACAGATTTTTAAAAATGACATTTGATCTACAACACAACAGTGACGTCACAGAAGCTATGAAAGACGCTCAACTTCTTACAATAAATAATCTTTACAACCTAGAAATAGCACAAATGATGTTTAAATATGAAAACAAACAACTTCCCCAGCATTTAATAACTTTTTCACACAAAAATCTTTAAAAATGAAAACCAGAAGCAACAGCCAAATAATATCAAACTGCTTCAGAACTAAAGTAAGTCAGCAATCTCTGAAATTAGTTGGACCTAAACTCTGGAGTAAAATACCTTCAGAGATCAGGCACAGCCATTCAAGCAATACTTTCGGAAACAACTCACTCAACACTTGGCACGTTTTCCAAATTCCTTGTTAAATTAATGCAAATAGTTTAGTATTAGTACCAAACCTACTCTACAATGGAATAACCAACTTTAATCTAGACTACAATTACTGGTAATCTGCTTAATTAGAACGAATATTATTATTGTTATTATTATTATTATTATTATTATTATTATTATTAGTATTTTTTTTTCCGCCGTTGAGCTTTGTCTGGCCTTGTCTTTGTTATTTTTCAGGACATGGGACTTCTATCTGGAGAAACTGCTTCTAATAGAAAAGACTAGATTGTGTGGCTACTATCTCAACAGAAAATGTTCAAACAATTTTTTTATGTGTGTGTATTTATTATTTTTTTTTTTTCTTTCGTACCATGTCTCCATGAAATGGTCCTTTTTGACCCGTGACAGGATTTCTTTCGGTGGGTTTGTTTGCCTGTCTGACCCTTTTTGGCTAAAGGCTTGTTGTGCTTCCCACCATATTTTTGCCGCCAACGCAACAATGCCTCAAATACACGGTATGTCTTGCTTTGTCGCGCTTTTCTTTTTTATCTCCTAGTATGTTTTTCCCTGTCTTATAATTCTATTTGTTCTATGTATCTTCTTTTATATGTATTTATCTGCTTTTCTATGTAAGGTGTTGCAATCATGCACCATTCTTATAACTACTATATCAAATATTACTGTCTGCATGCTATAACGTTTAACGTTTTGTTGCTTCTTCCTTTTTCTTCTTCTACTATAGTCCTATATGTTTGTTTATTTCTTTCTGTTTTTGTTGTGGCAGAGCAGAAATAAAAGATACTGATACTGATGTAATTATTCATAATACTCACTTAAAAAATGTAAACTTAAAAAAGCAGACCAGTATCACAGTATTAAAGCTTTTTAAAGAAACTTAATTTCATTTAATATCTTAATAGTAATTGCTTTTTTTTGCTGAACTACAATTTTAATATTGCTTTCTAATTTATTGTCCTTAGTGATACAATTTTATTGTATTGTTGGTTTGTTATAGAATACTTTCTTATATAACTTCACAGTATTTTTTTAAATTAAATATTTATAAAATGTCATCTTTGGTTTTGAAGGATTTGACTAAACAACCTATGTTATTCAAGGTCTCAAACCTATTTACAACTTTTTATTTGATATTTTATTTAGGCTTTTTTCTTTGCACATTTATAATTAGTTATTATCTTTTTTTTTTAGCAAAAAATTACATGAAAATATTGTGAACTAACTTTAATACAATATGCTTCAATAATTAAAAAGAATAAATAAAACAATAATTTTTCTTTAAGAAAAGCAAAAAAATAGACTAAAGTATATATATATATACTTACATGTTAATCATTAGAAATTTGAAATCTTTCTAATGAGAGTTGTTGTTGACACTAGAACGGCCGCTACGGTCATTTTGACCGTTTTGGAATTTTAAGGTAGCTTATTTTTTTTTACGAAAATCGCATTGGTGTAAAATTTCTTGACTTTTCCTAATTAATTGGTAGGAACTGTAATGCTGAGTATCAAATCGAAAACTGCTTTCACAAATATTTTAGAAGGTGGTTTACCTCCAACGGCCATTAACGATCATTTTGACCGCTATACGAAAACCATTATTTCTGAACCTACTGCTGTACTTCATGAGACCACATCGTCTCTGACACGTATGACTCATTTTCAGACATTGTCTTTCTATTTTTCGATAAATTGATTTTATTTGTGACATTATAGAGTCACCAGAAAGAAATGCAGAACTCAAAAAGCAGTTATAAAAAATTTTTCCAATTATCAGTTAGCACTGGAAATATACTGACTTTGGATTATGAAAGACTTTGTAAAAAAAAAATAGGTTATAAAAGAGTTTATGAAACAGATTATGAACGAGTTTATGAAACAGATTATGAAAGAGTTTATGAAATAGAAATAGGCTATTCAATATTTTTGACAACTAAGCCCACGGTGAATCGGTGATGGTCAGATATTTTTCCAAAACAGCACCCATCCCACTTACTCAGGTAGAAAAAGCAGCGGAACACACAGGCAATTAGCCTTTAGCATAAGTTAGCAAGTTGATCAACATCTTTTGTAATAAAAGCATGATGTTCATGCTCAATTAGTGCTAACCTATTCTGGTTTCACAGGTGAAGTAAGCTACTTGACTAACAAGTATAACATAGTGAAATCTATTACATCATGCCTGAAAGACCAAGACGTTTTACTGAAGTTATTGCTATGCTCACATCTATAGACAAGAATGATTCTGGAGGGAAAAGTGAAACTGAAGAAGGTGACGTGTTAGATTGTCAACTATGCTCCTCAGATGAGATGAGCAACGATGAAAAAACTGAGCAATTTAATGATACACAACCCATTGTTCATATAGGTGATTTACAAACTTCTGATACTAACATTGAAATCTATTCTGTTACATGTTATAATGATGATTCTGGTTCGGGTGCTGCTGAAAGCTCGAGCACAAACGAGACAGCAAGGGATGGTGCAAAATGGGAATTTATGGAATTCGGTCTAGAAGCACGAGGAAGGCGTGCAGCTCAGAATTTTCTAACTGAGCAATCAGGTTTATCACGCTTTGCTCTTAGAAGGGCAGAATCACCTATTGGTGCTTTTCAAATTATATTTGATAACCATATGCCCAAATACATTCAACAATGTACCAATGTAGAAGCTCGAAGAGTCTTAGGCAATTGAAGAATGGGAGGTTTCACTTTGTGAGCTTAATGCGTTTATTGCTCTGCTATATGTAGGAGCAGCGTATGGTGGCAAAAACTTTCCCCTTTACAATTTTTGAAATGAAGAATGGGGAGTATTATTTTTTCAACAAACCATGTCAAAAAATTGTTGTCGTGAAATTATGGCCCAGTAAACATTGTAGTATAGTTAATATAAAGTTACGAAATTATGGCCCA
Source organism: Diplosoma virens (assembly GCA_963680785.1). NCBI lineage: Eukaryota > Metazoa > Chordata > Ascidiacea > Aplousobranchia > Didemnidae > Diplosoma > Diplosoma virens. The sequence goes on from OY796889.1 coordinate 28,455,039, forward strand.
GTAAACATTGTAGTATAGTTAATATAAAGTTACGACATCAATTTTTATGAAGTATTGTTATAATTAAAATATAGTTTTGATACAGTTTGCACACAATTTCGATACAGTCTGGATATCCCAAAACTGTATAGTTACTATACAATAACAATAAAATATTCAAGTAGTTCTTGTACAGTTCTGAAATAGTTTTTTTTACATTATCGATACAGTCTAAGTATCGTTGTACTGTATTTACTGAAAATATACTCAAACTATATTTGCTTGAAGCTCAAATCAACACTACTAAACTGTTTTTTACTTTTATTAGGATACAAAAAACACACACACACAAACACATGCTTAAAATAATATAAAATAGAAATCAATTTTTCAAGGTCAATGGCAGCTTTTTTCCTCCTTTTCGCTCCCGCCAATTGCGAAGCCACTTTGAGACTTCTTTTACAATTTCGGTTTCGGTTAGACTTTCCAAGTTATTATTGCGCAAGACCGAATCTACAAAAAAAGTTGAAAATTAGTTATTTGATGAGGCTGCAATCAAAGTGTAACAACTTCGCTATGGGCACAAAAAAATCACAATTTTTTATCACTTAAGGTTTAAAAAACCAACGTCGGCAAAGTTTTTTTTTTTTATACAATAATCAAACCCAGTGGTAGATATTCAAAGTTAAGGGCCCGAGGCAAGGATTTCCAAAACTTGATGTTCTCTAAAAAAAAAAGAGCTTTGATCTCGTATTACCCTTTTTCATCCCAAATCATGGTGATCTCTAAAAAAAGTCTTCACTTCGAATCGATGTCTTATTTCCCACTTTCCGTCCCAACTTTATAATGATCTCTAAAAAAACATATACAGCAAAATGAAACTATTTGCGGTATTTTCGAGGGGGGCCCGAGGCAACTGCCTCATTCGCCTCACCCAATATCTACCACTGATTAAACCTATCACGGTAATCGGAAGTCTTGGGTCGTATGAATTAAACATATAGGCGGGTAAGAAGAAAGCTCAGCTCTGCCTGTCCTGTGCATATACAAACTAGGACTATGGCCATTCTAGCACAAACGAAAGAGAACAAGAAAGCAATCAGCGTTTTGAAACACTCGCTGTTATTAGATTCGCAATTACTGTTACAAAGCATTCGTCTTTTTTGAACGTTGTGATAAAGATATTTAGTAGTCTTAGTTCATCCAAGCATGGAATGATGTTTTGAAAGCAGCTATTTTAGCAGTCGCTGTTGTGAGACTGGCTATTGAGGACCCAAGCCGTAAGTGTATATCTTTCAACAATGACAAACGACCAAGTTTAATTCATATGTCCACAAAATTTGAATTGAAAAAGACGGAGAAGGGGAGAGAGGAAAGAACAGATCTAAAGTCAGTTAAAACGAGGATAGAACTCAATTAGGTAATAGGATAGTTGCAGTTGTCTGATGGGAAAGGCACTCCATCAAAGCATGGAGAAATAGCGCAGGCTTATGGAGAGAAATCAGAGGTACAGATCTCAGGGGATTAAAACATAGATTTGTGGTGCAGCAATGCTTATATTCGGCATGAACTCCGGCTCCAAGGGCCCAACACAGTCAGGGATTAATTTATTAGTCCATACTGTGACGTCCATTCTTAGGAGAGAGGTAGAACTGGTAGATAGTAGCAGCAACATTTCGAGTATTAAGTAAGTCTCTGCTGGAACAGGAGTTAAATGAAATGTGTTAGTCAAGATCTTTGGGGAAGCCCGGGTAAGGAGATACGGGCACAGAACCAGAAATTCCCTAAGAAAGTCGGCATCCAAATACCACAGCTTGAGACCAGCAAAAGGATCGCAAGAAAGGTATTTTTAGTTTCTTTTTCAAGTCAACCCTTGCCATGACGCCAGTAGGAAAAATACAACTAAAGATTCAAAAAGTAAGTAGTAAAGGATATTGGGAACCAGAGATGATTCCGCACGTATACGATCCGAATAGCTCTTTACAACGACTGCTTCTAGACAGCGATTGTTAAAATAACGCTTGCGACAATGACAACATAGCGACAATCCATACTGAGAAGGATATTTAATTAGTAAACTTATGTTATCCAAGTGACGTTTTGTTTTAAAGTCCGTTGTTTTACCAGTGGCCGTTTCGAAGCTGTTGCTATTTAGGAGTCGCTGTTGTTCGAGTCGCTATTCAGGATCCAAGCCGTTCTGCATGAGGCTCTGTACATGGTTTCTGCTTTGAAACAGTGAATCTGAGTGGTGAAAGTAAACCACCCAGAGAGGCATAAAAAAAGGAAAATAAAAGCTATATATAAGAGAGTGGGAAATGCTTTAAAAGAACCTCAAAATAAACAATGCAGCAAAGGGCTGCAAGGCGGGAGTTTTTTTTAAACTCAAGAGATTCAGTGTGGAGGTAAAAAGACAAAGCCTAAAGTAAATAAATACTCACTTTTAATTACTTCCACAATATTGGTCATTGAAGAAAGCCCAGTTTTTTTTGTCTCCGCATACCTGGCTTTCCACCCATTTCGCCCAGACCAGTTCAGTTGCTCACACAGTTGGTTAGCTATTAAACTCTCCATAATTCGCCAGCAGTTTTCTTTTAAATTGCGTCCACCAGTGAGTAAAAAACGCGAAATCTGCAAATGTGAAATGTTAATTGTAGAGCAGTGCAAGCTAATGTAACATGACTAAGTGTGAAAACATTTTTTTTGGACAGATAACGGCAAAAACTATCACCTACCAAACTTTGTTTGATTTGTTTATCTGTCAGCCGTTTTTCAAGATTTTCCGCATCTTCAACACTTTGAAGCGGAAATTGAATGTCGTCTGGGAGCTCCGTTAAACAATTTTGCTCACGTGAACCACTTTGCAAACGTTTAATAGAAGGATGCAAGTTTTTTGCCGCGTCTACGAGCTCGCATAATATGACTCTTTGTTTAGCCATCTCCTGTAAGATATCACTTCCTAAAAACATATAAATAATATATATACAGTGGCGGTAGCAGTAAGCATCTTTATGTGGTGAAGAGAGTAATTGCCTCTGAAGTAGACAAAGATTTCATTCAACAGTTTTTCAAACTGAAACTACAGAAATTGGAATTCACAGTTTGCTTCTAGTTTGATAAGTATTTTACCGATATACATATCGATAGTAATAGCGTGAAGAAAGCCGACTAGCATGGTATATTTATTCGAAAGGCGTTGAATGCAATTTGTGTGGCATAGAAGTGTCGGACAGATGCCTGTCTCGATAGGACATAACATTACCAAATCAGGCATTGTTGAGCTCATATATGTACATAAATGACTCACATAAACAATCACAAAATTACAATTGTTTTACCATCAATTAGCTGCGATGATGTAGCGGCATTGCTTCTAATAGGAGTACAATAATTGGTGAAGACGCTCCCAACATCGCTGATCGTATCACTGGTAGCTATGATACAAAACAAAATATAGAATAAAAATACAAAAACGGATATTAAAAAAAAAAATTAACGCAGTTTTGTACTAAAATTAGGTGCGAATGTTTTGTTTTTATTAGGTGTCAATATTATGAATCAAAAATATTACAAATAAATTTATTTCTTCAATTTTAAAAATGAAAAAGTATTGGTATTAAACAAGCACCAATAACTGGAAAAGTTGTTTTTGCCGTAAAGTTATCTTTTAACCAGCATGCTGTACATTGAAACGGCACCAATTTAAATACAAATTTTAACAGGTACTAGCAAAGTGATGACAGTTTAGTGGTACAAAAAGTTATAAAAAAAGTGATTAATTGTACTACAAATGTCAATTTATTTTATAAGCATAGGTTTTACCGTTTCTACCCGATGCTGTAATTGTAGCACCAGTATTTAATCAGACTGATTCTTGTGACGACACATTTTTTGAAGTTATCACACGCGGCCGTTTAGGTGTATGCTGACAAAGCAAAACATCTGAAAGAAATAATTGTAATTGAATAAAACCAAATTTAAATGCTTTCTCTCCATAATAAAAATTCATACTTTATATTCATGTAAATCAAAAATTATAAAAATCACACACCGTTATGCAGGCGATTTTCGTCAGAGTCACTGCCTGAACTACTACAACTAGACATAAATCTCGTTGTTCGTTTTCGATTTCTCCTAAAACAAACAATGCCGTAATTAAAACAAAAACTGTGCATATGCAGCAGTGGAAGTGTCAAAATTATAAGTTTTTATCTATATAAATATATTATATCGATATATGATAAATAATTAACCAACACACTTTAAATTACGTCCTTTGTCTGGTTCTACGTCACTTGGTAAATCTGACATGTTTTCGGCTAGTTTGGCCTTCGCTCGAGCATCTCCATACTCATCTAAACAATAGTCAACTGTTTATTATTTGGTAAAAAATGATAGCTGAGCAAAATTGCCATTTACAAAAAGCAAACAATAACAGTAAAAATTATAAATATGTTAAGATATATATATAAACCTACTAAAATGAAAAAGTGTCTCACCAGATGGACCATTTTTAAGCAGACGCACTGCATAAACTTTCCAATTAGGATCAGGTTGTGCATTACATTCAATTGCACGTCGTAAAGCCGAAAAGAAATAACTGTCAGGCCAATAAGCTTCGTGATTACTTTTTACCCAATTAACAGGAATAGCTTCAACTTCATTGGTTTCAATAAAAACTACAACATGATACATTATATATATATATATATTTTAAAAGCTGTTTGCAAATTTTCAATCAATTTCACTGCAAACAGAAAAGTAAGATGCAAAATGAGTAAAACAAAAACATCATCATATTCAGAAACAAAACATAATATAGGCCTACATAATATGTATCAATATATAAAGTTATTTACTTTATCTACAGGATTAAAAAGCTTTTTATTATGGTTGGGTAGAAGTGTAAGAAAACATGTTATCAATTTCAAAAAGTTTCTAATAACCTTTATATATCAATATGATATATTTCTGTATTTACAGTACTCTTTTAATAGTAATTTAATACTTATTTATTGTACATTACAAAAGGTAATATAACAATGTGAAGTATCAGTTGCAATTAAAATTTCACCTATAAGCATGGAAAAGATGTCAAAAGTAATCAGAATAATTGCTGATGTCTACAAAGAAACATAAGACAACATGGTACAATAAATGGACTTTCAAACATGGAAAAATTAAAAAGCAAACATAAGTTAAACAATCCAAGACTATTCAAAATGAAGAAATTTCTTTGTTGACAGGTCAAAAACTTTACCAATAATAGTTTTTCAATTAGCAAGTAAAAAACATTTTGTTTGCATTCATTATTTTATTTACTACGCTCTAAATTTTTACTTTTTAATCCTGGGATCCGATAGTCATCTAGTTTCCCAAGCGCCTATCAATAATATACAGTATGTCTAGTTGGAATCTCCCAGTTGGAAATGCCAAGATGTCATGTACCTACAAAACCTTTTGTTTCTTCATCAATATACTACTAGTTTTCAAGAATTCTATCAGCAGCGTGGTTGAGTGGTTAAAATGCCAGGCTCGTGACCAACATGGTCTTGGTTCAAAACCCACTCACACCACTCTGTTGCGTCCTTGGGAAAGACACTTTACAGCACATTCCCCTGCTTGGTGGTCCTCGCAAGCAGCTCTAACAGTCATATCTTTATTAAATTACAAGCGAACAGCAATATCTTCGCATCTCCAGAAGCAGGTCGGGTAATTGCCTACCCTATGTATTAGCACCTCTGTTGCTTTCCTGCGAGTCAGGAGGATAAATATAGAGATAAAATAATAATAATAAATAATTCAATATTGCTAATAGGCTACTTAGCACATATGAATTAGTGGTATTGCAACAAAAGCATCATTTCATAATGGTAATAGAACAGCTTTGTATTGTATTGCATCAAAACTACAAACAGAATGTGCACTCAGATTTGACACTTTGCAAATATTGAAATCTGTTGAATTACAAGGATAATCAAAAAATGGTCTAACAATCATAAATTTTTTGTACATAACCAGAACTTAAGACTCTTTCTTGAAAATATTGGACACCAGACATATGTCAGAACCTTTCATAAAGCAGTTGTTTGGTTTTGCAGTTGTTAGTGTAAACTTTTTAGAAACTATTTTATTGAACTGTTGATAGAAATTACAAGAAGTTGGTATTGGTCCAGAAAAGTGTTGATTTTTTAACAAAGGAAAAACCTCAAAACTATTTGAATTTGAACTTATGCTTGAATGAAGTAGTTTAGTATTTTGAAGTTCTTGAAACCTTGAAATAACTTGTTGAAGAACACACAAAGGTTTTCGTACACATCTTTTTATCTGATAGAGAAAACTTTCATATGGAAATGATGCAAAATTGTCCAATGGACCATACAGTTGCACATTATTTGCTAAATGTATAAGTGCATGAACATTGTACACAACATCATTCCTACCAAATAGTTTACAATACTGCTTTACAAATGTAACCCAAGCTATGTGCATAACTGCATTGATCAAAGCACAGTTTGGGATCACATAATATGCGTATTGCTATAGAAAGCAGCAAGAAGTTTTTGTAAAGTGTGTCATCAATTTTACCTTTTAAAGCAACAATTCCATTGTAAAGAAGAAATTGTCGAAATTCAGTAGCTTTCCAGCAAGGTAATTCAATTAATGATCTTGGTTTATGAGCAAATTCCAGAGGAAATGATGACTGAAATTTTACCAAAGTTTCTGAAATAAGATTTCGAGCTTTAGTTCCAATTCTAACTTTTAATGGGCCAGACAGCCAGATAAGCAGAAGTCACTTTGTAACACCTAAACATACAAGATGCATATAATCAATAAGGAATTGACTAACCATTTTTAATGGTAGTGGTTTAAATGGGTTTTCAGTCTTGTGGTGTTGTTCATCTGTCATATTATCAAATGAAGAATCTGTATGCAAAGGAGCATCTGTTTCTGGAAATACCATTTTAACACCAGTATGCACCCCAGATTGTGTGCATTTATCACACCCAGAATAGCCAGCACTAGATTTTACTTGTTTAATGAAAACACGAGCTTGTGCATCACAAACTATATTTCTTATCTTTACAGCAACATTTTTGCCATTAAACGAAAATCCATCTACAAGAAGGCTTTCCATTTTATTCACAAATGGTTTTAAAAATTCTTGTGCATTGTTTGGTTTGTGACTTCCTAAATAGACACCAATTGCACATGGCTGTGGATTTGGATTATTTCCACTTATCTTTTCAATTGTTGCAAGTATAGGCCAAAGTTGAGTTTGACTACTTTTAAATAAAGGCAATCCATCAATGTTTATTTGCAAATATAATTCACTACAAGAACTCAGTGAAGAATTAATTTTCATTTGTTGTTCTAAACTGTGTCTAATTCCAAAGTGATAATAGTTTCCACCAGCCAATTCTTGGATATCAAATGATTTTGATATAGAAAGCAATGTTCTTGCATCTTTTGGTAATGATGGATGATAATTTTGTAATATTACTAACAACTTTCCTAATGCACTGATAGTGATTTTATTTTCTATGGCCCAAACTTGCAACAACAATGAAAGATTTGCTTCAGAAAATGAATTATTTTTATGGACACTACATTGATTTTGGTTCAATAATGAAACTGTGTCACTTGATGATACATTGCTATCAGAGTAGCATGAAAAATATTTTTCCAAACTGTAAAAAATTTTTTATCAAAGTTCTCATTTAATGGAGTATCAGTATTACAGCAACAACTTTTACAAGCAGATTCTACAGAGGGTGCATTAGTTGGCTTGGCTGTTTGATAATCCATATAAGAATTATCATTGCATTTTTCTGTCATTTTCTTAAGTGTTTTTGCAACTTTACGCCGTTTGGACCAATAAGACATAGTTCAAATAAAAATTTAGATAATCATACTTTGAGAAAGAAAAAGATTGTTGAGTAATTGGGTCTCTTTAAAAAGACACTGTCAGTGTTGATTGTCAGTGAAACTGACCCAGAATGGCCCTACAGCATTAGGAGGCAATAAAAAACAGGGGAAAAAGGATTCCAGTTTAGTTTCACCAACAAAAATCTCTCAAGGTTGCTTATTGAAAAGACCTGATTAATTCTGGTAACCACACTGGAGCACATTAAAGAAAATGTTGAAAATTAATATAGAATATACATAAAACTCAACCTGCATAAGTTAGTTTAACATGAGTGTTACAATGGGTGCTGGATTAGTTTAGACCAGGGGTCACCTAACTTTTTTAGAAGGCCCCAGTAGTGAATTTTAAAAAGCTTAATATGCCAAAATTGTAAGTTATATAATTTCATTTTTTCATGTGATTTCTGAAAATAATCTTCATCTGGAAATGTAGCCTGTTTACTTTCTAGCGTATCAGCAAGATTTTTGTATAATTTTGTTACGGTTATGTTTTTTTATATTTGTTTTATAACTTTGAAAGAGTGCTCAACAGACTGTATCAAAAACCAGATCTTTTCAATAAGTCACTGTAAGCAATTTTTGTTCATGAAACTAACCCAGATCCCCTGTAATTACTATTGTTTCTTAAAAAAATACTTTTCCTTTTGATTTCTTTTTTATTCCATTCTGATGCTATAGGGAGAATTTGGGTTAGTTTTACCAAAAAAATCACTTATAGTGACTTCTTGAAAAAACTCCAAAAACCTTGAGGCCCAAATCCAGCCCACAGGTTATAATTTGGTGACCCTTGGTTTGACAAAAAAATAGATAAGGATGGCTTATACCATACCTGCCCCAAATTTTTTACAAGAATAACAATTTTACAATATGCCACAAATTTAACAAAAATTTCAAATGTTACCTCACTATTTACCTGTTTTATTTACAAACTTTTTTTATTTGTCGCTACCTCACATTATGGCATAAATTTTGGAGCAAGTTAAGAATTCGCCCTCGCTGCTTAAAACTCTTTTTTCTAATTTTTAAATTCTCTCGTTTTCCACTCGCTTCTCTCTCTCTCGTACACTCTCTGTCTCGTTATTTCCCACTCTTTCTCCCTCTGCTCTCTGTTGCTCTTTACAAGAAATGAAATTGTAGAGCTCGGCGAATGCTTTAAGGCCCGTTTCCACTACGAGCGTGGAAAAAAACATTCTTTGTTTCTTTTATCCATCTTTGATTGAGCGAGCGGTTAAAATTGAAGCGAGCGCAAAAAAAAATCAATGAAACAAACAAAGAATGCTCTTTTCCACGCTCGTAGTGGAAACGGGCCTTTACCAGATGAAAATAATCGCGGTTGGGCGAATAATTTACAAGGAATAAATACCTTTCGTTTTTTCAAACGACATAATCTTATCCATAAGCGATTACTTTGCAAGAAACAATAAATAGATTAATATGATGCTAAAAAAGTTGTTGTTTTTGTTTTTGAAAAAAACAAAGTTAATCGCTTAGCCTACTTTAAAAGAAACAATTAAAAACTATAGTTGGGCTAAGTAAAATAATACTTTTTTTTTATTTTTTTAATTTAATTTATCAATAATAAAGTTATAAACTCGTTTTTAAGCCTTCATTCTCGATGGTGTTAAAAATTGGCGAATTTTTTACAAGAAGTAAGAGCTGGGCGAATGCTTTACAAGATGAAAATAATCGCGGTTGGGCGAATAATTTACAAGGAATACAATTCGCTTTTTTCGAACGACATAAACTTATCAATCAGAAAATACTTTGCAAGAAACAACAATTATATTAATGTGATGCTAAAAAAGTTATTATATTTTGTTTTTGAAAAAAACAAAGTTAATCGCTTAGCCTACTTTAAAAGAAACAATTAAAAACTATAATTGAGCTAAGTAAAATATTATTTTTTTTATTTTTTTAATTTAATTTATCAATAATAAAGTTATAAACTGGTTTCTAAGCCTTCATTCTCGATGGTGTTAAAAATTGGCAAGTTCTTAACAAGAAGTAAGAGCTGGGCGAATGCTTTACAAGATGAAAATAATCGCGGTTGGGCGAATAATTTACAAGGAATACATTTCGTTTCTTTCGAACGACATAATCTTATCCATAAGCGATTACTTTGCAAGAAACAATAAATAGATTAATATGATGCTAAAAAAGTTGTTATATTTTGGTTTTGAAAAAAACAAAGTTAATCGCTTAGCCTACTTTACAAGAAACAATTAAAATCTATAATTGGGCTAAGTAAAATAATACTTTTTTTTTATTTTTTTAATTTAATTTATCAATAATAAAGTTATAAACTGGTTTCTAAGCCTTCATTCTCGATGGTGTTAAAAATTGGCGAATTTTTTACAAGAAGTAAGAGCTGGGCGAATGCTTTACAAGATGAAAATAATCGCGGTTGGGCGAATAATTTACAAGGAATACAATTCGCTTTTTTCGAACGACATAAACTTATCAATCAGAAAATACTTTGCAAGAAACAACAAATATATTAATGTGATGCTAAAAAAGTTATTATATTTTGATTTTGAAAAAAATAAAGTTAATCGCTTAGCCTACTTTACAAGAAACAATTAAAAACTATAATTGAGCTAAGTAAAATATTATTTTTTTTATTTTTTTAATTTAATTTATCAATAATAAAGTTATAAACTCGTTTTTAAGCCTTCATTCTCGATGGTGTTAAAAATTGGCGAGTTCTTAACAAAAAGTAAGAGCTGGGCGAATGCTTTACAAGATGAAAATAATCGCGGTTGGGCGAATAATTTACAAGGAATACATTTCGCTTATTTCCAACGACATAATCTTATCCATAAGCGATTACTTTGCAAGAAACAACAAATATATTAATATGACGCTAAAAAAGTTATTATATTTTGGTTTTGAAAAAAACAAAGTTAATCGCTTAGCCTACTTTACAAGAAACAATTAAAAACTATAATTGAGCTAAGTAAAATATTATTTTTTTTATTTTTTTAATTTAATTTATCAATAATAAAGTTATAAACTGGTTTTTAAGCCTTCATTCTCGATGGTGTTAAAAATTGGCGAGTTCTTAACAAGAAGTAAGAGCTGGGCGAATGCTTTACAAGATGAAAATAATCGCGGTTGGGCGAATAATTTACAAGGAATACATTTCGCTTATTTCCAACGACATAATCTTATCCATAAGCGATTACTTTGCAAGAAACAACAAATATATTAATATGACGCTAAAAAAGTTATTATATTTTGGTTTTGAAAAAAACAAAGTTAATCGCTTAGCCTACTTTAAAAGAAACAATTAAAAACTATAATTGGGCTAAGTAAAATAATACTTTTTTTAAAATTTTTTAATTTAATTTATCAATAATAAAGTTATAAACTCGTTTTCAAGCCTTCATTCCCGATGGTGTTAAAAATTGGCGAATTCTTTACAAGAAGTAAGAGCTGGGCGAATGCTTTACAAGATGAAAATAATCGCGGTTGGGCGAATAATTTACAAGGAATACATTTCGTTTCTTTCGAACGACATAATCTTATCCATAAGCGATTACTTTGCAAAAAACAATAAATAAATTAATATGATGCTAAAAAAGTTATTATATTTTGATTTTGAAAAAAATAAAGTTAATCGCTTAGCCTACTTTACAAGAAACAATTAAAAACTATAATTGAGCTAAGTAAAATATTATTTTTTTTATTTTTTTAATTTAATTTATCAATAATAAAGTTATAAACTGGTTTTTAAGCCTTCATTCTCGATGGTGTTAAAAATTGGCGAGTTCTTAACAAAAAGTAAGAGCTGGGCGAATGCTTTACAAGATGAAAATAATCGCGGTTGGGCGAATAATTTACAAGGAATACATTTCGCTTATTTCCAACGACATAATCTTATCCATAAGCGATTACTTTGCAAGAAACAACAAATATATTAATATGACGCTAAAAAAGTTATTATATTTTGGTTTTGAAAAAAACAAAGTTAATCGCTTAGCCTACTTTAAAAGAAACAATTAAAAACTATAATTGGGCTAAGTAAAATAATACTTTTTTTAAAATTTTTTAATTTAATTTATCAATAATAAAGTTATAAACTCGTTTTCAAGCCTTCATTCCCGATGGTGTTAAAAATTGGCGAATTCTTTACAAGAAGTAAGAGCTGGGCGAATGCTTTACAAGATGAAAATAATCGCGGTTGGGCGAATAATTTACAAGGAATACATTTCGTTTCTTTCGAACGACATAATCTTATCCATAAGCGATTACTTTGCAAAAAACAATAAATAAATTAATATGATGCTAAAAAAGTTATTATATTTTGATTTTGAAAAAAATAAAGTTAATCGCTTAGCCTACTTTACAAGAAACAATTAAAAACTATAATTGAGCTAAGTAAAATATTATTTTTTTTATTTTTTTAATTTAATTTATCAATAATAAAGTTATAAACTGGTTTTTAAGCCTTCATTCTCGATGGTGTTAAAAATTGGCGAGTTCTTAACAAAAAGTAAGAGCTGGGCGAATGCTTTACAAGATGAAAATAATCGCGGTTGGGCGAATAATTTACAAGGAATACATTTCGCTTATTTCCAACGACATAATCTTATCCATAAGCGATTACTTTGCAAGAAACAACAAATATATTAATATGACGCTAAAAAAGTTATTATATTTTGGTTTTGAAAAAAACAAAGTTAATCGCTTAGCCTACTTTAAAAGAAACAATTAAAAACTATAATTGGGCTAAGTAAAATAATACTTTTTTTTAAATTTTTTAATTTAATTTATCAATAATAAAGTTATAAACTGGTTTTCAAGCCTTCATTCCCGATGGTGTTAAAAATTGGCGAATTCTTTACAAGAAGTAAGAGCTGGGCGAATGCTTTACAAGATGAAAATAATCGCGGTTGGGCGAATAATTTACAAGGAATACATTTCGTTTCTTTCGAACGACATAATCTTATCCATAAGCGATTACTTTGCAAAAAACAATAAATAAATTAATATGATGCTAAAAAAGTTATTATATTTTGATTTTGAAAAAAACAAAGTTAATCGCTTAGCCTACTTTACAAGAAACAATTAAAAACTATAATTGGGCTAAGTAAAATAATACTTTTTTTTATTTTTTTAATTTAATTTATCAATAATAAAGTTATAAACTCGTTTTTAAGCCTTCATTTTCGATGGTGTTAAAAATTGGCGAATTTTTTACAAGAAGTAAGAGCTGGGCGAATGCTTTACAAGATGAAAATAATCGCGGTTGGGCGAATAATTTACAAGGAATACATTTCGTTTCTTTCGAACGACATAATCTTATCCATAAGCGATTACTTTGCAAAAAACAATAAATAAATTAATATGATTCTAAAAAAGTTATTATATTTTGATTTTGAAAAAAACAAAGTTAATCGCTTAGCCTACTTTACAAGAAACAATTAAAAACTATTGTTGGGCTAAATAAAATATTACCTTTTTTTTCTTTATAAATTAAAATTTGATCAATAATAAAGTTATAAACTGGTTTCTAAGCCTTCATTCTCGATGATGTTAAAAATTGGCGAATTCTTTACAAGAAGTAAGAGCTGGGCGAATGCTTTACAAGATGAAAATAATCGCGGTTGGGCGAATAATTTACAAGGAATACATTTCGTTTCTTTCGAACGACATAATCTTATCCATAAGCAATTACTTTGCAAAAAACAATAAATAAATTAATATGATTCTAAAAAAGTTGTTATATTTTGATTTTGAAAAAAACAAAGTTAATCGCTTAGCCTAAGTTACAAGAAACAATTAAAAACTATAATTGGGCTAAGTAAAATAATACTTTTTTTTTATTTTTTAATTTAATTTATCAATAATAAAGTTATAAACTCGTTTTCAAGCCTTCATTCTCGATGGTGTTAAAAATTGGCGAATTTTTTACAAGAAGTAAGAGCTGGGCGAATGCTTTACAAGATGAAAATAATCGCGGTTGGGCGAATAATTTACAAGGAATACATTTCGTTTCTTTCGAACGACATAATCTTATCCATAAGCGATTACTTTGCAAAAAACAATAAATAAATTAATATGATTCTAAAAAAGTTATTATATTTTGATTTTGAAAAAAACAAAGTTAATCGCTTAGCCTACTTTACAAGAAACAATTAAAAACTATAATTGGGCTAAATAAAATAATACTTTTTTTTTATTTTTTTAATTTAATTTATCAATAATAAAGTTATAAACTGGTTTTTAAGCCTTCATTCTCGATGGTGTTAAAAATTGGCGAGTTTTTAACAAGAAGTAAGAGCTGGGCGAATGCTTTACAAGATGAAAATAATCGCGGTTGGGCGAATAATTTACAAGGAATACATTTCGTTTCTTTCGAACGACATAATCTTATCCATAAGCGATTACTTTGCAAAAAACAATAAATAAATTAATATGATGCTAAAAAAGTTATTATATTTTGATTTTGAAAAAAACAAAGTTAATCGCTTAGCCTACTTTACAAGAAACAATTAAAAACTATAATTGGGCTAAGTAAAATAATACTTTTTTTTATTTTTTTAATTTAATTTATCAATAATAAAGTTATAAACTGGTTTTTAAGCCTTCATTTTCGATGGTGTTAAAAATTGGCGAATTTTTTACAAGAAGTAAGAGCTGGGCGAATGCTTTACAAGATGAAAATAATCGCGGTTGGGCGAATAATTTACAAGGAATACATTTCGTTTCTTTCGAACGACATAATCTTATCCATAAGCAATTACTTTGCAAAAAACAATAAATAAATTAATATGATTCTAAAAAAGTTATTTTATTTTGATTTTGAAAAAAACAAAGTTAATCGCTTAGCCTACTTTACAAGAAACAATTAAAATCTATATTTGGGCTAAGTAAAATATTACTTTTTTTTCTTTAAAAATTAAAATTTGATCAATAATAAAGTTATAAACTGGTTTTTAAGCCTTCATTCTCGATGGTGTTAAAAATTGGCGAATTTTTTACAAGAAGTAAGAGCTGGGCGAATGCTTTACAAGATGAAAATAATCGCGGTTGGGCGAATAATTTACAAGGAATACATTTCGTTTCTTTCGAACGACATAATCTTATCCATAAGCGATTACTTTGCAAAAAACAATAAATATATTAATATGATTCTAAAAAAGTTGTTATATTTTGTTTTTGAAAAAAACAAAGTTAATCGCTTAGCCTACTTTACAAGAAACTATTAAAAACTATAATTGGGCTAAGTAAAATAATACTTTTTTTTATTTTTTTAATTTAATTTATCAATAATAAAGTTATAAACTGGTTTTTAAGCCTTCATTCTCGATGGTGTTAAAAATTGGCGAGTTTTTAACAAGAAGTAAGAGCTGGGCGAATGCTTTACAAGATGAAAATAATCGCGGTTGGGCGAATAATTTACAAGGAATACATTTCGTTTTTTCAAACAACATAATCTTATCAATCAGGAAATACTTTGCAAAAAACAACAAACAAATTAATGTGATGCTAAAAAAGTTGTTATATTTTGATTTTGAAAAAACAAAGTTAATCGCTTAGCCTAAGTTACAAGTAACAAATAAAATTATTATCCTTGATAAGCATGTGGTTGCAAAGATCATGGAGCTTGTTCGAAAGGAAAGTTACACAATTACTGGGACATTCCATGTCAACTCACATGCTTTATGACATTTTTTTGCCGACCATCTCCGATTTTGAAGAAATTTGTAATGTTTGTAGGTTTGGATGAGAAAATGTTTCACACCAAATTTCAAGTTTATAAATCAAATAGTTTTTGATATATAAAGGTAGAAAATTAGGCACAAAATTGCAGCTTGAACGCCCATGATCAAGCAAAAGTGGCCCTCCTGGCTTTATTTTTTGTTCAATTTCAAAGATGTTAATATCATTGGAAAGTTATTTTCAGCAGCTTTACAATGATATTTATGTCCAAATGTATGTAAATAAATAAAAAAGTTATTTTTTGTCGTGATCTTGTGACCTTGACCTCGCATGACCCCAAAACCTCCAATCTAGACAAAAAAAATTTTTCAGTATTTTTGTTCGTAATATAGAGAACTATAAGCATGCCAAATATCAAAGTGGGATCTCAATGGGTTTTTAAGATATTTGCATTTTATTGAACAGTTGTGTCTAATGATGAAAATTTGTTGATATTTACGCAGTAAATATTTTTGCAAATTTGTTGATATTTTTATAAATCATTTTCGTAAGTTTTTTGTTAATTTTTTTCTAATTAAAAAATATTTTGAAAGTCCATAGAGATCCCACTTTGATTTTTGGCATGCTTATAGTCCTTTATGTGAGGAACAAAAATATTGAAAAAATTTTTTTGTCTAGAGAGGGGTTTTTGGGGTCATGCGAGGTCAAGGTCACAAGATCACGACAAAAAATTATTTTTTTAATTATATACATACATTTGTGATATGAATATCTTTACAAAGCTGCTGAAAAGAGCTTTCCAATGATATTAACATCTTTGAAATCGAACAAAAAATAAAGCCAGGAGGGTCACTTTTGCTCGATCAGGGGCGTTCAAGCTGCGATTTTGTGTCTAATTTTCAACCTTTGTATATCAAAAACTATTTAATTTATAAACTTGAAATTTGGTGTGAGACATTTTCTCATCCAAACCTACAAACATTCCAAATTTCAAAAAATCGGAGATGGTCGGTAAAAGAGGGGTGTGAGTTGATATGGAATGTCCCTACCACTGCTTACAACAAACAATGTCGACTTCGACGTGTAAAGTAGTGCGCTCATCAAGGATCGATCTTGTTTCTCTTTTTTTACCATTTATACGTACAACCTGCCTTACGACTTTCACAAAAATTGCTAATGTAGACGCTCTTGCATTGTTGCACTCTTCTGAAAACTGGAACAAGTTTGAGGGACTTTAAGTTAAGACATGATTGCAATTTTAAGGTATCTCCAGACTTTGAGGTTGATGCTCAGTCACGTTAAAACGATGACCCGCTTTTCATGTAAATAACCAAGAGGCCACACGTGAGCTGGGAGTCTACAATACCAATATACCTTTGTTATTTGCTAACCTTATTTTATCTTGAGGTGAAACTTGATAGATCGCTCACGTTCCATCACTATTTTAGAGGCGTTGCGCATTGAACTATTTTCGTGTGTCACGCTGTTGAAGCAACTTGTAGGCTCAGGATCGGGCAATGGTGCCCAAAACACTGCCCACAGCTGCCCTATCTCTTGTCTATTCAACAGCTGACAAGTAGCAGAGCACTGCAATAGATACTGGCTGTGGTTTATTCACTGGGTATCAAATGCCAGCCTAAAAGACTAAAATCTAAATGCTTGTTTTGTGTGCTGTGCAAAAATTGCTTAACAATCTTGCCAAATTAGCATCCGTGCGACTCAGTAGATGAACCATCTTAATGCTCTTATAAGTTTATATAAACATGAACAGTAAAACAATAATTTGTTTTATTTTTAGCATTATGACAGTGTTTCTCAAACTGTGTGCCGCGGAAAAGATTAAAGTGTGCCGCAAAATTTTCGTGTATAAACAGAAAGCCATAGAGTCTTGGTCTACAGATGATTTATGTTTTTTACATGTATATAGTTTTAGTATTGTTAAAAATCTTAAATATGGGCTGCTTCAGTAAAAATGTAAAAGGAAAGAGGTCATTTGCATAAAGTTGTTTGTTTTTTGAGATATTCAAAGTTGGGACTCGAGGGAAGGATTCCCAAAAATTGGTGTTCTCTAAAAGAAAAAGGTTTGGATCTCGTGTTTCCCTTATTTTCCCAAAATCATAGTGATCTCTAAAAAAAAAGGTCTTTACTTTGATTTAATCTCTAATTTCGCTATCTATCTTTCAAAATCATAGTGTTCTCTAAAAAACATATACAGCAAATGAAACTATATGCGGTATTTTCAAGGGGAGCCCGAGGCAAATGCCTCATTCGCCTCAACCTATATCCACCACTGCCAGTATCAAAACAATTTTGTGGGCACACCCTTTCATTAGGTATTGCTGCTATCATATATTGAATATAATTTCTGTATGTAAACTTGAAGAGTGTATTAAGTAGGCTTTCGCCTTTATGAAGTAAGGTGCCGCAGGCAAACTCAGAATTTATTAGTGTGCCGTAGTGAAAAAAGTTTGAAAAGCACTGCATTAGATACACGCACAAAACTGTTAATCACCGTCGGCATTTTGTGGATCCTCAAGGTATCCACACAAATATTATTGATAATACTGTATGTAGGGACAATTTAAGGGAAAACTTAGAAGAATGCAAGGATGTCGACGAACTTTTCTTGCTTCATACATTGACAAATTTTTGTGGAGGAGAAATAGAACCAAAGAGAGAGTATTGCCCGATATATTGCAAGCAATTACAGGACAATATTCACTGTAAATCTACCTTTTTTGTGTTACAATTTTTGTTTGGAATAAATTTTTTTGATAAATAAAATATTGTTGTTCGTTGTTAAAACTGATGTTATTATGCAGAAATATCAAAAAAAGTCTAGCATATAAAACAAAGATTTTTCATACATACGTATAAAACTTTTATTCATTTACGTATAGCATTTTAGCGTTTAGTATAAAGTAGGCTTTGTATACTTTCGACTAAAACCAATAAATGGATGGAAAAGTAGTTGTTACCACATCAGCGCATCAGGGACATGCAGGTAGTGGCGATTATTTTATTTGCGCCGAAAATTGGCATGAAGTAACTTGGCTTGGAAGTCCGAAAACAAAATTTGCAAGCAAGTCCATCTAGCCGCAGTGGACTCGTTATTTGGGTTGCGGCAAGTTGTCCTAGGCCCGTCCGCATGGATTTAAGCATAACCCAAGCTGTTTTGGAATGGGACGGGACTATTTGGCGAAGCCTTTTTGGCTCGGCCGTTTAGGCGCCAACCATTGTGGCAGTGTGTCGTTTTCTTATTCGTAAAATCTTGAAAATTTTAGGGTTTAGGGTTTAGCGGTTAGGTTAGGGTTAGGGTGATTGATTATACTGTTTTATTAAAACCTTCCTGCTAGTTTCAAATACACTGGCGCGAAAAAGGCCGCGCCAAAACCGTTTTATCAAATAGTCCCTACCCGTTTTGGAAACGCTGTTTCGAACGAGCGGGGTATCGGTTATGTGCTGGTAATAAAAGCACGAATTTGTAATGTACTCTCATATTACTCCGTATCCGATCTATGATTTATCTACTGAGTCGCACGGATGCTAATTTGGCAAGATTGTTAAGCAATTTTTGCACAGCACACAAAACAAGCATTTAGATTTTAGTCTTTTAGGCTAGCATTTGATACCCAATAAATAAACCACAGTCAGCATCTATTGCAGTGCTCTGCTACTTGTCAGCTGTTGAATAGACAAGAGATAGGGCAGCTGTGGGCAGTGTTTTGGGCACCATTGCCCGATCCTGAGCCTATAAATTCACTAAATACAAATAAGTCAAATGCTCTTTTTATCTCTCCTAAACAAAACATACCTCCACCTGAAATAAACGTTAATTGTCCATTAGGTATAATAAAGTCAGTAAACAAAGCCAAATACCTAGGAATTAACTTAGACAACAAACTAAATTTTCGAGATCATATCAAATTAATAGAAATGAAGATAGCTAGATCGGTAGGCATTTTAAATAAACTAAAACATTATCTCAACAAACCCTCTTTAAAAAAACTATATCATTCTTTAATTAGTTCACATATAAATTATGGTCTTCTTGTTTGGGGCAGCACATATCCTTCATACCTTACAAAATTAATAAAACTACAAAATAAAGCCATTCGAATTGTTAACAAAAGTCATTGGTTAGATTCCGTCTCACCGATTTATTTGAAAAATAATATCCTCCCTTTAAGACTGCAAATCAACTTTGAAATAGCCAAATTTATTCACTTTAACTTTCAAAATCGTTGGCCTCCCAATTTCAAATTCAACTTAACAACTTTTTTTAAATTGGTAAAAGATTCACATAACCGTAGAACCAGATCAACTCATTCATACCAATTAATGATCCCACTCTTTAAAACCAACAAAACGCAACGATCCATTAAATATACAGGACCGTCAATCTGGAACAAAATCCCAATAGAAATTCGTCATCTAAACTTGCCTAAATTTAAAAAAGAATATAAAAAACGTCTATTTACCATAAAATAATCTATTTAATCAGACATGCGGTCAACTTGGAGGCTGGATTGATGACTGTCAAGTATCCCGTATATTTAATATTGAATTTTTATAAATTACATAATAACGATCTGTAATTGATTTTTTTTTAAATAATTTCATACGATTTTTTTTTTTGTTTTTTGGTTTGTTGTTTTGTTTTCCTTTATTTGTACAAGGTTGGTTGCAGACATGAAGACCTCACGTTTCCTTCGGAACCATCCTGTCGCTTTATTTATTTGTAATTTCTTACTTCTTTACTATTATTTTCATTTACTTTTCTTGCTGTGTCACTTGGAGGCGTTTTGTCCTTTTTGTTTCCTAAGCGACAATAAATAATTTGAAATCTAAATCTAAATCTAAATCTACAAGTTGCTTCAACAGCGTGACACACGAAAATAGTTCCATGCGCAACGCCTCTAAAATAGTGATGGAACGTGAGCGATCTATCAAGTTTCACCTCAAGATAAAATAAGGTTAGCAAATAACAAAGGTATATTGGTATTGTAGACTCCCAGCTCACGTGTGGCCTCTTGGTTATTTACATGAAAAGCGGGTCATCGTTTTAACGTGACTGAGCATCAACCTCAAAGTCTGGAGATACCTTAAAATTGCAATCATGTCTTAACTTAAAGTCCCTCAAACTTGTTCCAGTTTTCAGAAGAGTGCAACAATGCAAGGGCGTCTACATTAGCAATTTTTGTGAAAGTCGTAAGGCAGGTTGTACGTATAAATGGTAAAAAAAGAGAAACAAGATCGATCCTTGATGAGCGCACTACTTTACACGTCGAAGTCGACATTGTTTGTTGTAAGCAGTAGCAATTGTATAATTTTCCATTCGAACACGCTCCATGATCTTTGGAACCACATGCTTATCAAGAATAATAGTTTTTATTTGTTACTTGTAACGTGAGCTAAGCGATTAACTTTGTTTTTTTCAAAATCAAAAAATAATAACTTTTTTAGCATCATATTAATTTGTTTGTTGTTTCTTGCAAAGTAATCGCTTATGGATAAGATTATGTCATTTCGATTTACGTCGTTCGATTTACGTCGTTCGAAAAAAACGAAATGTATTCCTTGTAAATTATTCGCCCAACCGCGATTATTTTCATCTTGTAAAGCATTCGCCCAGCTCTTACTTTTTGTTAAGAACTCGCCAATTTTTAACACCATCGAGAATGAAGGCTTAAAAACCAGTTTATAACTTTATTATTGATAAATTAAATTAAAAAAATAAAAAAAAAGTATTATTTTACTTAGCCCAATTATAGTTTTTAATTGTTTCTTGTAAAGTAGGCTAAGCGATTAACTTTGTTTTTTTCAAAATCAAAATATAACAACTTTTTTAGCATCATATTAATCTATTTATTGTTTTTTGCAAAGTAATCGCTTATGGATAAGATTATGTCGTTCGAAAGAAACGAATTGTATTCCTTGTAAATTATTCGCCCAACCGCGATTATTTTCATCTTGTAAAGCATTCGCCCAGCTCTTACTTCTTGTAAAAAATTCGCCAATTTTTTACACCATTGAGATTGAAGGCTTGAAAACGAGTTTATAACTTTATTATTGATCAAATTTTAATTTTTAAACAAAAAATGGTAATATTTTATTTCGTCCAACTATAGTTTGTAATTGTTTCTTGTAAAGCAGGCTAAGCGATTAACTTTGTTTTTTTCAAAAACAAAATATAACAACTTTTTTAGAATCATATTAATATATTTATTGTTTCTTGCAAAATGATCGCTTATGGATAAGATTATGTCGTTCGAAAGAAACGAAATGTATTCCTTGTAAATTATTCGCCCAACCGCGATTATTTTCATCTTGTAAAGCATTCGCCCAGCTCTTACTTCTTGTAAAGAATTCGCCAATTTTTAACACCATCGAGAATGAAGGCTTGAAAACCAGTTTATAACTTTATTATTGATAAATTAAATTAAAAAAATAAAAAAAAAGTATTATTTTATTTAGCCCAATTATAGTTTTTAATTGTTTCTTGTAAAGTAGGCTAAGCGATTAACTTTGTTTTTTTCAAAAACAAAATATAACAACTTTTTTAGCATCATATTAATTTATTTATTGTTTTTTGCAAAGTAATCGCTTATGGATAAGATTATGTCGTTCGAAAGAAACGAATTGTATTCCTTGTAAATTATTCGCCCAACCGCGATTATTTTCATCTTGTAAAGCATTCGCCCAGCTCTTACTTCTTGTAAAGAATTCGCCAATTTTTAACACCATCGAGAATGAAGGCTTGAAAACCAGTTTATAACTTTATTATTGATAAATTAAATTAAAAAAATAAAAAAAAAGATTATTTTACTTAGCCCAACAATAGTTTTTAATTGTTTCTTGTAAAGTAGGCTAAGCGATTAACTTTGTTTTTTTCAAAATCAAAATATAACAACTTTTTTAGAATCATATTAATATATTTATTGTTTCTTGCAAAGTAATCGCTTATGGATAAGATTATGTCGTTCGAAAGAAACGAAATGTATTCCTTGTAAATTATTCGCCCAACCGCGATTATTTTCATCTTGTAAAGCATTCGCCCAGCTCTTACTTCTTGTAAAGAATTCGCCAATTTTTAACACCATTGAGATTGAAGGCTTAAAAACGAGTTTATAACTTTACTATTGATCAAATTTTAATTTTTAAACAAAAAAAAGTATTATTTTACTTAGCCCAAATATAGTTTTTAATTGTTTCTTGTAAAGCAGGCTAAGCGATTAACTTTGTTTTTTTCAAAACAAAAAATAACAACTTTTTCAGAATCATATTAATTTATTTATTGTTTTTTGCAAAGTAATCGCTTATGGATAAGATTATGTCGTTAGAAAAAACGAAATGGATTCCTTGTAAATTATTCGCCCAACCGCGATTATTTTCATCTTGTAAAGCATTCGCCCAGCTCTTACTTTTTGTTAAGAACTCGCCAATTTTTAACACCATCGAGATGAAGGCTTAAAAACGAGTTTATAACTTTATTATTGATCAAATTTTAATTTTTAAACAAAAAATGGTAAAATTTTACTTCGCCCAACTAATGTTTTTAATTGTTTCTTGTAAAGCAGGCTAAGCGATTAACTTTGTTTTTTCAAAATCAAAATATAACAACTTTTTTAGCATCATATTAATTTATTGGTTGTTTCTTGCAAAAAATTTGCTGATTGTTAAGATTATGTCATTTGAAAAAACGAAATGTATTCCTTGTAAATTATTCGCCCAACCGCGGTTATTTTCATCTTGTAAAGCATTCGCCCAGCTCTTATTTCTTGCAAAGAATTCGCCAATTTTTAACACCATCGAGAATGAAGGCTTAAAAACGAGTTTATAACTTTATTATTGATAAATTAAATTAAAAAAATAAAAAAAAAGTATTATTTTACTTAGCCCAATTATAGTTTTTAATTGTTTCTTGTAAAGTAGGCTAAGCGATAAACTTTGTTTTTTTCAAAAACAAAAACAACAACTTTTTTAGCATCATATTAATATATTGTTGTTTCTTGCAAAGTAATTGCTTATGGATAAGATTATGTCGTTCGAAAAAAACGAATTAAATTCCTTGTAAATTATTCACCCAACCGTGGTTATTTTAATCTCGTAAAGCATTTGCGGAGCTCTACAATTTCCTTTCTTATAAGGAGCAACAGAGAGCAGTGGGAGAAAGAGTGAGAAGGAACGAGAGAGAGAGTGTACGAGAGAGAGAGAAGCGAGTGGAAAACGAGAGAATTTAAAAATTAGAAAAAAGAGTTTTAAGCAGCGAGGGCGAATTCTTAACTTGCTCCTAAATTTTCGCAAATACTTAGACTTTACATAATGCCATAAATTTTCTCAAATACTTAGACTTCGATAAGATCCGATTTTTTACCTTTAACAGTTTAATTTCCATTATAAGACTATCATTATTTGTTTTCTTCTGACAGTCTTTTTCGTAACAAATAATATCTATTTTACAGCAAGCAGAATAATAAGCAGATATTTTCTGTTGTTAATACTATTCTGATTGCTTTGAAATAGTTTACAAAGACTTACAAATCTTTACAGTTCAACATGGACTAATTTCCAGTTTCCATTATGATACTTGGCAAGCAGAACACATGCTGCTATGATGACGTTTCTGACGTAATAATAAAGTATCACATCTCACATGCATGATTGAATTAAACCTAACCGTTTTTTTTAAGTTAAAAATAAACTTATTCGGTCGGGGGTTTACAAATTAAACAATGGTGAAGTTCAAATTTACGTTCAATAAGAAAAATTAGGATCAAAAATAAGTAAAGAGCTTCTTTGTGGTACAGAATTTTAATATCGCTTTAAATAAAGTCGATTTTTTCGGAACATAAGCTTTTCGTGACGCTCTCATCAGTGGCAATCGCGTCAAAATGGGACGAACCAGAGAAAATCAAGGTATTTATAGTCTCAACAGTTGGGAGAAAGGTGCTGCAGTCTCGGAAAGGAGAAAGGCACAATTGCACAGTGTGGTGCAATACAGTGCAATCTCGGAAAGGAGAAACGCACTATGTGCAATTACCCAGGAGAAACACTGTTACTCGCAACTTAGGTTATTTGAAAAGTTTCAATGTGTAAACAAATTCCTTTTGTTTACATAAAACCGGATGTTTGGTTTTGATAAAAGTTGCCTCGAGCAGACACAGATGGAACGAGTTATCCGGTTTTATGTAAACAAAAGGAATTTGTTTACACATTGAAACTTTTCAAATAACCTAAGTTGCGAGTAACAGTGTTTCTCCTGGGTAATTGCACATAGTGCGTTTCTCCTTTCCGAGATTGCACTGTATTGCACCACACTGTGCAATTGTGCCTTTCTCCTTTCCGAGACTGCAGCACCTTTCTCCCAACTGTTGAGACTATAAATACCTTGATTTTCTCTGGTTCGTCCCATTTTGACGCGATTGCCACTGATGAGAGCGTCACGAAAAGCTTATGGTTCCGAAAAAATCGACTTTGTTTAAAGCGATATGATAAAAAATAAAAAAATAAAAAAATTTCAATAGCTCAAAATTTCAGCGTTGATCATACTTAAAATTAAGTTGGTATAATTCAGTGTAATGTAAAATATAATTAACTAAACCGCAAGATAAGGTTCTGAAAAGATACCAAACCTAGATATTTATTTTTGCTACAGCAAAAAATTTTTCATTTGTTATCTGGAAGCAGGAATGTTTAAAAGAAAATTTTTCGGGAGGGGTGCAGGTTTAATCTACAGTCAAATTGATGTCAATCATTTTGTTTAGAAAGGATGTGAGCATTTAAGTATGACAATTATTAAAATAGAAAAAAATAGTTTTAAAATCAAATTTTTATTAACTGTATTAACATTATACATTAAATATATCGGAAAAAAGATACTTATATTTTGATACAATTACTGTATCGTTACGATATTATAATAATGATACTGATACACACGATACATTTCGGTAATCAAACTATATCGTCACGATACACCAATGTTTACTGGGGCGTTTTCTACGGTTCGACTTGCGTAGCAAAAAGTCAGCACGCTGGCAAACTGACAAATTTGCTCTTATTTCAGATATTTGGAATAGGTTTGTAGATAACAGCATCAGTTGTTACCAACCTGGAAAAAATATTATTATTTATGAGAAGCTGTTCCCGACAAAATCTCATTGTAGGTTTATCCAGTATATGCCAAACAAACCAGATAAGTTTGGCATGAAGTTCTGGTTAGCGGTTGACGTGGAATCCAAGTATATCCTAACTGCCATTCCATATCTGGGCAAAGACGAGTCACGTCCATCCACCCAAAGGCTTAGTTAGTGACAAGGTTGTCATGACTCTCATAGAAACATTTATGAGAAAAAGTAGAAAAGTTACCACCGATAACTTTTTCATGTTGTTTTTACTTCCTAAAGAACTGAAAAAGAAGAAAGCCAGCTTTGTTGGAACTATGAACAAGGTTAGACTTGAGCTGCCTGCATCTGCAAAATGCTTGCAACAACGTTATTCTAGTAAGCTCATGAAGACAGGCAATATGGCAATTTTAACTGTGTATCAGTGTAAGCCCAAGAAAAACGTTTGTGTTCTCAGTTCTCTGGATTTGTCTGTTGAGCTTGGCAAATCTGAGAAAAAGAAACTGGAAAAAATGGAATTTTATAAGAGCAAATGTGGTGTTGACGTGGCTGATCAAATGCCCAGGCAGTATTCAATCAAAGCAGGCACCCATCAGTGGCCTGTTGCTGTTTTCTACAACATTCTGGATTTGGCAGGCACCAATGCATTTGTGCTCTATAAAAAAACAAACAGGTGACAAGGTTTCAAGACGAGATTTCTTGTTCAAGTTTGCTACAGAATTACGTGAAGACTACATCGTTGAAGATCAAGCAGAAACACTACTATTGCTAGATCTTTCCGACTATCGACACCTCCTAAAAACACCAAAGCCGAATAGCGTAAACAATGTCAAATAGCTGCAAACTGCACTCAAAACAAAACCAGCAAGCAAGTGCAACAAAACTGTATGTGGCAAGTGTACCACCACGGAGCTTTTCGAATGCGTTATACAGTGTGTGCGACAACGCAAATATGAAACATTTTTCAATTTTATGTTCACTTTGTGCTACTTTCTTCAAATAAAACTGTTTTTTATCGATAGATTGATTGAGTTATGTTACCTGAGTATTTGTTTAACGCTTAAATTGCACTACACAACACATATATTAGTAAAAATGCGTTTTCGGAGAAGCGGTCAAAATGACCGCTGCTGGCCGTTGAAGGCTTATCGCAACTCCGGCCGTTCTAGTGTTAAAAATATTGGATTTTAAACAGTATTGAATATAATTTGCAAATCTAAAAAGCTTAGGAAAACAAATTTTACACTGCAAAAAACAATCATGTAACTAAGCCTTTACAAAAATGAAAGATTAAAAATAATGTGTATTGTACAGTTTTACAGTTAGGCTATTAGCTAAAACAAAAATTCAATTATTTTCAGTACTGTGAAATCTTGCCAGAAAAAAAATTTGATTTTAACACTAAAAACCCTTAGTTACATTGTACATTCTTTAGATATGGCATTTAAACTTTGATTATGGCTCTTAACTTTAAAATAAAAACATAAAAATATTGTACTATTTATTATTCACTTACTGTTGCTTAATTCAAGCAATCAATATAATATCCGTTACTAGTTTTGTTTATTCTTTTGCCAATATGTCATAAAAATGCTCTTTTATAAATAATTAGACTATTTTCTGTTAATACCAATAATACATTTGCAAAAAAGCAATTTTTAACCGTTTATGTCTTCCCCTGCTTATACTAATAAATTAAATACAAGCACCCCGAATGAAACAAAATGGCGATCCGGATGAGCAGTTTCATAACTTGTATTTTAGAGGAACTTTGGGTTTGACAGGTTCGCTTTGCGTGCACTTAAAAGCAGGAAACGGATTGAAAGACTTCTTTATTGTGTACCTAAAATCAGGAAAAGGTTTGAAAGTTTCGTTTCGCGTGTGCTTAAAACCAGGAAACTAATTGAAAAAATTTTCTATTGTGCGCTTAAAATCAGGAAACTAGTTTGACAGGTTTGTTTCGCATGCGCTTAAAAACAGGAAATGGCTCAACAGGTTGGTTTTATGCGTGCCTAAAACAAAAAACTGGTTGACTTTATTGCTTTAAAATCTTGCAAAATGTTTTGAAATAATCTTATGTCATATTTTGAAGTCTTGGTTCTGTTTTGGATTCTGTTTTGTTCAAACTCAGGACCACTATTTTTCTCAAAGTTAGGAATGAAATCTTGTTTTTGTCTTGGGTGGGAATCAAACTTAAGACCACCGTTTTTTTTAGGATTAAGATTGAACTCTTGCTTCTGCCTTGGGCAGGAATCAAACTTAGGACCACTGTCTTTTTTAAGGTTAGGATTAAACTCTTGCTTTTGTCTTGGGCGGGAATCAAACTCAAGACGATTGTTTTTCTTAGAATTAATTTAGGATTAGGATTATTGTTAGGATTAGAGTTAGGATTAGGGTTAGAATTAAGATTAGAATTAGAATTAGAATTAGAATTAGAATTAGGATTAAGATTAGGTTACGATTAGGATTAAAATTAAGATTAGAATTAGGATTAAAATTAAGATTAGAATTAGGAATAGGATTAAAATTAGGATTGGGATTTGGATTAGGATCGTCACTTCCTCACCTCCTCCGCCACAATTGTGGAGGTGGCGGTCACCAAATGGATCATTATATACTACTTGCAACCATCATCTTTGGAGCATCAACAAAGATTAACAAGCTTTTTTTTACAAATTGACTATTAAGAAGAAATCAACAGCACTTCAATACCAATATAGTTAGTAAGCCGTAACAATGCAATTGCTTGCTCTCAATAAAAAGCTTTTAATTGTTTTACTTTTTCTCAATAATATATTATTAACGCTACAAAAACTAAATAAACGAAGTTATCATGACAACTTTTTTATACTGATTTTTCCACATGTAATATAATTATCACAAAAACGATTATATGGTTAACCCTCCGTCTACCATGGGGTCTGATAGACCCCAAACGCTCTTTTACCGTTTGATTACTCTTTGAGTTTAAATGGTACCATATTAAAACTTAGTGACTTTGTGCATGTACCTTAGAACTATAGCCAACATAAACCTCAGTACATAAAACTAATTTGTAATATGCCTAAAAAAAAAGTAGCATCGTGTACCATTGGGGTCTGACAGACCCCAACTGCTTTGCAATGTAAATCCTGCTGTTACATGGACACAAACGTTTTGACAGCGTTATTTCGTTATTGGAAGCACAAGAATAAACTACTATTTGTAGGTTTTTTTATAACAGTATAAAAACCACGAATGTTAAATGATTATTTATAATATATTTGTTTGCTTCTCAAAATTTAAATTTTCTTGCAAAAAAATTGTACATGAGTTTTAAAATACAAAAAAGTAAAATTCTAATATGGAAAGAAGAGTGATAACTGTTGATAATGCTCCCAAATTGAAACGATAGCAATGTAGCCTTTGCGACAGAAACAAAAACAGGAAGAGCCATTTTGCTTGCTTTGTGTGCAAAAAGTATGTTTGCGGGGAACAGTCCAATTCAATTTGTCAACATAGCCGTAGGTGCAATTACACTGAACTATTGATTATGGCAGGTGCTATTTGTTACTGTTTTTGATTTTTTGATTGTTGATTCATTCATTGTTGTTGCTGCTGTTTATTTATGGTTATGCGCTGTTTTGTTGGTAAATGCGATTATGATAGCTAAATCAGTATTTCAACTTATCAAAAATTTTAACTGGTTAAAATTGATATAAAGATTTAATAGCTTTCAACTGAAAAAATGTGCATTATGTTTGCAAAAGCTAATGCCAAAAGTAATATGAAATGCTAGTTTATTGCGCCATTTAGCTATCCTGCATGAAATGCAAACCTAGACCATCATAAATCACAACAAACCTACATGGGGTCTAATAGACCCCATGTAGGTCTAATAGACCCCAATGATTCACAACGTCAGTTTTTTTTGTGGTAGACGGAGGGTTAAAACAAAAATGATGAACAATTAAGATTATTGTTTTGGAATATTTACAGTTGTACTGGCCATCTCTTTAGTGGTTTGGTTTTCTTCATTTCCTTCTTCTTTTCTGAGTTTGTTTTTGTTTGGAATATTTACAGTTGTACTTGCCATCTGTTCAAAGATTTTAGAACTTTCTTCATTCTCAGGGGTAAACTTTTCGCATCCAACGTTTGTTTTGGCAAAAAGTTTTTTCGATGCTTCAATATACTTGTTTGTAGAATATTTATCTCGATAATAAAAAACTTTCTCGATTCCTGACTCAATTATCAGCTTGGCACATTCATTCCACGGATGTACCAAAGTGTACATTGTACAGCCCTTTAAAGAGCAACCAGTTTTATTCATTATGGCATCCATTTCAGCGTGCAAAATATATGGATATTTTGAGTCTAACCATTTTTCGTCAGTTGAAGTATCTCTTTTCCACGGAATAGACGATATGTTTGTTGGCGGTCTGTTGTATCCTAATCCAACAACTTTTCCATCTTTGTTTACAATGCAAGTTCCTACTTTTGTTTTCGGATCTTCACTCCTCATAGCAGTGAGGAAAGCAATTCTCATAAAATAATCATGAGACCCAAGAACAGATATTTTTTTCATCTTTAATTTTTTTGATTCTATAAAAGTTAGTTTCTGTATATTAAGAAAACTTTAACACAATAAAGCTTTTTTGCAAGTTCGCTGGTTTAGCTTAAGTCTTAATAACTGACAAGCCAGTATTGAAAATCTAAATTTATATACTGTAGAAGAAAAAAAATATAAGAAAATCATTAATGCTGTATATTTAAAATTTAAATGATTTATTTTAACTAGCCTGACATAAACATTTAACAGAATTAATTTGCTTTCAAAAATCTTTCAAAAATCAAATTTTAATTTATTAAATTAAAAAAAGTAAAAACTATTAAGTGAATAAGACATTCAAGAACTTTGTAGAACCTATTCTTGTTGCTAATTTAAATTTTTTAATTACAACACGCCCCTACAGCCTTGTCCATCCTCTTTCAAAAATTATCAGAGGATTATATTTAATAGAATAAAATTACAATAGCAAGTTGTGAGCTCGCAAGACTGTACGTTATCAAGTGCCTCAATCGTATACAAAAGTGAATATGTACAGAAGGTGATTACATGTTTGACATCTCTCAAATATGACAAAGAAAACTAATAGTTTTAACATGAATCTAAAGCTCTGGTTTGGAGCACGCAGTCGCATCAAATCAGTATACAAAACAATTTAATTCAACATTGTAATAATATACGACAAGCGCCTGTTTTGGCTTCATTTTGCCTTGTCAGGTATATATAATTACAAATAGAAAAGAGATCAAACACAGAAATGCCTTAAGGGCAAAGCACGATATAATTACAAATAGAAAAAAGATCAAAACAAAAATCCCTTAAAAGCAAAGCACGATAACGCGTCACTATTTAAAGAAACAAAATCACAATAGCAAGTTGTGAGCTCGCAAGACTGTACGTTATCAAGTGCCTCAAGCGTATAGAAAAATGAATATGTATTAAGGTGATTACATGTTTGACATCTCACAAATATGACAAAGAAAACTAATAGTTTTAACATGAATCTAAAGCTCTGGTTTGGAGCACGCAGTTGCATCAAATCAGTATACAAAACAATTTAATTCAACATTGTAATAATATACGACATGCGCCTGTTTCGGCTTCATTTTAACTCGTCAGGTATATATAATTACAAATAGAAGAGATCAAACAGAGAAATGCCTTAAGGGCAAAGCACAATATTACTAGTTTTCTTTGTCATATTTGTGAGATGTGGAACATGTAATTACCTTTTGTATATATTCATTTTTGTATACGCTTGAGGCACTTGATAACGTACAGTCTTGCGAGCTCACAACTTGCTATTGTGATTTTGTTTCTTTAAATAGTGACGCGTTATCGTGCTTTGCCCTTAAGGCATTTCTATTTCAATCTTTTTTCTATTTGTAATTCTATCCTGCTTTTGCCCTTAAGGCATTTCTGTGTTTGCTCTCTTTTCTACTTGTAATTATATATACTTGACGAGGCAAAATGAAGCCAAAACAGATGTTTGTTGTATATTATTACAATGTTGAATTAAATTGTTTTGAACTTGCTCAATATTTGTTGTATATTATTACAATGTTGAATTAAATTGAATAGATTTCAGCATGCAATTAAGGATTAAGAGGTGCATAAAAAGCAATGCAAAACATAATCTTTTTTAAGGTTAAAGCTTAAAACATTAAATTAGTTTTACAGCATAGCTAGTTTATCTTGTATTAATACTAAAAAACTATAATTAATAAGGGTAAAATTTGAATACTGTTTAAATTTCATGGGTATCTAGCAGGTGTTTGTACAATAATCTATTAAATGATTTAATTCTTTTTTTGGTTCCTATATTAATTGATAGTTTGTTCCACATTTTCATACAATTTACTGTAATACTATTTGATGATTTACACCCCAAGAAATGTAAAAGAAAGATGTTCTTATATTATTTGATTGCCGTGTGTCATAAGTATGAATTTCATTTACTAGTGGGATTTTATTTTTAAACTCGCTGTCATTCTATAATCGAAACATGAATTTCATTGCAGAATATTGGTACAATCCATTTACCTTTAATAATTTAGAAGATGCATACTACATATTTAATCTTTTTCTATATGGTTGCACAGTAATGTATTGTATAGCTCTATTATAAGCCTACATTGTATTAAGAGTTTTTAACGCTGATTGATTTGTATTTCCCCATAGAACTATGCCATATTGCAATCTGTTTTTTTATAAGTGCGTGGTACACGAACTTATTAAGTTATTAATGAAAAAGTATTTTTATTAAAATGATACAGCATTCCCATAGATTTACATAGACAAGTTGCTAATTGATCTGTTTGGCGTTTCCATTTTAGATTTTTATCAATTACAACCCCAGGTATTTAACGTTGTCTTTTTGGAAAATTTGACTGTTATTTATATGAATGTTTATCATGTTATTTACAGTTTTCTTTTCACCAAATATTATAGTGCTTGATTTTTGGGTGTTTAAAGTAAGCTTGTTTTTAACCAATCATTTTTTAGTTTTTTTAAGTTCTATATTTACCAATTTTTCTAATGAAGTGGGCTCATCATTTGAGGCAAGAAGTGCTGTATCATTAGCAAAAAATAGAGTTTTTAAATTTGAAGCAATTGAAAGATCATTTATGTATAGAAAAAAAGAGAATAGGGCCAAGGACACTACTTTGCGGGACATCATAATTTATTAAAATTTTATCTGATTTGGTTGAGTTTATACATGTAAATTGATATCTGTTTGTTAGATATGAAGAAATTAAATCAAAAGGCACCACCTTAATACCATTGCAATATTTTTTTTAAAAAACAGTATTATCCACTGTATCAAAAGCTTTTTTTATTAATATATCAAGAAAAATTCAACAAGCAATTTTATTGTTAACCTCCTGATAACGCAAGTAACTTTCAAATTCAATAAGTGTATCACTGCTGTTTTTTTTTCCTAAAAACCATGTTGATGTTCTGATATAACTTTGTATTTACGAATAAAATCAATTAAATTATGTTTAAGAATTTTTTCAAAAAATTTTAAAAAGTGGGGTAAGACAGAGATTGGCCTAAAATTTGAAGTAATGTCTCTATCACCCCTTTTATAAATTTGTAATAGTTTGACAATTTTTAAATCATTTGGAAGCACACTTTCACTAATATAGTAGTTGATTAAACTACAAATTATTTATCAAGAGTAGTCAATGTCCAAATGTCATGTCATTCAAAATTTTTATCTGTGCATATAGGTTTGTTACGTCCACAATCAAAGGTCTCCTTTTGAACAAATGTAAATTTACTGAATGAAAAATGCCCAAGTTAATTTTTGAATATCAAAAAACAATAAAAGGATACATTAATCAAATCTAATTAACAGATATTTTTATCACTTCAAACTTTTAGATTTAGCTATATTAAAATAAAAAACAAAAAATGTTGCTTTTAAGTTTGTTGTCTGATTTCCAAAGTAGCTTAAAAGTTTTTTTTCATAAAAATTAATTAACCTACTTTTTTTTCTCTTGATTATATATTTGTTTTTACAGATTAAAAAAATTTTTGCTTTTTTTAAACTTCAAATTTTTATTGACGTTATTTAAACAATAAAAGCAATTATTCAGCAAATGATTTTACTTCTCCATGCAAAGACTTTTTTATCTGTGGCAACTATTTTTCCGATATACTTGTCTCATGTAGTGATTATTTTATGCTTTGAATTTTACTTAGTTTTGAAGGTTTGAATTTTATGATAACTAGTACTTGAAGAGTTTTCTGACAAACAAACAAATAAAATAGCAAACAAAGTTTAAAAAAAAAATTAGAACGACAAAAAAAAATTGAAATTAATTTATTTTTCCTTAATAAAATAAAATAAAAAATTTATTTATCTGTGCTTTGCCGATTCTTACTTTCAGATTAACATGGATGGTTTTACAAAGATTCACAGAATTTAGCAACGTAAATCTAAAAGTTTTTGTAACGCAAAAGATTTTTCTCTCAGGCAAAAAAGTATCTAAAGAAAAAATAATAATAATAACGACAAACACGCATTTACTTGATTACGTCCGCTTGCAATAATTTCTATTATTTTATTTTTTTAACATATAAAAAAACTGTTTGAACAAGCAATTCGAAGGAATGTCGTTTCTTCTTGTCACAATCAAACACTTTTGAAGCATGACACGAGTCAGATTTTCATGGTTCACAGAAGTTATGCTGTGGAGAAAAAAATCAAGATTATTGAATGAAAGTACTTCTATATTGGTTAATAACGCCGCAATATAAAAACGACAGAAAGACATCCTTTTGGAAGACATAAGTTCAATACTACAATAATAATAGAATGAAAATGTTTTCAAAAAGACTGAAGCTTAATTGCAAAAAAAGATTGAGGCTTTGCAGAAATTATTTAAAATTCCTAAATATATTCCTAAATACCTCATGTTATTTATAATATCCTTTCTTCGCCCGCCAAGCTCTAGGAGTGTAAGCGCGATTCTTAACGCTTGTCGGGTAAGTCCCGGTCATGAGGTGCGGCCTTGGTCTTACCACACAGTGGATTCTGTGTATTCCTTGCGCGGCAAAGCCGGGAATCATTTCCAGCTGCTTGTGATTGAGTTGTTGTCGGGCTCGCGTGGTTTAGTGGTGTTGTCTCCTGCTTGGAAGACAACACGTAGCGAGTTCGATTCGCAGTGAGATATGCATCACTGACGAGCTCTAATAAGAGCGAAACTCGAGTCTGGTGCTTCTCATTTTAAGCAGTTTGGTTTCTATAATTATTTAAAAGAAACGATTACAAAGCTAATCAAAAATATCAAAATTATGCACACCGCTACTCTAACAATAAAGCTATCGATGTTTTCCTGCAAATCAGAAAGGTTAACAGTAGATATTATGAAAGTATGTCACTAAATAACTTGGAAAAGGTAAATTCATTGTAAAAACAAAAAACTTCAAATAAAAATGAAAGTGACTTGATATTTGACATAGCTGAAATAGAAGTAGTAGTAGTAGTAGTTTGTTTTTATTCGCACCCAAAAGAAACAATTGATAATAATTTAAGACAAAATAGAGCAAAGGTTGCAAATAGGGAGACGGCAACTAAACGGATATACGTTATAACATGCACAAAGAATTGTGCATGGTCACCGTACCTGTGGTACATCTTTTCCAAATTCAATAGAAAGATGATACATCTTTACCAAAACTTTTCCAAAACTCCTTTTCAGAAAATTTTAGGACCATAAATAATTTTTTTGTATCACTGGACATGGAATGGCTTTATTGAAAATGGCATTGATCCACAAAAAACCTGCATGAATGCAAAACAGTGAAAGGGCTATAAGGAATAAAATTTATTTCTTGTTGGTTTCGTTTTTTTGTTGTTCTAAATGAAAAAGTTTCTAGAAACAACTTTTTGTTTTTAAAACATTAAATAAAGACTAAAAAAATTCTTGGATATGAACAGGTTTGTTCCTATGAGGAAAGAAGGCTGTGCGTACCAAATATTTTTTCCGCCCTCTCAATTTTTCTGGCATACTATTAAAAAGTACGGTGATGAAAATATATAAGATTTGAACGGCATTTCCTTATATTTCTATTCTGTTGTCTGACACTGTTCAATCCAACTTTGTTAAATTTGCAAAAGAAACCGACGCTTAAAGCTGTTTTAAACAGCTTTGTACGTATAAAAACAATTGGATGCTATTTCGGCCTGCAATCTCACTCGATGAATGATCTCAAGATAGCCAAGATCTTCTTTTTAGTACAATCTCACTCGGATAGCAACATATAAGCAACTGTGAATACAAAATACGTTGCTTAAAAGGGATTTAATTTTACACTTCAAAAACTTTTTAAC
Source organism: Diplosoma virens (assembly GCA_963680785.1). Taxonomy (NCBI): domain Eukaryota; kingdom Metazoa; phylum Chordata; class Ascidiacea; order Aplousobranchia; family Didemnidae; genus Diplosoma; species Diplosoma virens. The sequence continues at coordinate 28,491,130 of OY796889.1, forward strand.
ATATAAAATTGAAACTTAATAGCTATATGGCGCTGAGATCGCTCGCCACAAATTTTAAATAATTGCTTGTCACCTGTCTAACTATCAAAAAATGGAATAGCATTTCAAAACAGTTGCGCTAGGATTGCATGCCGAACTACCACAAAGACTTTTTAAAAAAATATTTCATTTATATTTTTATTTTTTTGCGTTTTTTCATAGCCGTAACAGATGTACTTTTTGGGATGCAGGGCCAGACAAACTTTTCCTTAAATTCTACTTCCAGTTTTTTTCAAAATCTAACTTTTATTTTCCCGAGTTTGACTCCAATTGCCGAAACTTTTTTTTCGGTCTTAGTAGTACTCCAAATTATTTTCTGAACTTATGCATTGCTTATTCAAATTTTTCCCCATACCTAATTTGCCCAAGTTTGTTACAAATTTTCAAATATTTCGGAATTCGAAGATGCGGTCGGATCCTCAAATTCTACAGTCAAACGTTGCATATTTCTTTTAACCCCTGTGAGTATTAAAGACCGTAAAGCCTGTTAAGTTGATTTGCACGTTACCGCATTTTGTCAGACGTATAGAAATCAGATAAATCATGTTAGGACTGGAAAATACGAAAACTGATTAAACCTTTTTTATCAGCTTATTTTGCTATTATGTTTGAGTCACTTTGTTGCGTTTGTTATTAGTTGGTAAGCAAAACTCTTTTCTTACCTCATCTATAGTTTACCGGTTGTTAAAATATTATTTCAACCACGGTCAATTTAAGGTAGGGCTAAAACTTTCACATTTTTCGCTAAAAGTTGGAAGGGCTATTGTCGTTCACAATAAAAAATGTAATCGAGCGATTAAAAGGACCGTGATTATGATCGACACGTTTGCAGTTCAAAACATACTCGCGCCATTCTGTAGTGTCTATGGAAAAGATACTTTACGGGATTTTCCTCTACTTGGCGGTCTTGTGAAGCAGCTCAAAATTTCAGTCATAGAGTCACGGAAAATGGATGTTTTTAGAACACCCCTTGCTCTTCTAGAGTAAGTGGTTAAGGAGTGAGGAAGGTAGTCTTTAAACCTGCTTAAGATGCCGTTTAGTTTTTTGTTATTTGTTTATCTTTTACGTTAATGTTTGTATTTGTTAGTCATGTTTGAAGTGTGCTCGACATGTTTGAAGAAAACGAGGATTTGACCCTAATAATGAGTGATAAAGCCCATTTTCACCCGAATGGTACAGTTAACGAGCAAAACTTTTGATACTAGCTTCAGAAAATTCTCGTGAATTACATCAGCGACCACTACACAGCCCAAAAATTACTGTTTGGTGTGGTTTGGGAAAGTGCGGGATATTTGGTCCATTCTTTTTCGAAGAAGAAGAAGAGACAGCAACGATTACTTCAGACCGCTATATTCAAATGTTTGAAAACTGTTTCCTTCCTGAGCTTCGCAGACGAGGAATCAATAGGGCATCAATGTGGTTTCAACAAGATGGGGCCACTGCTCATACAGCAAGAGCGTCCATGAGTGCTGTTCGAGCTGCATTTCCTAATCATGTCATTTCACGCTTTGGAGATCTCCTGTGGCCTCCGCGCTCACCTGATCTTTCCATGTGCAATTTTTATCTGTGGGGATTTTTGAGATCATGCGTTTATGCTGGGAAACCCGTACACTTGGAGAATTGAAGACTGCAATACGTGAAAATATCCAAGAAATAGGTGAAGAAACTTTAGTAAAAGTGGAAGCTAACTTTAAAAAGCGGCTTCAAATTTGTGCTCGTGAAAATGGCCATCATTTGTCAGACATAATTTTTCGCTGCTAAATATTCCATAATGGCATAGTTTAGTGAATGTTTTTATGTACATTATAAAATTTTTGTTAAAACATTCGCAGAGTTTTGTCTTCCTTAAAAACATCCGTTTCCCGTGACTCATTCTGTATTACTGTGAAAAACCAAAATAAAAATTTCAACCAGAAGCAATATCTTTGCATCTCCGGAAGCAGGTTTGGGTACTTGCTTTACAGTTAGTTGCTCTATATATAATAACTTTAACGCTTTCCTGGGGGTCAAGAGGATAAATATAGCGATGATAAAAAAAGAAAATAACCAAATTGTTTTAATTATCTTTAAAAATTGAATAATGCGATACAATCTGTACTGCTATTTAGCTGATATAAAAATAATATATTTTTAATAACGTTTTCTAAATATCGAAAGTGAATAAGTAAAAATAATTATAGGTGCATCAAAATATAAATCTAATCACTGTACATTAAAAATATTCTGTAACTTAAGCTTAACTGGACAACATTTAACAACATTACCAAGAAAATCATTGTCTAGCATTGAAGCAAAAAAACTTCTCCAAAACTTAAATATTTATTTATATTAATATTATTTATACAAAAAAATTCATCATTGTTTTGAAAGCAAGATTGTTAGTTATACCACAATCAATATCATATGTTAAGAAAGTAAATACATACAACATTTAACGTTATGAAGCAGCCGCTCAAATAAATACAAGCAAATTTGTGCGCACAGATTTGCAAACTTTCGCTAATAATATATAAGTTTATTTATTTTGTCAATTATTGTTTTCTCTTTTTGTTGAAAAGATTTTAAAGCCCATGAAGTCAATGCGGTAAGCCCACTTGATGCCACTGCAATGCCAGCAGCTAAATTGGTAGTAGTCCTGTACAGACTGCCTTCAAATAGCTCTTGCAGTCCCTGCATAGCATTGTTAACTGATTAATAACAAAAAACTTAAGGTAGCATTCATCTTGGCCAAGTTAAAAAAAAACATTATTTACAAAGCTGCTTGGTTGCTAAGTGGAAATGGCGGTTCCATAAAATTTTTGTAACTAGGCTTTACTTAAAAAAGTGTTCCTCTATTATTACTTGATAATGGACTAAACAAACGTGGCAATAAAATATTGGAATCCGACTTCTATTGTGAACGCAGTTTGGTTCAATACCAGACGCTCTACAATACACAAGTTCTTTATATAAATAAATTTTTTTCTATTACTTGACGCCTTTCGTTGTTAAGTGATTTGATTAAGTACAGTCGACTTTGTTTTTTTGAGACATTCGATAATTTAGACAATTATGGTATTTGGGTAAAAATTCCGAGAATGGCCCAAAAGCAAACATGACACACATAATTTGTTGATTTTTTGGGACAATGAATGCCAATTTATTGTCGGATTAGAGATAATTTGCACTCAATTTTGAGTGATTGCGATAACAACAAAATGATAGCGTTACTGTTTCAACAAACCATGTTCACCACCCGTTTTCTTCAAAGAAAAAAAAAAAGAAAAAAAACACAGACCGGAAGATCTAACGTTACATCTAATTGCTTTGCCTTGCCATCGTCGGAATAGCTCAGTGTGGTAAAAACTGTGACTTGCAAGCAGAAATACGCGAGTTGGGTTCTCCCTGCCGCGATCTAATTACGAACCACATGATTTTTGGCTTTAGTATGAAGTAAACGAAGTGGCTGCTTAAGAATGTCTTTTGCTCGAACGAAGCATGGTAAACAAATTAAGATTTCAACAGCTTTTAGAATAAGAAACTCATACGAAATTGAAGGAGTTTTTAGAATTAGGGATTTTGTTTTAAAAACTAACCCTAACACAATATTACCAAAACTTATTCAAATAAAATTTATTAATCAATTATAATAAAACCACGTCTCTATTCTAAAGTAGCGCTATCATGTTATTCATAATTTGGTTGCCTGTCTCTCGTGTGGTACAGCCACGTCACTATATATTGTATGCATGACCGAATATTCAAATCATCGACCGTAGGACACAGAAACGCCGTCGCACAAAATTTCACACGATAGATATTATGGGCAGCGGAGCAGAATTGATAAAATAAAAACATGAGCCGAGCATGCTGCAAACAGACATTCGTCATACACGAATCACGACAGAGTCACAATTATTGAGAAATCCATTTTGCTTGGTCGGAGCAGAGTTCTAACAAATCTAAAAATAAAAAAAATTATTGTGGTAAAAAGCTTTTTGTTTGGAGACTATCTTGACATCGCACAGGTTTATTAAGAAAACCGAGTCCTACTGTGACGTCACTATGCCATTGTTCTCAATCGCCTGGCTTGTGAATAACTGAAAAGAACAACATTGTTAGGCTTGACTTCATTTCTGCTCGATAAAATTCCACTGATGGTTTTGAAAAAGAAGAGCTTGATATAAAATTTCAAACAAGGCCCAGAAAACGACATGACTCAAACACAGGGTTGTCTAACTCGTGGCCCGCGAGAAGATATTGCTCTCGGTACTTTTGAAAATGACTCAAACTCAATAAAGCATGGGAGCCCAATATTTTGTCCATCCGAATCCAATTTTTTTCACCAGTTATCTGTAAATATAAGAAAATCAAAATTTGTTCAATAATCAAAGTTCAGAGATTTTTTTTAAACTTTAATTTGATTTCAACATAAAAATTTTGAAATAATCCCCTGATAACCGCAAAATTAGATGAAGATTTTAAATTCAATAATTTTACGTTGAAATCCTCAAAAATACCAAATATTTTTATAATTTTTTATGTTTCTTTAACAACAGGTTTATCTTTTAAACCAGTGGTTTTTAAACTTTTATGTACCGTTGCCCCTTTATAGCACTCTATACATCATTATCCTCCTTCGGCAATACAAAAAAACGTAAAGTTACAAACAAATTTATTACAAATCAATTAAAAAAGTAGACTAATCATAGTTTGGTGCTTTTTTTTGATAAGATGGATAAGCTTGGTGATATTTGCAGATATTTTGGTCTGGTACAATCTTAAATTACCCCGTTTGCTGATGCAGAGTTGTAAATTGGGCCGTGAATTTCGGGTCGGGTTTGGGCTCGGGCCAGATTTGGACCGGGTTCGGGGTTGAGTTTTTAAAAAAGTTAGGGCTTGATTCTGACTTAAATTCGTATTGTTATTTTATTTTTCATAATCACAAAATGTGATTAATTTTTGATTTGAACAAAAGCTTGTAAAATTCAATTTCTATTTAAAATGTTCATTGTGACGTATTTAGGTCACACATTCAGTAACTGTAAATTGTGATTGACAGAGGATCTTTGAAGTTTTCTTTCATTTTAAATTCTCATTCTTACGTAAATGATCAAATTTGACACTTCTGGAATAATTGTGACCTTTCACGAATTACTTGGAACTGTCCAGAATTTTTACCGAGTATATACGCATATAGCGCGCAGAAAATTTAATTGCTATTATTGAAAATTGTTAGTTGAGCAAAGTTGCTAGCTTGCAACTCAGTGTACAAGCGCTCAGTCGGAAAGAAATTTTTCTTCGTGTGGAATCACGATATCTCAAAGACAAGCTTTGTTGCCCCTTTTAGTGTTGAAGCTATTGAAATAATTAATTCTTCAATAAACAAAGATTAAATTGAATTTTGCAATTTTCTTTTGTTTTTTGAGTGTTTGTAAAATCATGCTCTTTAGGCTTAGTTTTACAAACACTAGGAAAATAAAAACCTAGGCCGCCTTTTAGCTAATATATTCGCCAAATCAAATCTTCAGATCTAAAATAATCGGGCTCGATTTGGGCTTGAGATAAATTTTATGGTTATGTTCGGGTTCGGGACGGGTTCGGGCATAAAAATTGGGCCCGTTTACAAGTCTGTGCTGATGGAAAGGTGATTTCTTTGTTTTGATAGCAATAGCGTCACGACTGAAAACCCTTTTTCTACCAAATAAGATGTTGGAAATGAAAGAATCCATGGTCTTACTTTGTTCCATATGAGCGGGTATTTTCCAGATGCCCTGCACCAAAATATATCATATCTATCTTCTGTAAAGTTCATTTTGGATTTGTCATCATTTTGTAAGTCGATGAACTGATCTTGAAGTTAAACTTTTAGATCTGCAGGATCAATAGAAAATAGTTGAATTATCCAACGTGGGACAGTAAGGTTCATGAGGTCTGCAAAGCGAATGTGCACTTCCACTAAGTTATGTAAATGCTAACAGTATTTAAGGCGTTCATCTTCCGTAACATTATTCTCACAGAGGTTTGGAAATTAAGATAAAATGTTTCGTCCCGTATTTTCTTTGTAGAAGGAAAGCTTTGATATAAATAACGGTAACGCACTTTTGCATCTGATAAACGTTATCATTTCACTCTAAAGTTTTCTGTTTACTTCATTCATGAAAGTGAAAATGTCTGCCAATAAGCGATATCATTTTATAAAATCTGTAAAACTACTAAAACATGGACTTTTACAAAGTTGAAAATAAACTGAACTCTCCCTTGTTTAATTCCAATCATATTGTAAAACATTTTTATTATAGGTTTGCAATGTTTGTCAATAAAACAAGCGACAAAATATGAACCTTACTCAAAGTTGGCTTTCCCGTTGATAAAACAATAAAATATCTTCATTAGATTGCAAATTTTTGTTTTTTCAGAATACTTAAAAAATAGGCTGTATACAGTACAGTTTTGCTCCAGCTTAAGTTTTTCGCTTATAGTTGTTAAGGTTCGACGCTTTTCGAATAGGGTGTCTGATTATTTTATCTGAAAAAAAGCTTTTGCTTTTTAACTCTTTCCGTAGGGGCTATCCGACTCAGTCGGAGAGGTGGTTTTACTGTTCAGTACGGGCTATCCGACTCAGTCGGTTTCCTGTTTGCATCGCGTGCATAGAATGCATGTTAATGCGGTGATGCGCTTCAACGATTTTCGGCAGCCGATGTCTGGTTCGCACGGATTAGCGCTCTTTTTCTTTTGTTCCAGACGGTGACGTATTTTCCGTTTCGATCCGATCGCGTCGTTTGTAATCCACGTGCACGATCACACGATAACGAAGCGATCACTCGCGATAGCGAAAATATGCGAATATTTTGAGCGATTTTCTTTACATAACTCGCTCATTTATTCTCTTTTTAAAAAAATTTTTTTTCCTATGTAAAGTTTAGATCTCTAGCTTTGGTTAACGACTAAACAAGGTAAAATATTATGACGCACGGTGGCACAAGAAGAAAAAAACAACAATTTTTGAAAAAAAACTAAGGTAAATACTTTTGTTTATTACTAACTCATTTTTCATTCAATTTTTATAAATTTTATATCGTTTTATTCACAAAGAAACAGGCTTTTAGATGATATAAACTTTGAATTGCTCTTTTAACAAATGAAAGCAAAAATATTTAATAAACTTAGAGCAAATTTTTTCTCGTTTTTTTCAAACAAAAAAGCCCGCATTTTTTCAAAACAGCCGAAAAGCCAGCCCGTACGGAAAGAGTTAAGAAATAACTCCTCTTATTATTTGATTAAATAACTATTTTCTTCTTTTTATTTGGTTTGTTTTAGGCTCTATATTTAAAACTTAGTTTAAGCGTTTATATTATTGACTAAAACTGAAATTTTGTGATCGTAACAAAAACAAATTGTTTCCTAAAGCAAATAATTTCTTAAACAATACCAAATTTTCCAAAAAACTATTATCTTGGCATCTCGAAAAGCAAATTAATGTAATCGCTTGAAGTTTGTCCTAAGTTTAGCACCTCGGACGTTATTCTACGAGTCAAGATGAAAAATATAATAATAATAACGATAATAATAACGAAATGATCTCTATCTTAAATTTTGATTTTTATTACAAATAAATTATTTTAATTCATTAATTTATAATGGAACTTTAATAAATTTTCTAACTTTTATAAACTTTGTTATGCCTAGCTATAATTGCTGCCATGTTTGGCATACAGTTGTAGCTCACTTTGACGTTGAATGTTTTGCAGATCTTGTGCAGTCGGTAATGGGGAGGAAAGTGTTTATCGAGCAGTCGCAAGAATTTCTTGCCGATGATGGTTTTAACATGCTCGCTAAACGGTGGGTTAAACCACGTGATGTTTCTTTTCCTCTTTTTCTTTTTTTTAGAGCCTATCTGCATACTCTAGTTTACCAGTGTCTCCGCTTTGATGCATAACCTCTACGTAATTTAATTAATATATATATATATATGTTAGCAAAAGTGATTGGACATATATATATATATATTAATTAAATTAAAACGCTACACCTAAATTTTTATTTAAGAACCGCAACAGGGTGTTTCGCCCAAAAAAATGGTTTATCAGGAGATTATCTGAAATAAAAACAACAACAAAAAACAAGATAAATAGAAATATATTAACAGCAAATAAAATAAAAACTGAAAAATAGACAATTTGAAAAATTATAACAATAAAATCCTTGAATAACTTGAAAATCTATTAAATTGCTATTTCGTATTAAAAGGAGCAACTGTGCAGACGAAATAGATCTCTTGTCACCGGCAAGTGACGTAGTGTAGAAGAAGCGTGCATGTATAAGAATCATGAGTAGTGGAAAAACTCGGGTTCGATGTTTAGCGAGATTACAAAAAATTTTTTAATTTCAATTTATTTTTATGACGGCACTTGCCAGTGAGTTCCGCTCTTTTATTAAGTACGGATCATGCATCCGTCAGGAGAATGTCTAGCTTTTCATCAAGGCAAAGATGCAATCTTTGTTATTGTACTGTATATATATTTATATTTTTATTTTTTATTATTGCAGGAGTAAATCGATCTTCCCCGCAGTGTGCTCAATGAAAATATCAGAGCAATATAATGCAAAATTTATTCAATTACCGTTTAAAAATCACAACAGTCTGTTTCATCCTTAGAATCATCAGGTAGTTACTTAATCAAGTACAAATTGGTAAAAATCGTGCAATTCTATTTAAATAAGTAACCACCTGACAATTCTAAGGATGAAACAGACTGTTGTGGTTTTCAAACAGTGATTGAATAAATACTTTTTTATTATATTTATTGCAGTTAAATCGACCTCTGATTTATAAAAGAACTTATGAATTTTAAATCAAGTAAGATTTGTTAAAGTTTTTTATGTTTTTACCATTTTTGAAATTTGAAATGCCTGAGTCCTCAAGCGGTGAGTTTTGGGTAAAAAATCCACACCAAAAATTTTGGCTCATTATGACGTCATACAGATCTGACATGCTACAGTTGAAATTTGAACTTTAGAGTTTTTAGAGTATTTTGCGTATTTCGAAAACCACTTGTTGCAAAGTGATGAAATTGGTATCAAAATGTGTGCCAAGATCAACTTCCATTGAACATTTAATACTAAATTTAATATATTTTAGATTGTTATTTCTGTTATTTGGATTTTGTGTCCTGTATCGGCTTTGCGGTTGTTATTTTGCGTTTGCATTTTTAATCAATTATTGAAAAATTTCTTTTATGAAAACCTCGTACGACAAATTTGATAAACAACCACGTAATTAGGTCATTAATCTCGATCTTTAAATTAGAAGGCAAAATTTTATTCATTTGAAGAGGGCTAATGTAAGACGAAAATGTCTATGGTTTCTTTTCGTTTTATTTTGGAATGAATAAATTACACAAATTTTGTAAGGTCATCAAAAGTGTTTTTATTGTCAGCCTCTTAGCAAGCTATAAGTTTTCAAGCTTGTAAAAACTATCTTTATTCCAATCAATAAGCCCAGCATGCTTTTAGATCAAAAGAAAACAATCTTTTTTGTTTAAATCAATAAGCCCAGCATGCTTTAAAATCAAAAGAAAACAATCCTTATTCGTTCGTTTTTGTTCAATCTTTTTCGTTTAAACAAAAACAAAGTATCTGATTTAGGAAACAAACAATTGTCTTTATTTTGATCGAAAATATAGGCTGTTGTAAATCTTTGTTTGTTTTAGTTTTTCTTTAAAATCTTTTCCCGCATTCTTTTAAAACCAACATAATGACGCACTTATGGTTTTTCTGAAAAGTCAACATTGAACCAAATTTCCATTGGCTTTTCAGACTGTGATTCAATGGGTGATCATGATTCTATTTGTATCTAAGATAATTACTCTTAACTCAACAACAATGAAATCGAACTAAACTCAACAAATAAAAGCCATGCACTAGATTAATATTTTCTACAAGTTATTGGATCGCCAACTAGATCAAATAAAGTTTTAGAAAAATATTTATTCTCATTCTCATTTTTGTTTGCACATATAAAATTATTTTTATAACTAAGACACTTGCCAAAGCTGATGACTAATACGAAGGTAAAGTGGCTTTAGAATATATAAAACACTTTTTGATTTAAAGCTCGAGAGGATGTAGTTTAACTGACCTCTTCTCTCCCATCGCTCTTCAGAGGAAATAAAATAGACGGCAAATATATAAAACTAAAAACAAGTAAATTAAATAATATGATCAGAAGAAATTTACAACGATATTGCGTTAGCAGATAAAGGCCGCTAAAGAGATTTTGGGTACATAACAAAGGTAATGTATTTTGCTTAGTTATATTTGCTACGTTTAGGCTTTTGGTAAAATCGCGCAAAACCGCAATTCAGGCAAAATTACTTTGCCCTCCTTTCCCAAATTTTTTGGTCTGCATGGATTATCTCCGGCCGCAATCAACGTTAATTGATGATTGTTTTGTTAAATCTATTGTATAAAAAAGAGAATAAGACTATTCTAGAAAATTTATTGAAAGAAATTGAAAATTTTTGATTGTGTTTTGGCTCAAAAAGTAGGTTATCTGTTTAAAAATTTCGGAAGTTTAAGTCCCTAAACAACTCTGGATCTATGTATCAAATCTTCAACAATCATGTAAAATTGTAGGTTTTAAGTTATATCGCTTATAAAGTTTAAAATATTTACTTTTTTTTATCCAACTTAAAAATGAAATAAAAGTGTTCAAATTAACTGTCCCTTAGTACAGTTTTCCAGAAACTTAAAAAAGTTGACCGTGTCTTGTTCGTGGGGTTCAAATTTTTTATATTTTATTTTTTCTTTGTCAAATAAAATTCATGTTGTTTCCAAATTATCTTTATTTGCACCAGTGGAATATTTGTCAACGTAATAAATCAACTGTTTGATGCCTAACTCAACTATAAGCTTTTCACATTTGTTATACGGCAATACTAAAGAATACATTGTACAATCTTGTAACGATTCACAAGATTTGTTTAAAATTGCATCCATTTCCGCGTGCAGTATGTAAGGATACTTGATATTAATCCAACCTGCAGCTTTATCGTTTACATGCCAAGAAATAGAAACATTTCCTGGACCTTTGTTGTAACCTATTCCAACTATTTTTCCATCTTTGCTTGCTATACAAGCTCCTACTTTTGTGCTTGGGTCTTCACTTCTCAGAGCAGTAAGAAAAGCAACACTCATAAGATAATCATCTAAATCAAGAACAGAATTAAGTTCCATCTTTAGATCTATTTGACTTTTTGTTGTTGCAAAAAACAAAATTACATCAAAGTTCCTTTAAAAACTTTTTCAACAACTGACTTCAATGTCATTAATGATTACAAAAAACCACCATATAAAAAAAGCAGTGTCTAAAATATTGACTTTGTTGTTGTTGCAGAATGCAAAATTACATCAAAGTTCCTTTAAAAACTTTTTCAACAACCGACTTTAATGTCATTAATGATTACAAAAAACCACCGTATAAAAAAAGCAGTGTCCAAGATATTGGCAATCTGTAGCGTCATCAAGCGAGTAAAATCATTGGATAGTTTAATTGAAAAAATTGTATTTCTACTATCATATACATTTTTCTGTGTGAAGAATTCATATATTAATAAACCAAGAAGCAAAAGCAAAAATAGCAGTAAAAACTGAAATTTATTGTGAATTGGTTTTGAATTATAATCGTGTTATGAAAATTATGATTGAAATTATGAAAAATGGAAACTGAAAGTTTAGGTTAAAATGACAACCCTACACAAATCAATAAATATATTAAAAATCAATGATATTTAAGAATTGGAAGTAGCAAAATTTGTACATTCTTACAATGAAAAAAGACTTTTTGAAAACTTTAACATGTCCATTAAAACAACTAATCAATTCCACAACTATCAAACAAGATATGGCACAAATGAGAACTATTATTTAAAAAGAGTAACATTGCAGCGTACCTTCTTATTTTCTAATGCGGTAAACATTTGGAATAAAGTTCCCCTTAAAATAAAAAAATCTTTCAAAGCAAAGTTTTTCTAAGTGGTTCAAAATCAACAAAACTAATTAATATTGATTCATGACTGATTTCCAGTAAAAGATCTATTGAAATAAAAACTTGCATACATGTATTGTATTGTGTTTGTTTTAGTTTTTCTGTGTTCATGTGTGCCTTTCTTTTTTCTTTCGTTATTTGAATTTTCTTTGTGGTAGTTAATATAAAATTAGTTTTATTCTACATTAAAAATAATGGGAAGTTTTGACTTGAAGACCAAAAAATGGTCTTTTGCTGTCCGGTTCAGCTATGATAGACAGATAGACAGATAGACAGATAGACAGATAGATAGATAGAACAATACATATAAATACAAACAGCAAGCAAATAAAATTGGTGCAATGGTTGGGAGCATCGAAGAACATGCGTTATCGAGTCAGATGCTCCCTAATACAATCAGTTATTAAAAAGTAATACAAAGAAACATGCACAGCAGAATGACAGAAAACATAGAAATTAACATAAACATTTACATAAGAAATTTTGGCCAAGATTTGCGCATGAAATTTACAGAGACATTTACATGAAACATTTAAAGCACAAAGCTAAAGCAAAAAATCAAAAAAAACAAAGCGACTCAATACTTCGACATCAGATCATCCTTATATGATTTTTTGAACGAAAACCAATGCTTGCTTTTAGTGCTGAGATGAATACTTTTCCAAAGCTTTACACCTCTATAAGACAGTAGTAATTGGCCAAACAATTTTGTAACACGGGGTAGAAAATAGGTTGATGTTTTAATTAATCTTGTTTCATATGAATGGATTTCATTAATTTTTTTCAAAAAGTTTAAAAAAACACAAAGTAATTTATTATTTTCCAGTTGATGCATAAATTTACCTAATTCGAGGTTGTAAATATCAGTTACTTTTAAGGTGTTCAAGGATTTGTGTAACCTTCCAACAGGTGTATATATCAATTTGTTAGTTATGACCTTTAAATTGCGATTAAGTCGAATTTCAACTTTCTTTAGCAGCCAAGATTTGATGTGTTTTAACTTATTAATTAAATAGGTATATAATAGTTAAAACATTTTCATTTCCATAAAGTCTTGGTGACGCAGAACGTAAAAATAACCAATGGTATTCACAGAACCATTAATTCTTTTATTTTCCAGTAGTCTTTAAAAAGACTATTTTTTAAAAAATTTTTCAGACAACTTTTGTTAAAAAAAATCGTTGGCAAATAACAAGCTGCAAGAATACCGTGGTTCATATAGTATTAGAAGACATCGAAAGTAATGGCGTCTCTGATTGCTTGGAGAAAGAGAGCACGTGATTGGTTACGCGCTCACTTGCGCGGCAAGCAAGAAAGCTTCAATCAGTAAACAAGCTCTTTCTAGCCACAAAGAGAGAGTTCAAAAGACTCTACGAAGATGGTTTTGATGCTCTATGAAGAAGTCCTGTTGCTAAAATAGAGAACCATTTAATATTAAATTTTTCCGCGCAAATTTTGTGGTCTAACAAATGTTGATCAATAGCCGAATAAGAAATAGGTGCATTTTGAATAGATTTGCTTTGATGTCTTGAGAAATCTTTTGAAGGTCTAATTTTATTTCTAATAAATTTTGGAACATGTTGTCGAATTCGTTCTTCCAGTCGTTGGGGCATTCTACCTACGTACACACTATTACAGTGGCACAAGTATTTGTACACAATATTACTTCGCTGATGAGCAGGCAAAACAGCCTTTTCAAAAGAAGGTAACATCTTTTTTGAAGAAAAAAATTACTCTTGCCGACACTGATTCAAAATAATTATTGACTGTTGACTTTGTTTGTTTTTTATATTTAAAGGGAAACGTTTCCAATCTAAGGTAATTTTAGTTGTACCGGACTTTTCTGGACCGAGTCGCTTGGGTGTTTGAAAATTTGAAATTTTCTTTGTAATTCCGGAATTTATGACTACTTCGGGTACCCATTTTGTGGCAAAATATTTTCGATTTTTTTACTTTATTTGAGAACTTTTTAGGAGAGCAAATTTCAAGAGCTCTGTGAACAAGAGTGCAAATAACATTAGTTTTTTTATTTCTTGGTCCAAATGAATTCCAGCGTGTGTACTCTTCTGTGAATGTGGGTTTTTTCTATAAACTAAAGGAATAAACTTTTTGTTAGACTTTTTGATCAAAACATCAAGAAACGAAAGTGACTAGTTAATTTTTTTTTGTGAGTATAAACCAAAAACGAATCTAGAGAATTAAGTTTTTGAAGAAACTAGTTGCATTTTGAAAATGATAAAAGTTATTAACATATTTAAAATAAAGAAAAGGTGTTTTTAAAGAGTAAATGTTCTTAAAATCCCACAAAAATATTTGCAAGAGCAGGTCCAAGGGGACTGCTCATGGCAACATCATCAATCTGCTGGTACATAATGCTATAAAAGCTGAATTCCTTAGATTTAGTAACACTGTACATTAGTTGGCAGAATATGTTCTTGGAAAAGCTAAATGGAGTTAAGTAGCTGTTGTATAGAGTTTCAGCACAGATATTAATTGTTTCTTCGAGTGAAACAATAGTAAACAAACTACTGATGTCAAAGGAACCAAAACAAAATAGCTTCAGGGTCAAGATCACGGACACTCCGGGCAAAGGTGAAGGAGTCTTTAACGCAGTTAGTAGAATATAAATCCAATTCAAGCTGAAGAATAAAAGATTGGTATTTGGCCAATTCATGTTAAGCGGAGCCAGTCACTGAGAGAATCGGGCAAAGTGTGATGTTCTTTTTATGGATCTTAGGTTATCCATTCATTCTTGGCCTTTGAACGCCAATAGCACTGTATGACTTCATAAACAAACGGGGGTAATTTATCTTTTTTGGTAAGTCTTAGTAGCTATCTTTGGAGTCTAGTTTCTATCTTTGCAGTGTTGTTGTTTTCATTTCAGTTTCAGTATCTAAGCATTTAAATTTTAAATAGTCAGATAAAATTTTCTTCATTTTCTCAATATAGTCACAACGGTTAAGAATAACCACACTTGATTCTTGTTGATTATTAGATTAGGATTATTACATAATAACTGAATGGTTTTATAGAATTCACGTTGGATATTAAAGTCAGATTTGTCATTGGATGAGCCACAGAACGAATCGGCCAAACCGTTCAGTCTAACTAATAATCTATCAAACTTGGCTTTGCTTGTGAGTGAATGATATTATAATTGACTATCCAGAATTTTAAATTACTGCTGATTCTAAAGTTAGTGTGTTGTCTAAACGTTTCAAAATATGAAACGGTAAGTTTGCAATTGCAGACTTTTTAAATTAGAAGCAATAAAATTTATTTTTGATTTTTTTGCAAACCCTATTCGCAGTTGTTTTTAAAACGTGTCCACGGTTATTCATTTGGATATTTTGCAGATCGATTGAAAGATGGAAAATGTGAGACTTTGATTTGATTGTCAAATAGTTTACAAAGTAGTTTTAAATTTTTAGATTTAAATTAGTTTTAGATTTAAACTTTTTGCAAAGTAGTTTTAAAAACACAAATGTCAGTGTGGAAAAACGTACAAATTTATATTCATGAATCAGTTTTCAATGTACTTTCTTTTACTAGGTCCCTGTCAAAGCATTTTTGGAAAAAAAGGACCATAACACTTTAAATGATTCTGACTTCATTAGAAACATATATTATTCAAAGTGCTCTTTCATTGGTTTATTACTTTTGCGTTTCGCTTTCGAGAAAGCAAGTGATTTTTTAGAAAATTTGATTATTATTCTGTTTATCTGTATAAAGTTGAAACTGCCTTTCCTGTTTGTTGTCAGATTGCGAGCCAGTAACAAAATTAAAATCAATTTTAAAGATTTCAAAAACTTTAACCCTGCGAGTCAGGAGAATAAATATAAAGACAGAATGAAAATATAGTATGACGGAAATTTTGAAAAAAATTTTTCCAGCTCGTATTAGATAAATCTTAAACTTTGAATTTTCTTTAAAAAACCAAATCATTTGTTATTAACATTTCAAAAAAATTGGTGTAGCTTATTTTTATCTATATTTAAAATGTTAATACAATAAACCTTTTTTTTATTTTTTTTAACAGATTAGCCTACTAAGAGCAAGATCTCCCGGTTAATAGATGAATCACGATTTAAACCCAAGACATTTAATCTCATGTTCACAGATAAATCAAGGTTTAAATAGAATTCCTTAGTCTTGTGGTTACGTAGAAGGCATTGTTTTTTGGTAGATATGTTATTACCTTCAAACTACGTCATTTTTTAAAAATAGCTGTTTTTTAAGAATTTTTCCAAGATTTGGTTTTGTTAACATAGTACAGTAAAAAGACAATATCTGAACTTCACAGTATTGTTAAAATAAAACCTTAGGAAGGATTCGAAAAAAGTAAATTACGCAAAAACGTCACCTGACCAACAAAAGTGAATTATCCAAAAACGCCACTTGACCAACACAACAGCTACAGCTATCACATAATTCCCCCTTGCTTCCTGCCTCTTGTCTATGAGGTTAAGGTTAGGGTTAGGGTTCTTGCTTATGAGGTTAGGGTTAGGGTTAGGGAAGCTGACAGCTGTTGTCGGCAACTGATTGCTTTGGAAAATTTCCCTTTGTTGTCAGTCAACTTCCGGTTTGTGGGAATTCCACAAATTTTCTCGATCAAGTGACATCGACTCCCTTAGGCATTTTACTGCTGAAGCAACTTGTAGACCCAAGATGGGGTGCTGGAGCCAAAACACTGCGCAGAACTGCTGTATATTGGGTCTACTCAACTGTTGAGTACTGCACATCAGTTTGGTATCCCAGCGTTTACACTCGCCTCATAAACAAAGTCCTGAATGACGCTTTTGCATAGTCACGGGATGCCCGCGTCCCACTCCAACGGACCACTTATTCATATTTTTAGGCATGAAGCTCAGATTTCCTTAGTTTGCTTAGCTTTCTGGGGTTTCCTGGACACTGGACTCTGACCATATCCGGTGGGTCTTCAGATACTCGCCAAGAGAGACTAAGATCGTGACGCCCGTTTGTGTCAGCTGCGCAAAAGCTATTAAACAATATTGCCGGACTTGGCATCCGCGCTTTTCAGAGGACGAATTACAGATGGACACGGAGTACTGTGAGAATACATCCAGGCTTCGTGCTTTTATATCCATACCAATACCAGGCCTATAGAAATGAGTTTTTCCCAAAAAGCTTGGCTCTTGGTCAATTAGCTGTGAACTGGTGTTGGGCAATTTGATCAGTTCGTGGTATAAATGGGGTCTCGCTACTTCACCGAATTTTGAGTGCGGCGTCCTTAAAGAACCGCAGACTACGTCCTAATAGCGTGCGTCATACATTGAGCATCACATGAAGCATGAGGCCTGACGGTTTTGGATGACAAAGCTCTATGCTGGCTTAACACCATTACTGCCAGCATGTAATCCGAGCAGGACAGCAGCCTGGGGTAGTAAAAGTGATAAATCCTCGGCCCCAGTCGTGTTTGTGACGGACCGGAAGTAGATGTTCTTTCCAAATGACAACGACGACAAACTTTAGCATTATCAAATATAACACACATGCATTGGCATATACATTGGCACACTTGCATTGGCACATCTATTTATTCTTCCACATTTTCATTAACTTCTCTTCTCTTTTTTGTTTTTTTGCTAAGTTGCATCTGTCTATCAGATTTTTGAATTTGTCCTGCTATAGTTCACTTAATATGTGAATAAGGCCTTTTTCCCTAAAAGTAATAACAATCTAAAAACCACTGTTTTAAGTACTCAAAACCCGGAAGCTTTTTCAAAAGTTTCAGTTTCTGTCAACAAGATCTTTTTTCAGTTAAAAGTAGTAATTTATTGAATTAAAAATTTAGTCAAATACATTGCCCGTAGCTGGTGCATCGGGTGCGTAGATTTACTAATATCAGATTCCAAAAAAATTTTGCTAAAACCTTTTTTTGGTACGTGGTAATTGTGACGTGCAAGGTGTAAGTTTCAATTAGGCAGTGGATGAAAACAAATGTTGGAAACAGTAATTACCTTTTTAATTTAAATTGTATTTAGCGCCGCTTTAAATTATATTTAGCAAAATATGGCTTTACTTTTTATTCTGAGATTATATGATGATGGATTAAATGAGACTAATTATTCTGAGAAAACTTTGTGTTTTAATTATTTTTTAGGTAATTAAATGAATATAGTTTTGTTTTTTTTTGCAACCTTAAAGTGTTTTTACGTTTTTTAATAAAAATTTATAAAAGTAATCTAATGTAATGTAGTCCATGCGTATTTTTTTTTGATCAAATGTCAAATCCATTGACTAAATCTTCAAATTTATCACAAGATCTATCCTTATAAATTTGGTACATTAACCCTTTGCGGTCCAAACTCATGTCACACATGCATTTAGTTTATAACCTTTCTAAAAAGTTCAAACCGTATGTAACAAATGCATGGAAGTATTTTTTATCAATATGGACTAGGAGAATTTCTGCAAAACTTGAAAATTATTTCATAAAATCAACATACACATAAACATCTTTTAAAAAATTTAGAAACAGAATTTGGTCCTAAACTGACCAAAATATTAAATTTGATTGGACCGCAAAGGGTTAAAATATCTCCAAAACCTAAATATCACTTTGTACTTGTTTAATATAACGAAGGTGCCATAGGTTTAAGGTGGCCACCAGAGGTAGCAGAGTTCTTGTGATGATAAGGCTCTTCGAGCAGCTCTCTCTGTTCTTCCAGCTCTGCAAATCACTTGTACTTAACTTCGTCATATTTTTATAAAATAACAAGTAAATAAATTATGTTTAGAGGATGATGTTATACTATTTTTTTTCGTTTTTAGCGAGTTTTATTTAAATGCATCGTCGAAACGTGTGCAAAGATATTTTGCTAATATGCATTTTTCGTGGTTTTTTGAATTGAATAAAAGTTTATATGATAATAGAAGAACTTTTATCGTTGTATTACGATCAAAAATACAACTAATTATAGAGATATAGCGAAAATGTGAAGTTGACTTACCCGGAGCGTAACCAAAAAACAATAAAAGAGGACGAGGCAAAAATTTGTGCAAAACTACATCAATAATAAATTTAAACAATGAAATGATTTTACTCGCTTAATGGCGCTACAGATTAGCGGAACTTTGAACACTGCTTTTTTTTCAACCAAACTATGCTCCGGTAACCTATTTCACATTTTCGAATCAAGAAGCGTAAACCGATTTTCGTAATCATAAAAGTCAGTTGTCGAAACAGTTAGTTAAAACAAAAATTTAATTTTTTTTTCTATAGCAATAAGAAAATCAAATAGACTTAGATAGGCACTTAATTTTGTTTTAATGGAGATTATTATTTTATGAAGTTGCTTTTCTTAGAGAACTGAGGAGTGAAGATCCAAGCACAGATATTAAGTTTGTATTGTGAACTTGTATTGTGAGCAAAGACGGAAAAATAGTCGGACTAGGTTACAATAGAAGCCCAGGAGATGTTTCTATTCTTTGGCATACTGGTTGAATTAATATCAAATGTCCTTACATTCTGCAGGCAAAAATTCATGCAATTTTAAACAAAACTAGTGAATTGTTACAAGATTGTACAATGTATTCTTTAGAATAGCCTTATTACGAATGAGCAAAGCTAATAGTTGAGTCATACATAAAAAAGTCGGCTTATTACATTGAAAATTTTTCCACAAAAAGTAACAAAAAAATTACAGATGGATCCCAGACATAATTTGATGAAGCAGCAAAAATAAAATATGAACAGATTGAGCCAAGACGAGAAGAGAAAACCAACTTTTTAAAGATTAAACAGACAGTACTCTAAGTTAATCACAAAAAATATAATGTTTTAAAAAAAAACTAAAACATAACAATTTAAAGAGTCGATTGGCGGTTGGAAAACTTTAAGATAGCTTTGAAAAGCCTGTTCATTCCTCGAAGACTTTTTATCTGACACTCATCGGGAGGAAAAAGCGTCAGAAGCGTCAGAATGAACTGAGAGCAATCCAATTGTGCTTATATAGGCAGGGAGAATGAGTCTGATTGGCTAGAAAAGGCAGCCAATCAAGAAAAGAAAAGAAAAGAAAAGAAAAGAAAACGATAGTATGTCTGATTGTTCAAGAGAGACAACAAATCAAAAGAGAAAGTAAAAGAGCGTTAATAAATATTTTTAAACTGTAAAGAAATTTCTTGTGTCGACAGAGATTGGGTTGAAAAGATTTGATAAGCGTAGCTTCGAGAGCGGAGAGGTGGAAAGAAGTACGTCTTCGGGCAAGGATAGAGAATTTGGTGTCACTGTATTGGCTGGCACAGGGAGGGTTCTCCAAAAGACAGACACACAGAAAGAAGTTTATTTTGTCAGAGATTATTACGCAATGTGTGGAAAAGGTCATCCAAGAGTGAAAGTTGGCTTCTATGAAAACCCGGTTTGTAACAATAACAACAAGAACAAAAGATTAACCACGCATTACGGTGGTTTCCGCTAATTATCTGAAGCTCTAAAAATTTTTGCATAGACTTTATTTTGTAAACTCAAAAATAATTTTTACAGATTTCAGAATAAAGAGTAAAGCCAACATATTTTGAAACATTGTTAATTCAGGAAGTTTTGGAATTATAACTCATTCCATTCTCAACTGCGTTAAACTCTTTTGTTTATGATGGAATGAGTTATAATTCCAAAACGTCCTGAATAAAACAATGTTTCAAAATATATTGACTTTACTTTTTATTCTGAAATTAGTTAAGCGTTTCAAATTTTATGCTCCGGAATTTTTACAGAGATCTAAAGAAATATAAAGATAATTTATTTGATGAATCATTGCCAAATAGCCAATAGAATTGAAGTCATTTTAAAAAAAAAATTGTCAGAATGCAGAAGAAGCGAGCCGAACTATAAAATAAAAAAGACAGTACTTTTTACGTCGACAAGTCTACTACATGGTCAAAACCAGAAAACCAGCATAAAACTGTTTTCATAGTAAAAAAGTTTGTTTGTTTACGATTTGTTTGCAAAATCGAACCTACCACGACGTAAAACTGCATATTCTTAAAGACTTATTCACCGATGTTATTGTTCGACAAGTGTTGTGTAATTGAACCCGCTCTAAGCTCGGGGTCTGGGCGTAGTGTACGATCATTAATTTGGTGCCCAAATAATAAAAAACAAGCAGACGAGTAAGTACATTTGTTCTCACTAAAGGTAAGACATGTTTCGCCGCTACTTTAAGAAAATGCTGAAAGTTTGCATCGTGTTCTTGTTTAGTATTGCCTTAGATGGTAATGTTGTCGAGTCATACAAACGTTCTTTTGCAAATATTGAGATCAATTATATCTTCAATCCGTTAAACCACGGAACTGCATTAGTCAGACCAAACAAAATTTTTTTACTCTTCTAAGGTTTTCCATTAGCCTTAAAAGCTGTATACGGTCTGTCTTTTATTGGAATTTCCAATTGGTAGTAGGCACCTTTCAAATCTAAAGTGCTGACGTAATAGAATCTCGCCGCTTTATTTACCAAATTTTGCATCTTAAGCAGTGGATAGCCATCTCATAGCATACATTTATTATCGGCCTCACTATAGTCAATGCACAGTCTTTTTTCTGATTGTCTCCAGTCACGACAAGAACTTTTGCGCGCCAAGGGAAACAGCTCGGTTCTATTATTTCTTTTTTCAAATAATTTTTATTGTTTCAGCAATAATGTGCATAGATGTCATAATGTGCCATGATCACTTTCCACGCAAACCAAAGAATGGTTGCGCGATTTAGTGATTATAGTTTGCAGTCACTTGTTAAATGTTTGAACAATCGTGGCACAATATTTGCCTTAATACACTTCAGCAAGTTAATACACAACAAAGGATTTGGACCCCTAAAATTAAGTAGAACATGATCATGCAACCTTAAAATGTCTTTCCCAACATTGACATCGGTAAATAAATCTTTAAGAACATGCAGTTTTAAATTCTAGTAGCTTTGATTTTGCAAATGAATCGTAAATAAACAAACTTCTTTACATTGAAAATAGTTTCAGGTTACCGCCAAACCAATCTTGTTACTCTTGTTACGACGCTGAAATCTATTTGCAATAGCAAATTTTGAATTGATATAACTCATACTTGAACCGAAGTCAATTAGGGCATTCGCCACATCATTATTTAATAGTATACGCACATTTACACTATCAGGAAAGCCAGCGATGTTTTTTATAACTTCGACGTCATCATCATTAAAAACAACTGAACAGTTGAACCTTTTAAGGCGGGAACAACATCGTCTCGCAAAATGACTACTGTATATACTGTATAGCTACCGCATTTGAAGCACTTTTTTCTTTAGGCCAAACATGAAACTTTTTATGGAGTTGGTTAGAACCACAGCAACGTTCGCATATTTTGATTTGCTGTCGAATTACACAAGCATCACAAGCCTTTTCAAAACAAGACGGTTTAACGACTTCTGCATGTTTTGTTTTGCACTTTTTAATTGCACAATTGAGGTGACTTCAGTACTTTTACCATCAGTCGTAGTGTAGCTCTCCTAACTTTCCTGAACCGTGTCAAACATTGAGCATGATTAAATATGGCTTCTAATGTCACCGAATAGTCCCTTGTATTCTCTAGAAATTTGGATCTAAGCGACATAGACAGTTGATTGTTTTCCTGCTGAGCCTGCCATATCTAATGAAGATAAGTTAAAATGTTTAATTGCTCACATCATTAAAAAAACTTTTGCTTATTCTCGCAACTAATTGCGCATGCACTAATCATCTTTTTTTATGTCGTCAAGTCTACTATCTACCATCTGGTCGAAACCAGAAAACAATAGCAGGAAAACCAGCAATGTTGTGTAATCGAACCCGCACTATACGCGTAACTACCAAGGCAGCTGTAAGCACAGACAAATTGCACAACAATATGACGTATTAATACATAGTGTACGCGTGCAAAGTTTGGGTTTGATTGCACGACAGATCTGGAGTATTAATCAATGAGATGAGAAAACGCTAAAAGAGTTTCATGCCGTAGAGAAAATCCAAAAACTTCTTTTAAAATCAAATTAAAATTGTTTTTCTACAATCTTATAGTTCGATAAATTTCTAAATTCTCCAAATCATTCTAATTCTAATTCTCTTGTAACATCTGGAAGTTGCGCATCTGTATTTTATATTTTAAGTTTGAAGTGTGGCTGCTTGACCCGAAGACCGAAGAAATCTATTCGCAGCTTTCCCGTTGTCAAAAACCACATTTAAATGCTATTTCTGTTACTATTTTGTTTATTATTTACTATGTACTTATTTTTTTGTTCGTTTGTTTTAATTTTTTATTTTGTACTTGGTAATGTTGTTTGATGGCAAAATAAACTGATTTCTATGATCAAAGGACATTCAACAACTACATCATGAGAGTGTAAAACGTATTTTATTACACGACAAGGCCCTGTTTCGCCCTTGTGGGGCTCATCAGGTGCAAGCAAAGTACGAGTTACAATATCAATACGTCAAGCAATACGGCACAACGGTTAGTAAATACAATAAAGTTCAAAACTAAAACTAACAATAAATTTAGCATGACCAGTTTGATTGATAGTCAGGAGGCGGGGAAAACTATTCCTGCGTTGCTTTGGTCATCCTCTTCGAGTCATAGTAGAGTGGTCTTAGTTCGGATTTATAACCAAGGTATCTAGTCACCAAGGTTAAATGAAAGAAGCCGGATTTGCCACATATGGAATGCACGGAATCCACCGTATCTGTAGACCAAAGTAGCACCTCGTACCGGCATGAAAAACAAACATACAGAAGGATTTAAAATCTAGTCACCAAGGTAATCCTTGGTTATAATTCCGAACTAAAGACCTTGGTTATAAATCCGAACTAAGACCACTCTACTATGACTCGAAGAGGATGACCAAAGCAACGCAGGAATAGTTTTCCCCGCCTCCTGACTATCAATCAAACTGGTCATGCTAAATTTATTGTTAGTTTTAGTTTTGAACTTTATTGTATTTACTAACCGTTGTGCCGTATTGCTTGACGTATTGATATTGTAACTCGTACTTTGCTTGCACCTGATGAGCCCCACAAGGGCGAAACAGGGCCTTGTCGTGTAATAAAATACGTTTTACACTCTCATGATGTAGTTGTTGAATGTCCTTTGACCTAGGCCAAATCCTCGTTTCTTTTGATTTCTATGACTCTATGTCCATTGTGATTGGTAAATCGGAAACAAATTTCAAGCGATGATTTTTTTTAGAGGTCGCCAGATTTTTGTGACGGAAAGTAAATTCTGTTTACCGAAGTGGCTCGTTAAGTTACCTTGGGTTAGAAAGTAAGTCACGGTATGAAAAAGGTTAAAAAACACTGCTCTAATCGTAAAGCATGGATTAAAAGAGTCAAAGTGAGAGATTTACTAGACCACATAGTTTGCCAACGTGAACATTTTTGTAAGTAGAAAATAATTTTGCAAACATATACAACCCTGTAGCCTACCAGTTCAGCCAAGCATCCATTTGCAAAATGTCTTACCTCAATTCTTGACATCGTTCTTCAGCCTTTTCTACTTACAGTAGTTCTCAACATTGCCTTTTTCACGAGTCTGCCATTGGCCAGCATCGTTTGTACATAGCGCAAAGTAGTATTCTTTACAGTGGCAACTGATTTTCTAATCGTGCCGAAAGTCGTTCTATCTTTTGCTTTTACGATCTAAAAAATATTTTTCAAAATCTTTTAACTCTATATTTTATTTATTTATTTTTTTTGAAAACAACAATTTTGTCTACGGTTTTAAACGCTAAAAACTCATAGATTAATACTCTGGACTAATAAGAACTCTCTTTTTTATATTATGGATTAGGGTTAGTTCGGCTTGTTTCTTTAGTTCGGCTTGCTTCTTTGGCATTCTGACGAAGTCGCTTGAAGATTTTCAAACAAAAAGCTTTGAAAATTACTCCAATTTTATTAGTTATTTTTAAGTTCTGTACAACTAACCGTTTTTTCAAGCGCTTCAAAATCTAACAAATCATTTTATTTATTTGAAAACGTAAAAAAAACTTTTCAAATTTGTTCAGTCACAAGCAACATAAAACCTTGTGGATACAACTGGGTTCACTTCATTTTGCTTCTTTTGATTGCTTATACAATTTAGATTATTTTAAGTCTTTTTTTATGTGTACACTTAAGTTTTTACACAGTAACGTTAAAATTTTGATACATTTTTTTATTTTTTAACTTTCTAATTTGAATCAAACCATTTGTTAAACGGTTACTGCACTGAATTTGTAGACAAAACTTAGTTTGTTACAAGTTAAATTTGTTGATAAAAGTAATAAAAAGAACAGTTTAATAGTATCATTTAATAATTCAAAAATGGCTTATGTTTCTTTTCCTGGTTCTGATGATCATTACATGAATAATGCTTTCATAGAAGCATTGAACAGTGATGACCCAAGCACCAAGGTGGGGGCATGTATCGTCGATAAAAATGGAGAAATTGTTGGAAAAGGTTTTAACCGATTTCCAAAAATATCGAAAAAATTTGACGAAAGCTATCCATGGAGCCGCCAAAACGGTAATTGGAATGAATTCTTGGAATCAAAGTATGCCTATATTTTGTTTGGTGATATTGATGCAATAACAAACTGCAATAAAAACTTGGAAGAGTCTACTCTTTATACATTGATACATCCATCAAATGTTGGGGCTCAACTGATAGTTAAAAAAGGCATAAAGAAGGTAGTACATTATTCAGATAAATATGAATACAGTCCTATGATTGAAGCATCACGACGTATTCTTCGCCTAGCTGAAGTAGAGGTAGAAAAGTTTCAACCTAAAGATGAAAATAAAGTGTATTTTGAAAAAATGGCAAGAATAACTGTTGAAATACCACAATAAGTTATTATGTAAATTTTTTTGTATAACATAATTTACACGTTTTTAACCTGACAACATATTTTTAAATGCAATTTCTATAGATTAACGTTATTGATATTGGCTGATAGTTACTAATTTAAATCTTATTGTAGTTTTTCCATAAAAATATATACATGTGTTTTACTTTTTATTGATTTTTTGTTGTATATGTAGATGTATTAGTAATTTAAGTGCAACAATTATAGTTTAATCAATAAAGAAATTTTAAAAATTGCTAGTGGTGAAAAGGTGGAAAGAAAGATGAAAGTTATTTAGACAAAGCATCACAAAACGCTTGTATTGTTTTTCTAAGCATTGTTACTTCAACACAGAGGTTTTCAGCTTATAAAAACATTGATGCGCGTGTTGCATAAAGGCTTGTTTTCACTTCGAGCGTGGATTCTTAGTTTCCTTTATTGATTTTTTTGCTTCGCTTAGCGCTCCCTTAGATTTTAAGCGCGGAAAGATCAATAAAGCAAACAAAGAATACTTCATTCCACGTTCAAAGTGGAACCGAGCCTTAAGAATCAATCAAAACCATGCCTCGTTTCCAGAAGTAAATTGGCAATACATCAATGGCTATCTTGCACAAGTCAATTACAACATTAAGGTATGAATATAACCAAAATCAATAACAAAACCCTATCTTACAAAATAAGACATCACAAATTACAAAAATTCAGCTTCAAAAATTTGTGCATTTCGTAAAACGTGTAAGAAAACACTTACCTGCGGAATGAGGGGTTCACAATTAGATAAAATATCACAATTCTTACGGTATAGAAAATAGAATGTCTATGTTTTCCGTTTTTTACTCAAATTGTCTAGTTTATTTGAGTAAAAGTTTATTTGTAACAAGTTGATTTCGTTGACCAAAAAAAGCAAGGAAAAAAAATTTGATAGTGAAATTTACTAGTTCAAAGAGGACTTTTGTTTCTTTTCCTAATTCCGATAAAAATTTTATGCGAATCGCTTTCCTGGAGGCATTGGACAGTGCAGATCCAAGTACCAAAGTGGGGGCATGTGTCGTCGATAACAATAAAAAAATCGTTGGAAAAGGTTTTAACAGATTTCCAAAAATATCAAAAGAGTCTGCTAAACCTTATCCATGGAGCCGAGAATACAAAGATTTGGACGACTGGAAGAAATCAAAGTATGCTTATGTTTTGTACGCTGAAATAGATGCAATAACAAATTGTTCAACCGTTGCCGAGTGTACTCCTTATACATTGTTATATCCATCAAATGTTGGTGCTCAGCTCATAGTCGAAAAAGGCATTAAAAAAGTGGTGTATTATTCAGATAAACATAAGTTCAAACCTATGTTCGAAATGTCAAAACGTATTCTCGAGTCAGCTGAAGTGGATGTGGAAGAGTTCCAGCCCAAAGATGAAAATAAAGCTTATTTTGACAGAATGGCAGACATAACTGTTAGAATAAACGAAAAAATGAAGTGCTAGGTTTAATATTTGTGTGTTTGTACTTTCTTCACTAGAATCTATACTTTTATGTATGTTTATTTTTGTTGTATATGTCAATTGTTTATGCTTAATAAATACAGTTTAATTAAAACGTGAATTTTATTAATCACTTTTTTAGAAAGTTTTGGCAGTAAAAAAAAAAAAACTCAAAATATATATCGCAAATATTGTCAACCGCTTTGGACGAGAGATAAAGATGAAACTTCTCCAGTTCCGGCTTTGTAATTTTTGATGTCACTGCTTATGCCAGATTTCGAATTCGGATCCATTATATGTGCGGATTTAATATAAAGTTTTAAAAGTTTATGGCAATTTGAAATTTCGAAAAGTTTATTAAAGTTCGACCATAAATTAATGAATTAAAATAATTTATTTGCAATAAAATTTAAAATTTATGATAGAGATCATTTCTTTATTATTATCGTTATTATCATTTTATTTTACCTCTAGATTCGCAGAAAAATGTCGGAGGCGCTATACTTTGGACAAAGATCAAATGATTACACTAATCGAATTTTGGAGATGCCAAGATATTGTGTTTTTTGAAAAATATCGTTAGAAAATTATTTGCTTTAGGAAACAGTCTGTTTTTGTTACGATTAGAAAATTTCATTGTTTAATCAATGATATAAATGATTAAACTAATTTTTAAATATAAAGCCTAAAAGAAACCAAAGAAAAAGAAAAAAATACAGTAGTTATAAAATCAAATAATAAGATGAATTATTTCTTTAACCGAAGTAACATGATAGCTGCTACACTTGAATGCGTTTTATTTGTTCAAGTTCTTGCAATAAGTTTACATGATATACTTGATGTTAAAAAAAAAAACGAACAAAGCATTCTTTTTATTCGTTTTTGTTATTGATAATGATTTCAAACAGCTCTATTTTTTCAAAGCTAAGTGTGATTTATTTTTAATGGCATTTTAACTATTTTGATCGAATTTGATAGGAATGCATAAAAATTCTGGATATTCTAATGTTGATTAAAACGACCAAGTAACCCAGTTTTTGACAGAGCAGCGTATCAAATTTTGTATTTTTGTCGAAATATGACAAGTACAGCATTGTACAGGTGAAGCAAAGCTTAACCGAAGTAACATGATAGCTGCTACACCTGAATGCGTTTTATTTGTTCAAGTCTTTGCAATAAGTTTACATGATATACTTGATGTTAAAAAAAAACGAACAAAGCATTTTTTTTATTCGTTTTTATTATTGATGATTATTCCAAACAGCTCTATTTTTTCAATGCTAAATGTGATTTATTTTTAATGGCAATTTTACTATTTTGATCGAATTTGATAGGAATGCATAAAAATTCTGGATATTCTAATGTTGATTAAAACGACCAAGTAACCCAGTTTTTGACAGAGCAGCGTATCAAATTTTGTATTTTTGTCGAAATATGACAAGTACAGCATTGTACAGGTGAAGCAAAGCTTAACCGAAGTAACATGATAGCTGCTACACCTGAATGCGTTTTATTTGTTCAAGTCTTTGCAATAAGTTTACATGATATACTTGATGTTAAAAAAAAACGAACAAAGCATTTTTTTTATTCGTTTTTATTATTGATGATTATTCCAAACAGCTCTATTTTTTCAATGCTAAATGTGATTTATTTTTAATGGCAATTTTACTATTTTGATCGAATTTGATAGGAATGCATAAAAATTCTGGATATTCTAATGTTGATTAAAACGACCAAGTAACCCAGTTTTTGACAGAGCAGCGTATCAAATTTTGTATTTTTGTCGAAATATGACAAGTACAGCATTGTACAGGTGAAGCAAAGCTTAACCGAAGTAACATGATAGCTGCTACACCTGAATGCGTTTTATTTGTTCAAGTCTTTGCAATAAGTTTACATGATATACTTGATGTTAAAAAAAAACGAACAAAGCATTTTTTTTATTCGTTTTTATTATTGATGATTATTCCAAACAGCTCTATTTTTTCAATGCTAAATGTGATTTATTTTTAATGGCAATTTTACTATTTTGATAGAATTTGATAGGAATGCATAAAAATTCTGGATATTCTAATGTTGATTAAAACGACCAAGTAACCCAGTTTTTGACAGAGCGGCGTATCAAATTTTTTATTTTTACTCAAAATATGACAAGTACAGCATTGTACATGTGAAGCAAAGCTTAACCGAAGTAACATGATAGCTGCTACACCTGAATGCGTTTTATTTGTTTAACTTCTTGCAATAATTAAGTATACATGATACACTTGAGGTTAAAAAAAACGAACAAAGCATTCTTTTTATTTGTTTTTGTTATTGGTGATTATTCCAAACAACTCTATTTTTTTAATTGTACGAGTAAATCTAAATGATTTATTTTAACTAACCTGACATATGAACATTTAACAGAATTAATTTGCTCTCAAAAATCTTTCAAGAATCAAATTTTAAATAATTTAACTAAAAAAAGTAAAAACTATCAAGTGAATAAATTGTTTAAGAACTTTTTAGAATCCATTCTTGTTGCTATTTTAGGTTTTTTAAATCACAACACGGTCCTAGAGTCTCATCTATTCTCTTATAGAAATCATCAAATGATCAGATATAATAAAATATGTTTAAAGTGATTTTTTAAAATCGGTTTAGACTTAACGCGAACGCAGGAAAAAATGGCTGAAACGAAAATTCGTGCTTATTGGAAAAAGAATAAAGTTGAAATAATTCAACCTTTGAGCTTGGTTTTGGCTGAAAGCTATCGCAGAAAAAACAAGCGTAATTTTCTTCTCCCTTTTTCCGCATTCGCTTTCAGTTTGAACCATAACCCTGAAGCTTCTTTAAAATTTTAAAATAGATTGCCTTAAAAATATTCAAACATATGACTAATTGAAGTGAAAAGAAAAAAAATCTTCCCATACACCCAAGGTGGTCAATAAATTCTGGTTCATTTTGTTATGTTTTTCCTTCCAAATGTAATTGAAGACCAAAAGAAAAAAAGGTCTTTACTTACGTTGGATAGCAAATCCTGGTTTATTATATTCTTCCCCTAAATTGAGCTCCCCAATCTAAAACACATAACTACGGCTCTGGTCTATGCAAACTTTTAAACAGACCCAATATGACTAAAAGAGTGTATTTCGATAAAACAAATGTGAAATACGTAAAAAATTTATTGTCTGGGTTTTCAGTGCTATAATTATTATAAAATCGAAACCTTCAAAACTAAGTAAAATTTAAAGCGTAACAAAATAACTACTTAAGACAAAAATATCAAAAAAATAGTTACCGTAGATAAATAAGTATTGACATAGGGGAGAAAAATTATTTGCTAAGAAAATTGCATTTATTGTTTAATTTTTCTTGTTTAATTGTCTATAGCAAACTTTTTTATTTATACTCTGGGACAAGTGACATACATAGTTTTTGTTAGAACAGCATAACATCTTTATTTTTTTTAGTCGAAATATGACAAATGCAGCAGTGTTTGTTCTTGCAGAAATTAAACTGTTTGTTCTTGCAGAAATTAAAATGTAATGGAGGTGAAGAGGGTGTCGGACAGACTGATGGCCATGAAGCTGGAGGTAAATGGGTCCATCCTAAATATAGTAAGCGCATATGCTCCACAGGTTAACAACAGCATGGAGGAGAAAAATAATTTTTGGGAAGACCTAGATGGATTGATTGAAAGTATATCAAAAGAAGAGAGGATAGTTCTTGGTGCAGATCTTAATGGACATGTGGGCGAAGGAAACATAGGGGATGAGGAAATAATGGGGAGGTACGGCGCTGGAACACGAAATAAGGAAGGATCAATGGTTGTGGATTTTGGGAAAAGAATGGATTTGGCGATTGTCAATACTTATTTCAAGAAGAAAGATGAACACAGAGTGACATATAAGAGTGGAGGAAAAAGTACCCAAGTAGATTATGTGATGTGCAGAAGGAGAAACTTGAAAGAAATGTGTGATTGTAAGGTAATATTGAATGAGTGTGTCGCAGAGCAGCACCGTATGGTGGTATGCAAAATGGCTCTTATGGTGAAATAGAAAAAAGCAGAGAAAGTAAAGCCAAAGATACGATGGTGGAAACTAAAAGAGACAAGCTGTCAAGAAGCGTTTAGACAAGAGGTGACCAGGATTCTGGGAGGCAAGGATGGGTTACCTGATGAGTGGGACAAAACGGCAGAAATGCTAAGAAAAACAGCTGAAACTGTACTGGGAGTGACATTCGGAAAACGAAAAGGAGACAGGGAGACTTGGTGGTGGAATGAGGAAGTTCAAAAGAGCATAAAAGAAAAGAAAGAGGCAAAGAAAGCATGGGACAAAATAAGAAATGAAAATACTAAAAAGATATACAAAGAAAAGAAGAGTAAGGCAAAGAAGGCAGTTGCAATGGCAAAGGGACGTGCATATGACAATTTGTATGCTAGATTGGAAACAAAAGAAGGTGAAAAGGAGTTATACAAATTGGCTAGGCAGAGAGACAGAGCAGGGAAAGATGTACAGCACGTGAGGGTAATAAAGGATGAAAATGGTAATGTGATGGTAAATTCGGAAGCAGTGTTAAAGAGATGGAAGGAGTACTTTGAGAAACTGATGAACGAGGAAAATAACAGAGATACTAGGACAGAGGAAACAGAAGTGGTTAACGAAGAGGTAAATTGTGTCAGTAGAGAAGAAGTAAAAAATGCACTAAGAAGGATGAAAAAAGGTAAAGCAGTTGGGCCAGATGAGTTGCCAGTAGAAGTTTGGAAGTGCATGGGAGAGATGGGGATAAAGTTTTTGACCAGACTGTTCAACAGACTATTAATGGGTGAACGGATGCCAGAAGAATGGAGAAGGAGTGTGCTTATCCCAATTTATAAAAACAAAGGGGACGCACAATGCTGTGGAAACTACAGAGGAATAAAGCTAATGAGCCACACAATGAAGGTATGGGAAAGAATTATTGAAACCAGGTTAAGAGATAGAGTGGAGATCAGCAAACAGCAATATGGATTTATGCCAGGAAAGGGAACCACCGATGCCATGTTTGCTCTAAGAATGTTGATGGAAAAGTACAGGGAAGGTCAAAGAGAGCTACATTGTGTATTTGTGGACCTAGAGAAGGCTTACAACAGGGTTCCACGGGAAGAGCTGTGGTACTGTATGAGAAAATCCGGAATAGTGGAAAAGTATGTACAACTAGTACAGGATATGTATGAGGGAAGCGAAACAGTGGTGAAATGTGCAGTAGGAACTACAAAAAGTTTCAAGGTTAAGGTTGGACTGCACCAGGGATCAGCATTAAGTCCATTCCTGTTTGCAGTGATAATGGACAGGCTAACGGATGAAGTAAGGAGAGAACCACCATGGACGATGCTGTTTGCTGATGATATTGTGATTTGTGAAGAGACCAGGGAAGAAGTGGAGCGAAGATTAGAATCCTGAAAGTATGCATTGGAAAGAAGAGGGATGAAAGTATACATTGGAAAGAAGAGGAAAATGTTGAGGTTTGCTATGGGAGTGACGAGAAAAGACAAGATTAGAAACGAGCACATCAGGAGTAACGTTAAGGTTGAACAGTTAGGAATGAAGATGAGGGAGGGCAGGCTGAGGTGGTATGGACATGTCATGAGGAGAGACCAAGAGTATGTTGGAAGAAAAATGATGGAAATGGAGTTACCGGGAAAGAGGAGAAGAGGGAGACCAAAGAGAAGATTTTTAGATGCAGTAAAGGAAGATATGCGGGAAGTTGGTGTGAAGGAGACGGATGTTGAAGACAGAAAGATGTGGAGAATGATGATACACTGTGGCCACCCCTGACTAAAGGGAAAGGCCAAAAAAAGAAGAAGAAGACGCCTGCTGTTAAAAAAAACAAGAAGGAAATTATTCTTATCATTATATTTTTTTCTTGTTGTTAATGATGATTCCAAATAACTTTCAAGTTTTTTGAATATTTGTGAATTAAAACTATTATATCTATATCATATCTTGCGGATAACATTTTGATTGAATGGTTTTAGTAAATCAAAAGCATCCATATAATTACTGGATAATGTTAATATTTTCAGTTACAGTAATATCAATATCATCTTATTTGCAATGTCTTTTAGCTAAAAAAAACTAAATCCGCACGGATAGTCTACCTCATGTTTTTTGAGTTTCATCATGTCATTCCCAAGCTTTTTTCTGCAGATAATATATTTTTTTCCGTTTGTTCACAATCCAAAATTTTCTTTTAACCAAATAAATTTAAGTGAATAAAACTGTGTAAGTTAATTTTTAAATATTAGAAATTTAAATAAAAGACGAAAAGCACCAGGGCACCAGACACCAGATACTCGGTTCGATTCGCAGTGAGATATGCATCACTGACGAGCTCTAACAAGAGCGAAACTCGAGTCTGGTGCTTGTCGTATTTTCAGCGGCTTGTTTTAAGTAATTCTAAATCCTCATTATTCTTCAACTATAAAATTCTTCCTTCGCTCGTCAAGTTCTAGGAGAGTAAGCGCAACGCTTAACGCTTGTCTGGTAAGTCCCGGTCATAAGGTACGGCCTTGGACATACAACATAGTGGATTCTATGTATTCCTTGTTTAGTAAAGCCGGGAATAATTTATAGCTGCTTTGAGTCGATCTATCGTCCTGGTTGTGTGGTCTAGTGGTATTGTCTCCTGCGTGAAAGACCACAGATACTCGATTCGATTTGCAGTAAGATAAGCATCACTGACGAGCTCTAACAAGAGCGAAATTCAAGTCTGACGCTTCTCATCTTTAAGCGGCTTTTTTAAAAAATGGATTTTGTAAACGCGATCCAGATTTTAGTAGCTTTTAAATTAAAAACTGACAAAAATTGAAGGAGTCACATTTAAAATCAATTTTTGTTTCTCCTAGTTAAATTTATTTACATACCATAAAGTGAAAGTATACACTCTTTTATAACTGTTTGTGTTAATCCGTTGTATGTATAAAAGATACGATTTATTTGTTATTCTGTCAAAACTATTTTGTACCGCCAAAAATTTGCACTTTCCCACTTTGCCCTACGGCAACACCAAAACAATTTGCGTTCCGCCGGGCTGAACGCCCTAAAATAGAGCAGTTGCGGGTCCAAAAACTTTTTTGTGTGCAAAGTAAAAGACCAAAAAAAGATCTTTTAAAGCAAAATTCGGCTGCGGTGATTAATTTATGAAGCCTGCAAATATTTTTGATAAGTCAAATTGTCCTCGGCTTAAAAAACTTGGACGTCTCTGCTTCTGACACTGCTCTAACCTATTATACATTGATCTTGAACGAAAAACAAAAACTTTTTTCTCTTCACTATAATTAATCAAATTTTTCCCCTCAATGTGAAGTGAAAATTAAAAAAAGGTCTTTATTTGTCGGTCACAGTTAAAATATCTAAGTTTTTAGTCGCGTAATTGTCAGGCCATTTTAAAAACTTTCCAGGCCACATAAATTTCACGCCCCTGGTCAACAAAAAACCTGTTATTATGCAACTATTTTGTGAAGGTCAGTTTTCGTTTAGAAGGAACACGTTTGTGGCGTTTATTGAGATAAGCTTGAACAGTCGCTTTGTATGCTTTATACTAAAGCTACCAGTTGCCTAGTTCTTTATCCGATCTCAATAGGAAGGAACAAACTTGCTTCCTTCTGCTTGGATCAGCAATGGCCTAACCAAAGGGGGGATGGTGCAAGAAAAAAAGGGGGTGACTTTTTAAAATTCATTTTGCAATGATAATAAAAAAAAAGATTGGGAAAACTTTTTTTGTCTGATTACCGAAGAGATCTCTAAAAAAGGTTCTCAACTAGTGGCTACAATCTCTATTTCCGTCCCTAAAACATAGTGTTTTCAAAAAAAAGGCCATCACTTTCAATCGAGTACATAATTCCTACATTCGTCCAAAAGTTAAAGTGCAGACAAAGGACAAGAGGGCAATTACTGAAAGTGTGAAGCCAGGGACTACCGTCATAATGCTACTATGAAGAGATAGAGCAATAATTTAATTAGGAGGGGCCATTTTGCACGTTTTTTACGCGGCCAAGTGCGGCCCCTCCGTTCACTCCGTGCTGAAGCCATGACTGCTTGCAAGTAACAGTTTTTAGAGCACTGCCCTATTGCGACGATGGAATAGCAAAACAACGAGATGTAACGTTGGATCTTCGGGTTTGTGTTTGGTTTTTTTTAAAGAAAATACACGGTAAAGTTGGTTGTCTTGGTTTTGTTGAAACAGTCAGATTATCATTGTATTGTTACATCACAATCACTCAAAACTGCATTTTTATTTAATCTTAACGCGACTATACAATGGTTGATACAACTATACGGACTATACAAACACACTGGTGAAAAAACAAAATATGTGTGTGATGTTTGGTTTTGTGCCATTCTCGGCACTTTTGCTCGAATATAACAATTGTCTGAATTTTCGGGTGTTCCAATAAAGCCGAGTCGACTGTTTAGACAACGAAAAGCGTCAAGTAACAAAAGAAGAATTATCTTTTATGAAAAACTTGATTATTGTACAGCGTCTGGTATTGAACCAACCTGCGTTCTCATCAAAAGTCGAATCTCAACACTTTATTGACACTTTGTTTAGTCTATTGTCAAATAATAATAAAGAAAAGTTTTTTTAAGTAGAGCTTAGTTACAAACAATTGTATGGAACCACCGTTTCTAATTAGCAACCAAGAGGTTTTTTAAATAATGTTTTACTTTGCGTTTGTCCAAGGTCAATGCTTGCTCCCTTTAATTTTTTGCTATAACCCAGCTAACAATGCTATGCAGGACCTGCAAGCAAACTGTGAAGGCAGCCTGTACAGGAATCATACCGATTTGAACGTAGGCACTGCAGTGGCATCAAATGGGCTTACTAGACAGGTTTCATGGAGTTTAAAATCTTTTCAACAAAAAGGGAAAACAATTATTGACAAATTGAATAAACTTGAATATTATTAACGAAAGTTTGCAAACCTGTGCACGCAAAGTTTACTTGTATTTATTTGAGCGGCTGTTTCATAGTGTTAAATCGATTTTTGTGTACTTCCTTAGCATGTGATACTGATTGTGATGTAACTAACTATCTTGGCTTTGAAAGAGTGATAAATCTTTTTGTATGAATAATAAAAATATAAGTAAATATTTGACTTTTGGTGAAATTTATTTGCTTCAAAGCTAGACAATAATTTTCTTGGTAATGTTGTTAATGTTTTCTAGTAAAGCCTAAGTTACAGAGTATTTTTAATGTACAGTGTTTACATTTATATTTTGGTGTAACTATATTTATTAAAATATTTTTTTCTTATTCACTGTGTTTATTTAAATAACTTTATTACAAATGCATTATTTCTGTATCAGCTAAATAGCAGTACTGATTATATATTACTCAATTGTCAAAGATATAATTGTAAATTTGTAACAATCGTGATTTTCTTATTTTCATTGTTATAGTTATCAGGAGGAAAGCGTCATAGGTACTATACATAGAGCAATTAACTTTTTAGCAATTGTGGTGAATCAAACCACCGTTTCAAATTTTTCTCTCAATGCAATGAATAATTTTGTTGTTCAATGTATCAACGTATTGATTGCTTAGTTTAAAGATTTGCGTTAAAGAGAAAACAGACAAAAACAAACTTAGGAAAGACAATAAAGCAACAAAGAAAGAAAGAATATTACGTTTGCTCCGTCGTTTGGATCCAGAGACAATTTTATTTTGTACTTAAATTTAAATAAGGTTTTATAATTTGTGCTTACGTTGTTATAATTTTTGATAATTGTTTATTTCTTATGTAAAAATTTTGATTTTTAATAAAGTGATTTGCAGGGGAAAAAGCAGGGGAAAATACTCTAAAGTGTTTTTTCCGTGGACACAAAAGAATGGCGCAATTAGACTTTCAACTACGACTGTTTCGATAACAATACGGCCCTCTTAATTACTCGAACACGCCGTCATTGTAAACAACAATAGTCCTTTCAACTTTTAATTGAAAATGTGAAATGTTTAGCTGTACCTGAAGTCGACCGTGGCTGAAGTAATAGTTTAACAACTGATAAGCTATAGCTGAGTGAAAAAAATAATTTTGTTTACATGTGCGAGTCAAATTGATCAGCAAAACAATAATTTGCGATCAACAAATAGGCATAAAAAGATTTAATTCGTTTCTATCTTTTCTAGTTCTAAATGAATTATCTCTTTTGATAAGTCTTCTATGTTAGACAAAACGCGGGAAAATGTGGATCATACTTAATAGAGTTTACAGTTTTTAACACTAACTCGGGTTTAAAAACAATATGGGAACGTTTCATGGTAAAATTCAGTAATCCGACTGCATCCCAATATTCTGAAAAAATTGAAAATTTGTAAAAAACTTGAGCAAATTATGAAGGAAAATTTTGAATAAGCCATGAGTTCAGTAAACAATTTGTGGTAGGCTACTACCAAAACCGAAAAGAGATTTCGGCAATTGCCGTAGAATTTGGCAACTTAAAACTAGATTTGGAAAAAAGTAAAAGTAGATTTCGAGCAAAGATTTTTTTGGTTCAATATCCAAATTTTTCAAGCTAAACCAAAATCACTTCATTCGATACAGTACAATATAGAATTCGTTGGCAGCGTGCCTTTTAGTTATACGTATTTTCATAACTATATCGCAGCTTTCTCAAACCGATGTTCCGCGAGCTTACTTATTTTTTTTTACTACGTTTTTGACACGAAAATCGAGAAATCAGAGTCGAATATAAACCGAAAATCTTTTTGCGGCCCGTCGAGTATAACTAAATTTATGATTTAATAATTTTTCCCGTTTTAGCTTTGATTTTGTTTTTCTTGCGTCCCTTCTAAGTGAGCATTTTTTATTTTTCTTTTGTTCAATATGCGTATTTTATGCTTTTCGTAATTTTTTTTTGACATGTGCATCTATTGATTATGATAAACAAAAATACGGTTATTTTTAATAAATGATAAAATTCGTTCCAATTGTTTTTTTTTATATTTTTGTTATATTATCTCTATATTTATTGTTACAGCAAGCTTTACTTGAGTTTCGAACAGATTTTTGTTGTTTATGATTTTTTGTTATTAGTAAACCTTCTGTTTGCCAAACTTTTCATCCTATTCTCCAATTTTGTTTAAGATTGAAGTTTAGGCTAAAAAACTTATTATTTCAGTTTGCTCCCAGCATTTTGGGCACCCCTAAGAAAACCATTCACGCCTGCCAGTTTAAGAACGCTAGTATAAAAGTAAATTGATTTCAACATAACAAAAAGCTTCTTGAAAAAAATTTATCAGATTCAATAAACGAACTAAGTTTAAAATTTCCGTGCAAGAAGCAAGATCGTATTATTTGAAAGTTTTTCGATATTTTTAATAGCCACTCAAACTTTACGAAAAAACAAACCTTTTTTTATAAAGCTATTAAAATCATAATTTAGCAGTTGGAGAAATATAAAGTTTATTTTTATATACTTGCAGGTGTGTATTTATTTAGTTTCTTTGATTATGTATTAAAAGAATTCTAAAGTGCTTTGTTTAAATTAGTCCTGTTCTTATAGAGTAAATTTTGTAAAAATACAAAAGCTATTCTTGTTTGCAAACTTTCAGTCTCTTTTGTATTTAATTACTTGCCTATTTCTCACAAGATGGCTGTAGACTGTTAATTTTTTTTACTTTTACAGTAAATAAAAATTTTTAATTCAAACATGTCAGTTATTTAAACTACACTGAAAATAATTTAGCATTGGAAAAATGTTTTGTATACAGTACAAAACTTGACTTCAATAGTGTCAAGAAAACTTAACGATGTCATTCAACCCTATTCCTAGTTCCGATGATTATTTCATGACTAAGGCTTTCCAATTTGCTTTGAAGAGTGAAAACCCGAAAACAAAAGTAGGAGCTTGCATTGCAAACGAAAATGGAGAAGTTGTTGAATTAAAATGCCACAGGCCACCAGGAAGAGGAGTGACTGTTCCATGGAACAGTGTTACTGGAGAAAAACCAACAAAAGAACAATGGCTAAACTCAAAATACCTTACATTTTACACGCTGAAATGGATGCCATCCTGAATAAAACTTGTAGCTCTTTAAATGGCTGCACTTTGTACACTTTAATATTTCCGTAAAATGAGTGTGCCAAGTTGATAATTGACTCAGGAATCAACAAAGTTGTGTATTACTATGATAAATATTGTGAAAGTAAATATATATGAGCATCAAAATTCTTCTTGGCTGAGCTAATGTTGTATGCACAGAGTTTAAGCCTGAAAATACAGAAAATTTTCAAATGTTTGAAAAGATTGCCAATAAGACTGTAAAAATTACATAAAAATTTATCAAGTTTGTCGAGCAGTATTGCTCTAACTGAATAGCCTAAGCATTTTTGTGGTAGTGATATTACTTTTGTGAAGATCCGTTATATAGAAACTATAAATGTAACTATCCTTATTTAGACCTACTTTTATTAGCGTAAACAATATTCGTTTGGGGAAAAGTAAAACAATTGAAAGCTTTTTATAATTTGTAATGACTGCAAATAATCGCATAGTTTACTAATATTATTGGCATTGAATCAGTGCTGAAATTTTTTGTATTAATCTTAGTCAATTGCCAAAAAAAACTTTTTTAGTCTTTATTGATCCTTGAAATTTAACGGTTGCAATTCAGTTTGTTGCATGAAGTACTTGATAAAATAATCACGTGATTGTACTGGGTAAAAATAAATTGAGCTATCATCCAAATATTTGAAAAAAAATTGTTGTAATAAAAAGATATAAATTTGATATACCACTTTGTTAATCTTAAAGTTAACAGAGAAAAAAATCAAAATGCCCAATACTGAGACTATTATAGCTATACTGTAGCTATGCAAAGATAAAAGGACTGTAGCGATTAATTGAATAGTCAAAAATATCATTACTTATTTTCACACAAAATACTACTGGAGTTATTATATTAGTTATAAAATTTTGTTTTAAACGTAAAATTTAACTTTTTTATGCTCTACTTCTATTTCCTTTTTAAATTTCGAATTTTTTGAATTTCACATCCAGTCGTTCCATATCGCATGATCACGTGATAATACTCTCACTTTTATACAGCAAAGTCGCTTTATCACAACTCGTTGTATAGAGTTACTCTCCGGCACACATAGGTTAGACAACGTTAAACTTCTGTTTTGAATATGCTGGATTAAATTTTGTCTAATATCGTAATTGTTTTGTTTTCATTTTTATTTGAATAAATGAATGAATGTAAACAGAAGTAAGTTAGCGGTAAACCTTCTGAGTTTAAACTGCAATGATATAGTAGAACATAACGCCCTTAACCACTACAAGACAATATGACATTTTAAAATTTGCTCGAGAAGACTTGCATTTTAACTTTTAATAATCGGCAATTAACAACTTTTGTTGTTTTTTTAAGAAAAAATGTCATATGTCAATTTTCTTTTCTGGAAAGTGTTGATATTTGGTTTTAAATTAAAAAATACACTTCTTAACATTTCTATCGGACACCTTGATAATTCTAGTGTTAAGATATATGTGTCCCATGTTTAATTGAAGTTGAATTGTATGTTTGATTTTTGGTAAAAATAATAAAAGAAAGGTTTTTCACTTTCATTCCAAATCAAATTTCTCTATTTTTTTCCAAATTAAAAGTAAAACCAAAAAAATATGTTAGAAAAAGAGGGCTTCACATCAAGTCTTAGTTTTACTCGCTTAATGGTCTGGATCATTCTAAAATCAAATATTTTATCTTGTCCGAATGATTCTTCACAAGATTTAGCAGGCCGCATGCGATTTTTTAAGTTTGACAGGCCTGACTTACACGAAGCTGCATTTGTCATATACTGTATTTGACTGATAAATAGAAAGATAATACGCCTCTATCAAAACTCCAATCACTCGTTCCGCTTCAATAAACTTGAACATTTCTGAAATTTTTAGGTATTTTGACAATATTGATCTGTTTTGATAACAAAGGCCCGTTTCCACTACGAAAGTGAAATGGAATATTCTTTGCTTTTTCTTTGATTTTTTTTGTTTCGCTTAGCGTTTAATCGCGAAAAAAAGTAAAAAATCAATAAAACAAACAAAGAATGATTTATTTTACGCTTGGGTAAAAATTGGCTTTTATTATCATAAATGATTAAAATTATCGAAATACTATTAAAGAAAATTGCTTCTAGTTTTTAATATTTTAATGATAAAGATTGGTTGTCGGAAAAAATAAAAATTTTACTGAAGCGGCAACGTTAAGATTCTTAAGGATATCTGCAGAACACAAAGCAATGGAGGTGAGGAATTGGAATGAATTTAAGCTGGCCAAAATAGGATTGAAAGAAGCAACAAAACCGGATATTTGGACTAATATTTATAGACTTCTATTAAAAAGTTAATCTAAAAAGTTAATCTTGCTTCTTTAAAAACCTTAGTAATAAAATAATTAATGATTAACAATGGAAATTTTATAAGTTGAACGAGAACTTGATGGAAATCCAGATGATTAACTTTCCATAAATTTTCTATTTATTTCTTGGAAACACACCCCTCTCGTTTTATAAGACAACCAACGATTTGGGCATGATTAACGCATTTGCTGCGATAGCTCATGCGGCGTGTTTACAGTGTGGGCGACAGGTTTAAACTTGTATAACTTCAGTGCCAAAAGCATGTACACTGGATAGTTCAGCGTGAGCTTATATGGCGCACATGGCAACCAACGTGTTAAGTTATAGTTTCCCTGCTCAGAATGTCTTGGTTATTGAGCAAATAAAACTAAAATTTGACAAGAAGACTTTTTTGGTCTTCAATAGCGTCTGATGTTTTGTCATTAAAAGACTAGTGAAGACGTAAATGATGACAAAACGTCTGACATTTTGTCATCATTTGTTTTTATTGTCATAAAATTGCATCCATTTCCGCATTTACAACAAAGGTACCCTTGTAATAGAGCCAACCGTGGCTTTCATCTTCTCGATTCAAATTAATTCATCGAGATAAAATAATAGCCTTAGTTTGTATCTTTTTAGCAGTAGTTTACAAAATATGATAGGGTTTTCATGAGTGGGACCTTGCTAAAGTTTTGTAGAACATAAAGTTTCAATCCAAAACAAACCGATTAATTTGCCTATGAACACGAC
This sequence comes from Diplosoma virens, assembly GCA_963680785.1. Lineage (NCBI taxonomy): Eukaryota > Metazoa > Chordata > Ascidiacea > Aplousobranchia > Didemnidae > Diplosoma > Diplosoma virens. The sequence goes on from OY796889.1 coordinate 28,533,642, forward strand.
CATAGCGTTTTATTTCTAAAAAATGTAAATAGAAGCGTCCGACAGTACTTTTTGGCCTTGAATTTGAAGTAGAATTTTTTCGCTTGCAAAATTTATTAACGTATATTTGCAAAATGTATTTTGTTGTTCTGATGGAGCTCGAGTTTATAAAGATTGGCAAACAAATCCTATGGTTAAATCTTTAAAATTAAACGATTTATTGTACTGTATAGTATACAGCAATGTTTTATTGTCTTGAATAAGAAAGAAATTTCTCAAAAAATAAACGATAGCTATTTTCGCTTTAAAAAATTAAATCGCAGACTGTTAGCCAACAGTCATAGAAAATCACTTGGTATCAAGCAAAACACGGTCTCTTGTCTTTCCCTATGATAGTGTTGTCAGATTGGGCGAAAAGTAGCAAGTTGGGCTACTTTTGTAACGCTTTTGCACAAACATCCATTTTATTATTATTAAATATTACTTGTTTAAAATTTACAACCAATATGAAAAAGGAAAGAACCTGATATGATTGATACATTGGCGGGAAAAACACTGTCCGTGAAAGAGTTTGATGGCCCAGACGATATTTTTACTTAGTGGCTTAGCTAGAACAAGGGTTCTTCAACTTACCTCCTCTTCCCTTTTATTATGTTTTTTTTATTAAATTATTACTGTACTAATTTACTAGTTTATGAAGAAAAACAACATTTACACATCAAAAACTCTAAAAATTTAAAACGAGTTTACATAAATTGAAAATAATACGAGTTAATGCGAGAAATTTAGGAGTGCAGAGTAAAACAGCAATTTTATTGACGAAACAGTACATAAGCAGAATTTTCCTGGTATCAATTTGCTTGTGAAATTTCAACAAGCTATTTTGCAGATATTCTATGCGCTCCGATTTTCTTCCTTTTCCGGAATAAAGTTCTTCAACTTGACTCTCGAACTCGTTCCAAAATAATTTTTGAAGCTTGCATAAACAGATTTTCATTAAATTTAAACGAATAATATACAATTTCTTTGACGTCTGATTCAACAATCAACTTGACACTCTCATTGTATGAAAATTTCAAAGTGTATGTAATACAATCTTTTAATAATAGACTCGTTTTGTTCAATATAACATCATTCAATACAGCACTTTTATGTATTTCGACAATTTGATCGGATTTTCATTAAAAAATTTTTCATTATACCTATGCTTAAAATTTGCGTTTGTTTAGTATGTCTTTTCAAGTAAAAAAAGTCTTTTTAGAAATTTTGTCCCGCTTGCCAAAAAATGTTTCAGCGCCTCTGATTGCAGCACCTCTTCGTTTTTTACTTGCCGGCCGCCACTGTTTATATCAAAACCAAGCACCCTCCAGTGTGTTTTAACCAATTAACATAGTTTAAATAGTCCAGTTTAACTCCATTGGGTATAGTGTCAGAACATGTGGTAGCGTACCAAAATTATATGTAAACAAAAAATAAAAATTAAAATTTTTCAAATAATTGCAATGTACGTTTTTACCGCGTTCCGTTTTGCCCCGCTTTTTCTATGCGGCGTCAGAAAGCTAAGCTGCACAGCAATTCAGACCAGAAATATACTTTTAAGTCAGTTTATTGCAAAAGCAGTATGCGAACGACGTTTTCACACCTTTACACATCTGAATAAACTTAAATATGCTTTGGTGATTGTGTTTTTTGTTCGTAATTTTCCATAAATTGTTAGGCGGTATTGTGACTAACAATATTGTTAGTCAGTGTTTAATATTTAAATTTGGAAGCCTGAGGCAAAATCCTAATCAGGGGTCCCCAAGAAATGTTGTAGCAAGAATTTGACAACCATTTTTACAATACAATCTTGAAGTTATCGAATGTTTAAAAAAATTTGATCCAGATACAACATGGTTGGGGAACCTGCAATCCGCGGGCTGCATTTGCCCGGGAGAGTTTTCAATGCGGCTCGTGTTTGATTGGGTGAAAGTAAAGCCAGTAATTTTTAGTGACAAATATCGAAAAATCAGAGCCAGGTTCTGAGCGACGACACTTTCTTTTAGAGATCACTCTGTTTTGGAAATTGTTCCGGATCCGTCAATTGATTGTTTCAACCAATGTGAATATTTACCTCGTGAAAAATAATTCTTTGTCTAATAAGGTGGACTGGTAATGAGACTTGTTGATTTGGTTGGGTTTGGCTAGTCGTTTGGCTACAACCCAGTTTAGACTGTTAATGTGCCGTTAGGTACGATTTGTTGTAATTTGAAGATTTGATTTCACTGGGATAAGTTTTTATTCGGTAACCATCATCATCACCATTATTATCATTGTTATTATTACCCCTGCTATTGTAATTCTTGTTAATTTGTGAATTGTGATCTATTTTGAATAAGAAGCTGATTGATCACCGATCATCCCAGTTTGAACTTTGTTTTTGAGGCTTTACAGACTTAAGTTGTAGTCTTAAAGTTAGAATTTACTTTTATTTGCATAAAGTAAGATTTGCTTATTACATTCATTACCGAATAGCTATCCATTTGTGTTTGGTGTTTACAGTTATTCTTATGTTTAGTCTATTTTAATAAGATTGTTTACTTCTATTTTGAGTTAAGGTATGTCTCATTATAATTTAGGAGCTAGTGCTGATAGCACTACTGTTGATAAAGTTCCCCATGTTGATGCAGATGTCTTGGCTCTAGTGGATAAGCTACAGCAGGAATTGACTGCTTCCCATGGTAGAGAACAAACTTTGATTAATGTAATTAAAAATAAATGTAGAAGTAGTAGGGAAGGTTAATGTGATAACTCTATAGGTGAGTCATTGGATTCTAGTTCTGAGGCTTATAATGTACTAGACCGAACTGGTTCTTTTACTCAGGATGTTAGCCAAGCTGAAGCTAATTCTTCTAGGAATAGTATAGGTTATAGGGAGCCTAAAGCTCATTCAACTAGGTCTAATTGTAATCCACATACTTTAAAACCACCATTTCAACCCAACTTTCATCCATATTTTAGTGCAACTAACTCTGCTCCATATCTTGATTGGCCATCTGCAAGCCATTTATCTTTACCCCATATACAAATTTCTAAGTTTAGTGGAGATATTGCAGAGTACCCTGCCTTTGTGCAAGAATTTAAATCGTTTGTAGAACCTGTTTGCCTGGATGCCCATCGTCGACTTTTGTACTTGAAACTGTATTTAGTTGGTGAAGCAGCTGAAGTCATAAAGGGCTGTAACAGCTATTATAATAAGCAGGAAGGCTATTATAAAGCTTGGGAGCTTCTGGATCAGAGGTATGGTGATTCTATGTTATTATTAAAAAGGGTTAAAGAAGAAAATTTACATGGTCCAACAATTTGTATTAGTGATGTTAAAAGATTAAATGAATTAACAATTAAAATGAACAACTGTAAATGTTTATTCGAAAGTCAGGGATTACTTTCTGAACTTAATGGTTCTGAGGTTCTTAAGGGTGTATTATATAGATTACCTATTCGCCTACAGGAGCGATTTGCTGAGTTAAGTTTTAATAAATGTGGCTCTCATGCCACCTTTTGTGACCTGCTTTCTATTGTAAATGATGCTGCCAAATATGCCCAAACAGAATGGGCACAACAAACCTTTCAATTTTACAAAAATAATGGTAAAACGTCTGGTTCAAAAGGTAAACCACCTTTCCCTAGATCAAATATTAAAACCATGTTAGTCTCAAATGGAACTTCTAAAACTTATGATGATGCCTTTAAAACTAGTCGTCTATGTTTTTTGTGTAAAGGTTCACATTCCTTGTGGAACTGTTTTAAGTTTAGTGAAGAATCTGTTGAAGAACGACGAAAATTAGTTAAAAAGAAGTCTTTATGTTTTAATTGCTCAAGAATAGGTCATCGAGTTGTTGATTGTGAGTTTAAAAGAAGTTGTCAGGTTTGTGGTCAACGTCACAATACTTTGCTGCACACTAGCATATCATCTCCTAAATTGACCCAGTCGATTGAATCAAAAAAAAATGTTGAAGCTGCAGAGAATGTGGTGGTGTCACTTTCTAATACTAGAGCTGCTATACCTGCAGCCAATAAACGATTTATGAATATTTTGCCCATTAAGGTCTGGAAAAATGATCCCAATAATGCAGTAACTACTTATGCTCTTTTGGACAGTGGTTCTACTACATGCATTAGTAGTTCTAGTTTAGTTAATCGTCTTGGTTTAAATCAGATGAATGATCAGGTAAAATTAAGTGGAATTGGGTCTATTTCTTCTTGCTCATCAAGAACTAGTGAATTTTTTATTTGTGGAATTAATGAGCCACATGTGTTCAAAATCACAGAATGCAGGGTAATGGATAAACTTCCAAACATGGAAGAAAATATTCCAAGTAATGATGTAGTACTTAGGTATCCTCACTTAGAAGATTTAAAGTTTCCAACTTTGGTACCTGCTAATGTAGAGCTTCTATTAGGTGCTAATGCTCATGAAGTCTTTAAGATAAGTGAGCAGCGTTGTGGTGAGTATGGACAACCTTATGGATTACATACAGCACTTGGCTGGACAATATTTGGGTCAGAATACAATGCATTTGAAAATGAGACTAGTGACAACATTTGTGCTAAAGTGTCTGTTTTACCTGATGGAAGGGAAGATGATGGCCTTTGTGATGATATACTCAATTTTCTGGAACAAGATTTTCATGATCTTGATGTATATCAAAGGCCTGAAATGTCACTGGAAGATAAGAGGGCGTTGAACATTATGAAATCAGGCGTTACGAAGTGTGATAAGCATTATCAGGTTCAATTGCCCTGGAAGCTTAAAAATCCAGGTTTGGAAAATAATCGAGAGTTAGCCTTAAAGCGTTTAGCTGGGCTTAAGCGACGGTTGGAAAGATCACCCGATTTATATGAAAAATATTGTACAAAAATTAATTCGTATATAGATGAAGGTCATGCTAGTCTAGTCACCAATCAAAGATCGTCTACAGAAAGTTTAATTTGGTACTTACCACACCATTGCACAGGTGAGAAGTTTCGCATAGTTTTCGACTGTAGTGCTAAATTTAATAACACTTCTATTAACGATGTGCTTTTACAGGGTCCAGATTTATGTAATAATTTAACTGGTGTCTTGCTGAGATTTAGGCAGGAAAAGGTAGCTGTTGCTGCCGATATTAGAAATATGTTTCATCAGGTACTTGTAGAAGAACAGGACAGATCGGTGTTACGGTTTTTGTGGTTTCCTAATCATGATATGACCCAGACTCCACTGAATTACCAAATGAACGTGTTGCCCTTTGGCTTGACGTGTTCGCCAAGTTGTGCATCGTTTGCACTTCATAAGACAGCTGTCAACAATGTTACTGACGCCGACCATGAGGTAATACAAACTGTTTTTAAAAATTTCTATGTTGATGACATGCTTAAGTCTTGTAGTAGTGTTGATGGTTGCATATCTTTAATTTCACAATTGAGATCGCTGCTGAGTAGTGGTGGATTTCATTTGTCTAAATTTTCTTCCAATAATTCCCGCGTTTTAAACTGTATTTCAGAAGCTGACCGTGCATCAAGCGTGGTAGAGTTTGGCCCAAACACACAAAAAGCACTTGGGCTTTATTGGTGCACAAAATCCGATCAACTTAAGACTCGTGTAAAGGTGACCTCTAGGCCGTTTACTCGTAGAGGGCTTTTGTCCATGGTAAGTCAAATATTTGATGTGGTGGGTATTATACAACCTTTTTTATTGCCAGCTCGTAGGCTTTTGCAGGAAGCGTGCAAAACCGAATCCTCTTGGGATGCTCCGTTGGGCGAACAGCAGCGTGCTGTCTGGGACCAATGGTTACAGTCTTTGGCGTACTTAGAGGGCGTATCGTTGCGCCGCTGCTTTAAGCTCGCCAATAAAATATTAGAGCGTGTTGAATTACATGTTTTTTGTGATGCCAGTACTACTGGTTATTCTGCTGTCTGTTATATTCGTTCTCGTTATGCAAATGATGTAATTGCGTGCGTTTTTTGCATGGGTAAATCTCGCGTTGCTCCCCTCAAAGCAGTCAGCGTACCCCGCTTAGAACTTACGGCTGCCACTCTTGCAGTTAAGTTGTGTGCCTTTGTATGTAATGAGCTGGATTATGAATTTAGTAAAGTAGTGATGTGGACAGATGCCACTATTGCATTGCGTTATGTAATAAGCGATTTAAAACTTTCGTTGCCAACCGATTGCGAGTGATTCACTCACTTAGTTCGCCTAATCAATGGCGCTATGTACCCTCAGCTCTTAATCCCGCGGACATTGGTTCAAGGGGTGTAATGCCAAGTAAATATGAGACTGTAGACTTATGGTTGAATGGGCCCTCATTCCTTCATAATGCTGAGGATGACTGGCCTCAACAACCAGAGTGGTGCGATCCATCGGATGACGAAGAAACGAAGAAGACAAAGATTTGCTGTTCTCTAAGGTTGAATTGTGTTGATTACTTGCATCGGCAGATGTCACGTTTTTCATCGTACCAAAAACTTCAGCGTGCTACTGCGTGGTGGCTACGATTTATTAAGTACATAAAATGGAAATTCATAAGGGATCATGATCCTCCCTTATGTGGTCGTCTTACTGTACAAGAATTGAATGATGCCACTCTAAACATTGCTCGACTAGTGCAGTTGGAGGCGTTTCCTGACGTCATGGCTAAACTGCCGAATGTAATAGACCATCGATCGTCAAGTAGACTGGTTTCTGAATCATCAGCTCGTACTCTTTTCAAATTTCGCCAGTTGAGAGGACTAAGTCCCTTTATATATAATGGAGTCTTGAGAATGGAGGGAAGAATACAAAATTCTGATGCTCCCTTGGAAAAGAAACACCCAATTATATTACCGCCGAACCACTTTGTAACAGAAATGCTAATAAGAATGTATCATGAAAATGCTGGCCATAGCGGCGTGTCTCATGTTCTCAACTGCTTGCGTGAACGTTTCTGGATTGTACGCGGTCGAGCAGCTGTGCAAAAGGTTCTGCTAAAATGTTTTAAATGTCGTTTGTGGACTGCTAAAGCTGGCTGTCAACGAATGGCCGATCTCCCTGAGTCACGTGTGATTGCTGGGAGGCCACCGTTTACGGCGACAGGAGTGGATTTGATGGGTCCATTGAATGTGCGCATCGGAAGGAATATTGTCAAACGATACGTTGTCGTCTTCACTTGTATGGCTTCACGAGCCGTTCATCTTGAAGTAGCTGAGTCTCTTGAGGCAAGTGCCTTTATACAAGCATTTAGAAGATTTGTCTCTCGTCGTACAAAACCATCAACAATGTTTAGTGATAATGCTACTAATTTTAAGGGTGCTGAAAGGGAACTTAATTCGGGTATTGCCTCCTGGAATGACCACCAAATACAAAATTGGTTGTTACAAGAGCAAATTAATTGGGAATACAACGTGCCAGCTTGTTCGCATTCAGGAGGAGTGTGAGAGCGTATAATTAAGAGTATACGCACACTAATGCGGAGAATAGTGGGTGAAAGTTTATTGAACGAATTTGACCTATTAACGTTGGTCGCTGAAGTAGAGCGAATATTAAATGATCGTCCTTTAGTCGATGTCTCTACCGATCCTCGTGACCTTACCGCGTTGACACCCAATATGCTTCTCACCGGCACATTGGACAGTAGCCTTCCGCCAGATGTTTTTATGAAAGGGGATCAGTACCGGAAATCTTGGCGAAAAACCCAAGCACTAGCTGACATCTTTTGGAAACGTTGGCTAGCGGAATATTTACCTTTGCTTCAGCCTCGAAAGAAATGGTTTGGAACTTCGCCGAATCTTGAACCTGGTGATTTAGTTTTGGTCGGTGATGATAACGTTAAACGTGGCAAGTGGCCAAAGGCCATCGTTGAGGAATGTTATCCTGATCGGAACGGTTTGGTGCGTCGAGTACGCGTGCGCACTGCTGATGCTGTGCTTGTTAGAGACATAAGAAAACTATATCTTTTAGAGGGACACATTGATGATTGATTTAAATCAATAATATCACTCGCTCTCGGTGATAAGGCTAATTTGTGTTGTACGTATAATGTTTCTTTTGTATGTGTGTGTGTAATATTCGTGATTCCATTTCATTGAGTTCGTTGAAATTTGCAAGCACGATATTTCATAATCTTGTGTTAATTAATTCGTACCTATTGTAGCGTCATCATATGTGTAATTTAATCTTTGAGGCTGTGTACGGAGTCCTCCACTTTTAGAAAAGACTAAATTAGCTTTTCGGGGGTCGGTATGTTCCGGATCCGTCAATTGATTGTTTCAACCAATGTGAATATTTACCTCGTGAAAAATAATTCTTTGTCTAATAAGGTGGACTGGTAATGAGACTTGTCGATTTGGTTGGGTTTGGTTAGTCGTTTGGCTACAACCCAGTTTAGACTGTTAATGTGCCGTTAGGTACGATTTGTTGTAATTTGAAGATTTGATTTCACTGGGATAAGTTTTTATTCGGTAACCATCATCATCACCATTATTATCATTGTTATTATTACCCCTGCTATTGTAATTCTTGTTAATTTGTGAATTGTGATCTATTTTGAATAAGAAGCTGATTGATCACCGATCATCCCAGTTTGAACTTTGTTTTTGAGGCTTTACAGACTTAAGTTGTAGTCTTAAAGTTAGAATTTACTTTTATTTGCATAAAGTAAGATTTGCTTATTACAGAAATGTTATAGCAAGAATTTGACAATGATTTTTAAAACACAATCTTAAAATTATCGAATATTTAAAAAAATTTGGTGCAGATATAGAAGAGGTTATGTGATGAGGAGAGACCAGGAGAATGTAGGAAGAAGAGTGATGGAAATGGAGTTACCGGGAAAGAGGAAAAAAGAGAAGCCAAAAAGAAGATTAAAATTTTGTTTTCCTAAACAAATGCAAAGTAGAAACAAATTCAGCCTCATTAATTTTTTTAAGAAAACTTCAATCAACAAATTTTTAAAGAGCATGAATAAATTGTATGGAAAGATACAGTGAACCACATAATTTTAATGCTATGGATTATTTTTAGCTTAAAATATGCTTTTTTGTACAGTAAACAATTTTTAAACAAAATTTGTCTATTTTATTTTAAAAAATTGCACATATTTCCAAAGCATGAAAGTCTGGCAAGTTGATCACATTAAAAACGTTATAAAAAACATTAACTATTGGTTAAGACATCTGGAATAGCTGTTGTAATAAAAAGCTAGCCTACAGTAAATTAAAACTGCGGATCATAGAAGTATATATATCCTCATAGAAGTAATGTGCGCAGTTTTA